>CM059436.1:103860469-104271387 GCA_030390025.1 Squalus acanthias
CCCCACACACACCCCCACACACACACCCCACACACACATAAGAACATAAGAAATAGGAGCAGGAGTAGGCCGATCGGCCCCTCGAGCCTGCTCCACCATTCAATAAGATCATGGCTGATCTGATCCTAACCTCAAATCTAAAGAACACAAGAAGTAGGAGCAGGACCCGGCCACTCAGCCCCTGGGCCCGCTCCGCCACCCACAGGGCCTTGACCGATCCGAACTCAGCCTCATGTCCAATTTCCTGCCCGCTCACCGTAACCCCTAATTCCCTTTACCTCTAGGAAACTATCTATTTCTGTTTTAAATTTATTTAATGATGTAGCTTCCACAGCATCCTGGGGCAGCAAATTCCACAGACCTACTACCCTCTGAGTGAAGAAGTTTCTCCTCATCTCAGTTTTGAAAGAGCAGCCCCTTATTCTAAGATTATGCCCCCTAGTTCTAGTGTCACCCATCCTTGGGAACATCCTTACCGCATCCACCCAATCAAGCCCCTTCACAATCTTATATGTTTCAATAAGATCGCCTCTCATTCTTCTGAACTCCAATGAGTAGAGTCCCAATCTACTCAACCTCTCCTCATATGTCCACCCCCTCATCCCCGGGATTAACCGAGTGAACCTTCTTTGTACTGCCTCGAGAGCAAGTATGTCTTTTCTTAAATATGGACACCAAAACTGTAAAGCAGTATTCCAGGTGCGGTCTCACCAATACCTTATATAACTGCAGCAATACCTCCCTGTTTTTATAATCTATCTCCCTAGCAATTAAAGCCAACATTCCGTTGGCCTTCTTGATCACCTGCTGCACCTGCATACTAACTTTTTGATTTTCTTGCACTAGGACCCCCAGATCCCTTTGTACTGCAGTACTTTCCAGTTTCTCGCCATTAAGATAATAACTTGCTCTCTGATTTTTCCTGCCAAAGTGCATAACCTCACATTTTCCAATATTGTATTGCATCTGCCAAATCTCCGCCCACTCACCCAGCCTGTCTATATCCCCTTGTAGGTTTTTTATGTCCTCCTCACTTTCTACTTTCCCTCCCATCTTTGTATCATCTGCAAACTTTGATATGTTACACTCGGTCCCCTCCTCCAAATCGTTAATATATATTGTAAAGAGTTGGGGACCCAGCACCGATCCCTGCGGAACACCACTGGCTACTGGTTGCCAGTCCGAGAATGAACCATTTATCCCAACTCTCTGCTTCCTGTTAGATAACCAATCCTCCACCCATGCCAGAATATTACCCCCAATCCAGGGATTTTTTTATCTTGAGCAATAATCTTTTATGTGGCACCTTGTCGAATGCCTTCTGGAAGTCTAAATACACTACATCCACTGGTTCCCCTTTATCCACCCTGTACGTTATGTCCTCAAAGAACTCAAGCAAATTTGTCAGACATGACTTCCCCTTCATAAAGCCATGCTGACTTTGTCCTATTAAATTATGTTTATCTAAATGTTCCGTTACTGTCTCCTTAATAATAGACTCCAAAATTTTACCCACCACAGATGTTAGGCTAACTGGTCTATAATTTCCAGCCTTCTGCCTACAACCCTTTTTAAATAAGGGTGTTACATTAGCAGTTTTCCAATCTGCCGGGACCTTTGCTGAGTCCAGGGAATTTTGGAAAATTATTACCAAAGCATCCACAATCCCTACTGCCACTTCCCTCAAGACCCTAGGATGTAAGCCATGAGGTACAGGGGATTTATCCTCCTTGAGTCCCATTATTTTACTGAGTACCACTTCCTTAGTGATTTTAATCGTATTTAGCTCCTCCCCCCCCTAGAGCCCCCTGTTTGTCCAGTGTTGGGATATTCTTAGTGTCCTCTACCGTAAAGATTGAAACAAAATATTTGTTCAGCATTTTTGCCATCTCCATGTTTCCCACCATTAATTTCCTGGTCTCATCCTCTAAGGGACCTACGTTTGCCTTAACCACCCTTTTTCTTTTTATATAACTATAGAAACTCTTGCTATCTGTTTTTATATTTTTTGCTAATTTATTTTCATAATCTATCTTCCCTTTCTTACTCAATCCTTTAGTTACTTTTTGCTGTCTTTTGAAGACTTCCCAATCTTCTATCCTTCCACTAAGTTTGACTACCTTATACGTCCTTGTTTTTAGTTGGATACTATCCTTAATTTCTTTACTTAGCCACGGATAGCTGTCATTTCTTTTACACCCTTTTTTCCTCAGTGGAATATATATTTTTTGAAAGTTGTAAAATAACTCCTTAAATGAACACCACTGCTCATGTACCGTCTTACCCTTTAATCTATTTTCCCAGTCCACTTTAATCAATTCCGCTCTCAATAGTCTCCTTTATTCAAGCTCAGTACGCTTGTTTGAGAACCAACCTTCTCACCCTCTAATTGGATATGGAATTCAATCATGTTATGGTCACTCATTCCAAGGGGATCCTTAACTAGGACATTATTAATTAATCCTGACTCATTACACAGGACCAGGTCCAAGGTTGCTTGCCCCCTTGTAGGATCAGTTACATACTGCTCAAGAAATCCATCCCTAATACACTCAATAAACTCTTCCTCAAGGCTGCCCTGCCCAATTTGATTTGTCCAGTTAATATGATAGTTAAAATCCCCCATAATTATAGCTGTTCCCTTATTACATGCCCCAACTATTTCCTGATTAATACTTCTTCCAGCAGAGTTGCAACTATTATCTGTCCGAATCTCCACACCCGCTGCCTACGCACCCTGCCCCTCTCAATATCGGGGCCTGTGTGTGTCTCTCTGTCTATAGGTGTGTGTATATCACCGGGAATTTCCTCAACGATTCTCTCAATCGGCCGTTGTAACTTCTGTGGAACCCTTGCTCACGTTTCTGTGTGGCTAATCTTAACATTGGGCGAAGGACTAAAGCTGGTGATATCGACCGAGCCGCCCGGTATATACTCCTTCCCATTTGTTATTTCCATTGGAAGCGGGTGTGGTGTGTGGGGGACAGCTAATTTGATAGCATCTGTTTTAGACCGTGGCCCAACGTTAAGATTACGCCTTAAGATGTGGGTTTATTCTGGTTATCCGCCTAAGTTATGGCCAGTCACGAGAGAAAGCCCCGAGGAAATTACCGAGGGTTGTGCCTATGTGTGTGTGTCCAGAAGACCTAGGCCGCACCTGGTAAACTGTCCCCCACTCTTCCCGGCAGCTGGCCAACCCGAACACTGAGGCCGACATGGGAAGGATAACGAGCCACGTGAAAAATGTACCCTCGATACGGCAGAGCCAGCCAGTGGAGATCAGATATGATCACAGCTACTACGGCATGTCCTACAGCCGGGGACACCTCAACCCCTGCAGCTACCACGGGAGCTACACCAGCCGCAGTGCCACCTACACCATCACCAACACCGTGCCACAGACCCAGGCCTTCAACGGTGGCCGCTGGGCACAGCAGGAGCGGGAGCTGGCCCAGCACCTAGAGCAGTTCTGCTCCAACGTGGTGGTCCACCTGGTGACGGGGGCCGTTCCCTACCAGCAGGACATATGGATCCCCGACCAGAACGAGCAGCGGGTGGCGGTGCCTGAGTTCATCTGGTCGGCCTACTGCTGCGCCGGGGGGAGGAGCGGCGCGTTCTTGGCGCACAACGACGGGAAGAGGCCGGTCAGCATCGCGCCCAATCAGCTGCCTCTTCAGCCCAGCGAGATACAGGCTCTGTCCGTGACGGAGCTGGAGGAGGCCCTGCAGGGGCACCAGATCACCCAAGCACCAGTGAAGATCTTCCCCAGTGGCTGCCAGTAGGAGGCAGCTCCCCAGGAGATCCCTCGGCGAGAAGACACCAAATCGGTTTTAATTAACCACATTTTTTTTATCTATTCCTCTAATTCCCTCCCTGCTCATCTCTTTGACGGCCCCGGGGTTTCAAGATAAAAGCCCCGTCACACTCGGTTACCTCACTCCTCCATCTGTTGTGAGACCAGGCACTGAAAATCTCAGAGGTTTAGCCTTCATAACCAAGATTGTTCTGCTCCAGACTCCCTCAGTCTGCAATCAGTGACAGACAAGACCCAGAGTCTCCTGTCTCAGACACCCTCAGTCTGCAGTTGGTGATTGTGAGGATTGAGAACCTCCTCCCTCCAGCTTCTCTCTGCATCACTTACTGACATGACAAGAAGCTCCTCTGGGGCCTGCCTCAGAATCCCGCACTCAGTGAGAGACAGGACCGAGAGTCTCCAGTCCCCACACCCTCAGAATCCCGCACTCAGTGAGAGACAGGACCGAGAGTCTCCAGTCCCCACACCCTCAGAATCCTGGACTCAGTGAGAGACAGGACCGAGAGTCTCAGGTCCCCACACCCTGAGAATCCTCGACTCAGTGAGAGATAGGACCAAGAGTCTCAGGTCCTCACACCCTCAGAATCCTCGACTCAGTGAGAGACACGACTGAGAGTCTCCGGTCCCCACACCCCCAGAATCCTGAACTCAGTGAGAGACAGGTCCGAGAGTCTCAGGTCCCCACACCATCAGAATCCTGGACTCAGTGAGAGACAGGACCGAGAGTCTCAGGTCCCCACACCCTCAGAATCCTGGACTCAGTGAGAGACAGGACCGAGAGTCTCAGGTCCCCACACCCTCAGAATCCTCAACTCAGTGAGAGACAGGTCCGAGAGTCTTTGCCTGTCAGTCAACCTCTGAAACCTTCCGTCACTGAGTGACAATACTAAATTGGAAGAAATGAATCGTTGAGTCTCCATTGTTCCATGTAAAATGTTGGTAAATGTAGCTGAGAATTCCATAAATCTTCAATAAATACAAGCTTACTGTATAAGTGGTTACCTTTCAAATAGTTTTTGTGTTGGCTTATACTTTCTTATAATATGGACCCCAAATAATATTATCCTGTCGCTCTCCAAAATCAGTCTCTGCGCCATCTTGCCTTGTTCCTCGATCTTATTGATCCTACACGAGGATCTTGTCACATCTGCTCTATGTGGCTCCTCACCTCTGAACTGTGGGACTCTCACCTCTGAACTATGGATCTCCTCACCTCTGAACTGTGGGACTCCTCACCTCTGAATTATGGATCTCCTCACCTCTGAACTATGGATCTCCTCACCTCTGAACTATGGATCTCCTCACCTCTGAACTATGGGACTCCTCACCTCTGAACTATGGATCTCCTCACCTCTGAACTGTGGGACTCCTCACCTCTGAACTATGGATCTCCTCACCTCTGAACTGTGGGACTCCTCACCTCTGAACTATGGATCTCCTCACCTCTGAACTGTGGGACTCCTCACCTCTGAAATTTGGGACTCCTCACCTCTGAACTATGGAGATCTTCAGCTCTGAACTATGGGACTCCTCCCCTCTGAAATTTGGGACTCCTCACCTCTGAACTATGGAGATCTTCAGCTCTGAACTATGGGACTCCTCCCTCTGAACTATGGGACTCCTCACCTCTGAACTATGGAGATCTTCAGCTCTGAACTATGGGCCTCCTCACCTCTGAACTATACGGCTCCTCACCTCTGAACTATACGGCTCCTCACCTCTGAACTATGGGACTCCTCACCTTTGAACTATCGGACTCCTCTCCTCTGAACTATACGGCTCCTCACCTCGGAACTATGGGATTCCTCACCTCTGAACTATGGGACTCCTCACCTCTGAACTATCGGACTCCTCACCTCTGAACTATGGGACTCCTCACCTCTGAACTATGGATCTCCTCACCTCTGAACTATGGATCTCCTCACCTCTGAACTATGGATCTCCTCACCTCTGAACTATGGATCTCCTCACCTCTGAATTTTGGATCTCCTCACCTCTGAACTTTGGGACTCCTCACCTCTGAACTATGGAGATCTTCAGCTCTGAACTATGGGACTCCTCACCTATGAACTATTGAGATCTTCACCTCTGAACTATTGGACTCCTCACCTCTGAACTATGGGCCTCCTCACCTCTGAACTATACGGCTCCTCACCTCTGAATTATGGGATTCCTCACCTCTGAACTATGGATCTCCTCACCTCTGAACTATGGGACTCCTCACCTCTGAACTAAGGATCTTCTCACCTCTGAACTATGGCTCTCCTCACCTCTGAACTATGGATCTCCTCACCTCTGAACTATGGCACTCCTCAACTCTGAAATATGGAGATCGTCAGCTCAAAACTACAGGCCTCCTCACCTCTGAATTATGGAGATCTTCACCTCTGAACTATGGGATTCCTCACCTCTGAACTATGGATCTCCTCACCTCTGAACTATGGGACTCCTCACCTCTGAATTATGGAGATCGTCAGCTCTGAACTATGGAGATACTCACCTCTGAACAATGGATCTCCTCACCTCTGAACTACGAAGATCCTCACCTCTGAACTATGGGACTCCTAACCTCTGAACTGTGGATCTCCTCACCTCTGAACTATGGGAATCCTAGCCTCTGAACTATGGATATCCTCACCTCAGAATCTACACCACACTGTATCATCAGAATCTACAACATAACGGTAGTGTCATGGTAATGTCACTGGGCGAGTAATGGACTAATGATCCAGAGACGCGAGTTCAAATCCCACCACGGCAGCTGGGGAATTTAAATTCAGTTAATTAAATAAATCTGGAATAAAAAGCTAGTGTCAGTAATGGTGACCATGAAACTATCGGATTGTCGTAAAAACCCATCCTGTTCACGAATGTCCTTTCGGGAAGGAAATCTGCCGTCCTTACCTGGTCTGGCCTGTATGTAACTCCGGACCCACAGAAATGTGGTTGACTCTTAACTACCCTCTGAAATGGCTGAGCAAGACACTCAGTTGTAACTAACCGCAACGAAACATAATAAGAATGAAACCAGACGGATCACCTGGCACTGGCTACGGACACGACAACGGCACACCCAGCCCAGTCGACCCTGCAAAGTCCTCCTCACCAACATCTGGGGACTTGTGCCAAAATTGGGAGAGCTGTCCCACAGACTAGTCAAGCAACAGCCTGACATAATCATACCTTTCAGCCAATGTCCCAAACTCCTCATCACCATCCCTGGGTATGTCCTGTCCCACCAGCAGGACAGACCCACCAGGGGTGGTGGCACAGTGGTATACAGTCGGGAAGGAGTGGCCCTGGGAGTCCTCAACATTGACTCCGGACCCCATGAAAATCTCATGGCTTCAGGTCAAGCATGGGCAAGGAAACCACCTGCTGATTACCACCTACTGCCCTCCCTCAGCTGATGAATCAGTACTCCTCCATGTTGAACACCACTTGGAAGAAGCACTGAGAGTAGCAAGGGCACAGAATGTACTCTGGGTGGGGGACTTCAATGTCCATCATCAAGAGTGGCTCGGTAGCACCACTACTGACCGAGCTGGCCGAGTCCTGAAGGAAAAAACAGACAGTCTGGGCCTGCGACAGGTGGTGAGAGAACCAACACGAGGGAAAAACCTACTTGACCTCGTCCTCACAAATCTACCTGTCGCAGATTCTTCTGTCCATGACAGTATTGGTAGCAGTGACCACCGCACAGTCATTGTGGAGACAAAGTTCGGTCTTCAGACTGAGGACACCCTCCATCGTGTTGTGTGGCACGACCACCGTGCTAAATGGAATAGATTCAGAACAGATCTAGCAACTCAAAACTGGGCATCTATGAGGCGCTGTGGGCCATCAGCAGCAGCAGAATTGTATTCCACCACAATTTGTAACCTGGCATATCCCTCACTCTACCATTACCACCAAGCCAGGGGCCCAACCCTGGTTCAATAAGGAGTGTAGAAGAGCATGCCAGGAGCAGCACCAGGCGTACCTAAAAATGAGGTGCCAACCTGGGGAAGCTGCAACACAGAACTACCTGCATGCGAAAAAGCAGCATGCTATAGACAGGGCTAAGTGATTCCACAATCAACGGATCAGATCAAAGCTCTGCAGTCCTGCCACATCCAGTCGTGAATGGTGGACCATTAAACAACTAACAGGAGGTGAAGGCTCCATGAACATCACCATCCTCAATGATGGTGGAGCCCAGCACGCGAGTGCAAAAGACAAGGCTGAAGAGTTTGCAATCAACTTCAGCCAGAAGTGCCGAGTGGATGATCCATATTGGCCTACTCCCGAGGTCACCACCATCACAGAAGCCAGTCTTCAGCCAATTCGATTCACTCCACGTGATATCAAGAAACGGCTGAGCGCACTGGATACAGCAAAGGCTATGGGCCCCGACAACATCCCGGCTATCGTGCTGAAGACTTGTGCTCCAGAACTAGCCGCGCCTCTAGCCAAGCTGTTCCAGTACAGCTACAACACTGGCATCTATCCGACAATGTGGAAAACTGCCCAGGTATGTCCGGTCCACAAAAAGCAGGACAAATCCAATCCGGCCAATTACCGCCCCATCAGTCTACTCTCAATCATCAGCAAAGTGATGGAAGGTGTCGTCGACAGTGCTATCAAGCGGCACCTGCTCACTGATGCCCAGTTTGGGTTCCGCCAAGACCACTCGGCTCCCGACCTCATTACAGCCTTGGTCTAAACATGGATAAAGAGCTGAATTCCAGAGGTGAGGTGAGAGTGACTGCCCTTGACATCAAGGCAGCATTTGACCAAGTGTGGCATCAAGGAGCCCTAGTAAAATTGAAGTCAATGGGAATCGGGGGGAAAATGCTCCATTGGCTGGAGTCATACCTAGCACAAAGGAAGATGGTTGTGGTGATTGAAGGTCAACCATCACAGCCCCAGGACATTGCTGCAGGAATTCCTCAGGGCAGTGTCCTAGGCCCAACCATCCTCAGCTGCTTCATCAATGACCTTCCCTCCAACGTAAGGTCAGAAATGGGGATGTTCGCTGATGACTGCACAGTGTTCAGTACCATTCTCAACTCCTCAGATAATGAAGCATTCCATGCCCGCATGCAACAAGACCTGGACGACGTTCAGGCTTGGGCTGATAAGAGGCAGGTAACATTCGCGCCACAGATTTGCCAGGCAATGACTATCTCCAACAAGCGAGAGTCTAACCATCTCCCCATGACATTTAACAGCATTACCATCGCTGAATCACCCACCATCAACATCCTGGGGGTCACCATTGACCAAAAACTTAACTGTGGCAACAAGAGCAGGTCAGAGGCTAGGTATTTTGTGGCGAGTGTTTCAGCAGGAGGAGATTAAAACAATAGTAAGGAAGGATATTAGCTCTGATGATGTGGAATCTGTAAGGGTAGAGCTGAGAAATACATAGGGGCAGAAAACGTTAATGTGAGTTGTATACAGACCCCCAAACAGTAATGCTGAGGTTGGGGATGGCATTAAATGGGAAATTAGAGATGCGCGCAATAAGGGCACAGCAGTTATCATGGGTGACTTTAATCTACATATAGATTGGGCTAACCAAATTAGTAACAATACTGTGGGGGAGGAATTCCTAGAGTGTATACGGGATGGTTTCCTGGACCAATATGTCAAGGAACCAACTCGAGATCAGGCCATCTTTGACTGGGTATTATGTAATGAGAAAGGATTAATTAGCAATCTTGTTGTGCGAGGCCCCTTGGGGAGGAGCGATCATAATATGATAGAATTCTTCATTAAGATGGAGAGTGAAGTAGTTGACTCAGAGACTAGGGTCCTTAATTTAAATAAGGGAAACTATGATGGTATAAGGCGCGAGTTGGCTAGGATGGATTGGGGAGCATTACTTAAAGGGTTGATGGTGGATAGGCAATGGCAAACATTTAAAGATCGCATGGATGAACTACAGAATTTGTTCATCCCTGTTTGGCATAAAAATAAAACAAAAAAAGGTGACTCAACCGTGGCTAACGAGGGAAATTAGGGATAGCATAAGATCCAAGGAGAGGACATATAAATTGGCCAGAAAAAGCAGCAAACCTGAGGATTGGGAGCAGTTTAGGATTCAGCAAAGGAGGACAAAGGGATTAATTAAGAGGGTGAAAATAGAATATGAGAGTAAGCTTGCAGGGAACATAAAAACTGACTGTAAAAGCTTCTATAGATATGTGAAGAGAAAAAGATTGGTGAAGTCAAGCGTAGGTCCCTTGCAGTCAGAATCAGGGGAATTTATAATGGGGAACAAAGAAATGGCAGATCAATTAAATACATACTTTGGTTCTGTCTTCACAAAGGAGGACACAAATAACCTCCCAGAGATGTCGGGGAACATAGGGTCTAATGAGAGGGAGGAATTGAATGAAGTCAGTATTTGTAGGGAAATGGTGTTAGGGAAATTCACGGGATTGAAGGCCACAAAATCCCCAGGACCTGATAATCTACATCCTAGGGTACTTAAGGAAGTGGCCCTAGAAATAGTAGATGCATTGCTGATCATCTTCCAAAATTCTATAGACTCTGGAACAGTTCTCATGGATTGGAGGGTAGCTAATGTAACCCGACTATTTAAAAAAGGTGGTAGAGAGAAAACGGGGAATTATAAGCCTAACATCGGTAGTGGGCAAAATGCTAGAGTCCATTATAAAAGATGTAATAGCAGAGCACTTGGAAAACAATGACAGGATCGGACAAAGTTAACATGGATTTACAAAAGGTAAATCATGCTTGACTAATCTACTGGAATTTTTTTGGGATGTAACTGATAGAATAGATAAGGGAGAACCAGTGGATGTGGTGTATTTGGACTTTCAGAAGGCTTTCGATAAGGTCCCGCATAAGAGATTAGCGTGCAAAGTTAAAGCACATGGGATTGGTGGTAAGGTACTGACTTGGATTGAGAACTGGTTGGCAGAAAGGAAGCAAAGAGTTGGAATAAACGGGTCTTTTTCCGAGTGGCAGGCAGTGATGAGTGGGGTACCACAGGGATCGGTGCTAGGACCCCAGCTATTCACAATATATATTAATGATCTAGACAAGGGAACTAGATGTAATATCTCCAAGTTTGCAGATGACACAAAGCTGGGTGTGCATGTGTGCTGTGAGGAGGATGCAGTGAAACTCCAGTATGATTTGGACAGGTTGGGTGATTGGGCAGATGCATGGCAGATGCAGTATAATGTGGATAAATGCAAGGTTATCCACTTTGGTGGCAAAAACAGGAAAACAGATTATTATCTGAACGGCAATAGATTGGGAAAAGGGGAAGTGCAACGAGACCTGGGTGTCCTTGTGCACCAGTCGCTGAAGGTAAGCATGCAGGTGCAGCAGGCGGTTAAGAAGGCAAATGGTATGTTGGCCTTCATAGCGAGAGGATTCGAGTACAGGAGCAAGGATGTCTTGCTGCAGTTGCACAGGGCCTTGGTGAGACCACACCTTGAGTATTGTGTGCAGTTTTGGTCGCCTTATCTGAGGAAGGATGTTCTTGCCATGGAGGGAGTGCAGCGAAGATTCACCAGACTGATACCTGGGATGGCAGGAATGACGTATGAAGAGAGATTGGGTCGATTAGGTTTATATTCGCTAGAGTTTCGAAGAATGAGAGGGGATCTCATTGAAACTTATAAAATTCTAACAGGACTAGACAGACTAGATGCAGGAAGGATGTTCCTGATGGTGGGGGAGTCCAGAACCAGAGGTCACAGTCTAAGGATAAGGGGTAAGCCATTTAGGACTGAGATGAGGAGGAATTTCTTCACCCAGAGAGTGGTGAACCTGTGGAATTCTCTACCACAGAAGGCAGTTGAGGCCAATTCATTAAATATATTCAAGAAGGAGTTGGATATATTTCTTAAGGCTAAAGGGATCAAGGGATATGGGGAGAAAGCAGGGACAGGGTACTGAATTTGGATGATCAGCCATGATCTCATTAAATGGCAGAACAGGCTCGAGGGGCTGAATGGCCTACTCCTGCTCCTATCTTCTATGTTTCTATGTTACCTCCTGACTCCCCAAAGCCTTTCCGCCATCTACAAGGCACAAGTCAGGAGTTTGATGGAATACTCTCCACTTTCCTGGATGAGTGCAGCTGCATCAACACTCAAGAAGCTCGACACCATCCGGGACAAAGCAGCCCATTTGATTTGCACCCCATCCACCACCTTAAACATTCGCTCCCTCCACCACCAGCGTATCGTGGCTGCAGTGTGTACCATCTACAAGATACACTGCAGCAACTCGCCAAGGCTTCTTCGGCAGCACCTCCCAAACCCGCGACCTCTTCCACCTAGAAGGACAAGGGTAGCAGGCGCATGGGAACACCACCACCTCCAAGTTCCCCTCCAAGTCACACACCATCCTGACTTAGAAGTATATCGCCGATCCTTCATCGTCGCTGGGTCAAAATCCTGGAACTCCCTACCTAACAGCACTGTGGGAGTACCTTCACCACACGGACTGCTGCGGTTCAAGAAGGCGGCTCACCACCACCTTCTCAAGGGCAATTAGGGATGGCCAATAAATGCCGGGCTTGCCAGCGACGCCCACATCCCATAAGCGAATAAAAAAAAACTATGGGTCCCCTCATCTCTGAACCATGGGACTCCTCACCTCTGAACTATGGGACTCCTCACCTCTGAACTATGGGACTCCTCACCTCTGAACTATGGAGATCTTCACCTCTGAACCACGGGAATCCTCATCTCTGAATTATGGGACTCCTCATCTCTGAACTAAGGAGATCCTCACCTCTATTAGAATAGACAGGGCTTGATGGCCGGCGCGGACACGATGGGCTGAAGGGCCTCTTTCTGTGCTGTATAAGTCTATGGGGGAAAAATTCAGTTGGTTGCACCTCCCGTTAGCGCCTTAAGAGGGCGCTGATGGGGCGCAAAGCAACTAGCGCCCGGGCGCGGCGATGTTTGCGCCGCTCGCGAAATTAACTAGACATTTTGCGGCGGCGCTAAACACTACCGCCGCGACCTCCTGCGCCGGCAGATCGCGACGTCAGTCGAGTGCGCAACGCCCCGGTAGCGCCCCGGAGCGGATATTGAGTGGCACCCCCTGCCTTACCGCCTGCCGCTAGCAACGACAGGTTGAGGGGAGCGTTTTGCAGTCAAGAAGGGGCTGGGGGAGTGCTATTTAAAGGCGACCGCTTCCTGCTTTTTTTTATTGGCGACATTTTTGAACCACGCATTCTGAGAGAGAGAGAGAGACTTCTGGAGAGATTCAACGCTGTGTGAAGGAGTTTTGGGTTCTGATCAGCACTTTGCAGGTTCATTTTGATTTGCCCTTCCTTGTATCGATTTAGAAGAGACTGTGGGGGCTACACTCTGAGCTCTTTCCCTGGGCCTCTCCATTGTTCTTTCCAGCAGATTTGATGTGCAGCTCTCTCCAGGCCGAGATTCAAGGCTGCAATGAGCAGGATGTGGATGGAAAGCAAGATCAACCCTCCACTTTAAGAACTGGCCGAGGCCATTGTGTCTGTGTTCCATTGCTGACTGACATCACATGAGCTTCGCCAGCGCTCTGAGTTAGCGCCTTGCTCCTCGGCCTTTGCGCCTTAAGACAGATGTGGAATGCCTGATTTAGCGCTCCAATCACCTCCAGGGGTGATAAAAGTCAAGTTTGCAGTCGGAGGCGATAATTAGCGCCATGCGCTAATCTTTGCGCCCAGCCGATAATTGCGCCCCAAACGGGGCGATACTGAATTTTTCCCCCTGTGACTCTATGATCCTTGGGAATCTCCTTTCCAACTGTGGGATTCCTCCTATCTGCAGGACACTTGAGGACTCTGGGTTATAAATTGGTCTTGGGTGGTAGCGCAGAACAGTCTATCGAGAATCAACAGCCTGTATTACACCCGCACCATTTTCTTTTCCATTAACTTCAATGGAGAGCCATGCGTCACTCTGTGTCTGACACTGTCCTTTCATCCTTCATAACCTCAAATCCAGCCCAAGTGAGCCTGGTTGGAATAACATGTGTGGCAGTGTATATTTACCCTCTGGGACCTGGAGTGAATTCCAGCCCTGGTGGAATGGGTACCTCAATGTCTCAACAATGTCCGTTTACCCTCTGGGTCCTGGGTTGAAATCCAATCAAATGGCAGCCGATGCCACAATCAGTTAGACTTGGTTCTGTGTTTTCCCTCTCATTCCCTAGCTGATTTATTTACAGTGACTCCCCTTCTTCCCCTCTCTCTGTAAAACTTTGCCGATTCGTATTCCTTCACTTCACCTGACGAAGGAGCAGCCGCTCCGAAAGCTTGTGATTTCAAATAAAACTGTTGGACTATAACCTGGTGTTGTGCGACTTCTCACTTTTGTCCACCCCAGTCCAACACCGGCATCTCCGCATCATAGTAAAACATCCCAAGGTGCTTTACAGGAGCGTTATCAAGCAAGCTTTGACACCGATCCACATAAGGAGATATTCGGACCCATGAGCAAAAGCTCGGTCAAAGGGGTCGGTTTCAAGGAACTTCGTTAAGGAGCAGAGAGAGAGGTGGAGAGGTTTCGGCAGGGAATCCCAGAGCTTATGGCCCCGGAGCTGAAGGCACGGCCTCCAATGGTGGAGCAGAGAGAGAGAGGTGGAGAGGTTTCGGCAGGGAATCCCAGAGCTTATGGCCCCGGAGCTGAAGGCACGGCCTCCAATGGTGGAGCAGAGAGAGAGAGGTGGAGAGGTTTCGGCAGGGAATCCCAGAGCTTATGGCCCCGGAGCTGAAGGCACGGCCTCCAATGGTGGAGCAGAGAGAGAGAGATGGAGAGGTTTCGGCAGGGAATCCCAGAGCTTATGGCCCCGGAGCTGAAGGCACGGCCTCCAATGGTGGAGCAGAGAGAGAGAGATGGAGAGGTTTCGGCAGGGAATCCCAGAGCTTATGGCCCCGGAGCTGAAGGCACGGCCTCCAATGGTGGAGCCATTAAATTGCTTCCTCTGGCGTTGATGCCTTTGTCAGCAGCGCTACATCATCGGCATAGGTGAATTTACGGGATGTCCGCCGTGTATATGTTGAAAAAGGCCAGTGTGAGCTCTGATTCCTGTGGCAGACTGTTGTTGAGTGTCCGTGCTCGGCTGGGCTTGTCACCAAGATAGACACGGAACTTGCGGTTGCTCGTTAGGCTGTTGATACGCCTGAGGGTCTTGCAGCACTGGATGATTATTGAAAGCTTCACAGAATCATGGAAAGTTACAGCACGGAAGGAGGCCATTTCGGCCCATCGTGTCCGCGCCGGCCAACAAAGAGCTATCCAGCCTAATCCCACTTCCCAGCTCTTGGTCCGTAGCCCTGCAGGTTAGAGCATCCCAAGTGCACATCCAAGTACTTTTTAAATGTGGTTTGGGTTCCTGCCTCTACCACCCTTTCAGGCAGTGAGTTCCAGACCCCCACAACCCTCTGGGTGAAGAAATTTCCCCTCAAATCCCCTCTAAACCTTCCACCAATTACTTTAAATCTGTGCCCCCTGGTTTTTGACCCTTCTGCTAAGGGAAACAGGTCCTTTCTATCCACTTTATCTATGCACATCATAATTTTATACACTTCAATAAGGTCTCCCCTCAGCCTCCTCTGTTCCAAGGAAAACAGACCCAGCCTATCCAGTCTTTCCTCATAGCTAAGATTCTCTACTCCCGGTAACATCCTTGTAAATCTCCTCTGTACCCTCTCTAGTGCAATCACATCTTTCCTGTAATGTGGTGACCAGAACTGCACGCAGTACTCTAGCTGAGGCCTAACTAGTGTTTTATACAGTTGAAGCATAACCCCCCCCACTCTTGTATTCTATGCCACGGCTAATAAAGGCAAGCATTCCGTATGCCTTCTTAACCACCTTATCTACCTGGCCAGCTACCTTCAGGGATCTGTGGACATGCACTCCAAGGTCCCTTTGTTCCTCTACACTACTCAGTGTCCTTCCATTTAATGTGTATTCCCTTTCCTTGTTAGCCCTCCCCAAATGCATTACCTCACACTTCTCCGGATTGAATTCCATTTGCCACTGTTCTGCCCACCTGACCAATTTATTGATATCTTCCTGCAGTCTACAGCTTCCTTCTTCAGTATCAACCACACAGCCGATTTTAGTATCGTCTGCAAACTTCTTAATCATACCCCCTATATTCAAGTCAAGATCATTGATATATACCACAAAAAGCAAGGGACCTAGTACTGAGCCCTGCGGAACCCCACTTCAGTAGCAGACCTTCACGCCAGACAGTGTTGTATGCCAATGACAAGTCTATGAAAGCAGCTCCAGTCTTCAGCTGCTTCTGGAACCCTGCCCCAATGTTGGTAGTGAGTACAAGGACCTGATCAGAGCAGCTGATGTCAACCTACACGTGGTCTCCCTGTGCGTGCTAGTTCACTGAGAACCCGCCAGGTAATGTCATCAAGAAGATGACCGAGTGCTCGAAAGTGGCCTCCCGGTCTGAAAAGCATGAAAGTCTTTGAAATACTTTTGAGAGATCTAATGGCTGAACACTTGGAAAAGCATACCTAGTTACAGGGCAGTCAGCATGGGGTCAGTAATGGTTCCACTAACCTGTGGAGTTTTTAAAGATGTTCCTAACATGGCGGACAGGGAAAAAGAGTTGGCAATTTCTACTTCGATTTGAATAAGCCTACTGACAAAGTTCCATGTCATTGGTTAGTGGCTGAGGTGAGCAGCTAAAGAATGGGGCTGGACAAAAAATTGGTTTAAAAATGGGATAGTAAGAGAATGAACCTGCATTTATATCGCGCCTTTCATGTCCTCAGTACTTCCCAAAGTGCTTCACAACTAACAAAATACTGTTCAAGTGCATTCATTATGATGTGGGCAAAGGTGAGAGCCAATTTGCACACAAGAGGTACCACAACAGCAATGAGATGAATGTCCAGTTAATCTGCTTTTGGTGGTGTCAATTGAGGGTTGAATGTTGTCTAGGACACTAGGAGACCATCGAAAAGTGCCATGGGATCTTTTACATCCACCTGAACGGGCAATCGCTCGGTTTAACATCTCATCCAAAAGACAGTGAAGCACTCCCTCAGTCCTGCATTGAAATGTCAGTTTAGATTATGTGGGCAAGTCTCTGGTGCAGGGCTTGAACCCACAACCTTCTGACTCAGGTGAGACCTGCTACCACTGAGCCACACTGACACTGACACAGAAGCAGCACACATTTAGGAATTAGAAGACATTCAGCATACACCTTCACAAAGGGAGAGCCCTGGGGTAGAACACATTGAACACACCTGCAACATCGGCAGTGTTGACATGAAGCCGTGCGGTCGCACAGCTGCACGGTGCTCCAGGGGTACCACGCAGCTGGTGAGCCAGCTTTCACATTGACAAAAACAGGCAAGCGCGGAATTTTGAATGGGCCGCGTTGCCTGTTAAAGGAGTCGCACAGAGCAGAAAAAATTACAGGGAACATTAAACGCAGGGCAATAAAACTTGGTTTTCCATCCTCCCCGACCGGCTAGATGTCTCTGAGCGGCAGTTTGGCTCGTGCAGCTTGCCAGTTCAACAGGTAGAGCCTGGGGCAGTGAGGTGGGGGGAGGTGGGGGGGTGGCGGGAGATGGAGGTGATACGCTGGGGGTGGGGAAGGGAGGCGCTCACAGGCTGGCAGCAGGCCGGAGCATTCCTGTTCCTCCTGACGCCACAAAGATAACAGCTAAGGGGAGAGAAATTCGTTTGAGCCAGCAGAGTTGCAGGTCCCCTCTCCACAACTCCAGCCTTGTGCCTTCCTCATTTCACACACCCAAGAAATGTAGCCTGCCCAGCCAGTGGGTGACAAGAAGAGGGAGAGGAGAGTGAAGAAGAGCAAGAACTGAAGAAGATTGATTTGACATTCCCAGCCACCTGCTCCTCAAGGTCAACCAGCAAGGCCACTTGCAGTGTCCCCAACTGAAAGTCAGCAGCCTACCACCTTCTTCTTCTTCTGAGGCAGTCCCTCGGAACCGAGGATGACTTGCTTCCACACTAAAAATGAGTTCTCAGGTGACTGATGAGTCCGATGTGGGACCTACAGTCTCTGTCACAGGTGGGGCAGACAGTGGTTGAAGGGACGGGTGGGTGGGGTGATTGGGTTGACGTGTGCTCCTTGCGCTGCTTGCGCTTGGCTTCCGTATGCTCCCGGCGAAGAGACTCGAGGTGTTCGGCGCCTTCCCGGATGCTTCTCCTCCACTTTGTGCGGTCTTGGGCCAGGGATTCCCAGGTGTCGGTGGGGATGTTGCACTTTTTCAAGGAGGCTTTGAGAGTGTCCTTGAAGCATTTCCTCTGCCCACCTGGGGCTCTCTTGCCGTGTCGGTCTCACGAGTAGAGCGCTTGTTTTGGGAGTCTCGTATCGGGCATGCGGACAATGTGGCCCGTCCATCGGAGCTGATCGAGCGTGGTCAAAGCTTCGATGCTGGGGATTTTGGCCTGAGCGAGAACACTGACGTTGGTGTGCCTATCCTGCCAATGGATTTGCAGGATCTTGCGGAGGCAGCGTTGGTGGTACCTCTCCAGTGCTTTCAGGTGTCAGCTGTACATGGTCCATACAGCATACAGCAGGGCGGGTATCACTACTGCTCTGTAGACCATGAGCTTAGTGCCGGGTTTGAGGTCCTGGTCTTCAAACACTCTCTTCCTCAGGCGACCGAAGGCTGCACTGGCACACTGAAGGCGGTGTTGGACTTCGTCATCGACGTCTGCCCTTGTTGACAGTAGGCTCCCGAGGTATGGAAAGTGGTCCACGTTTTCCAAGGCCTCGTCATGGATTTTGATACTAATGTTGAAAGGGGAATTGGGGTTGTGGTCACTGGGACCACAGGTGGATGATTTCATCCCGGATATCCTGGCCACAAAGGGGCTGTCTGGGATACATCGCTCCATCTGATTCCTCCTCTTCTTCTTCCTCCTCTTCTGTGTCTTCCTCTTCCCTCTGTAAGCGGATGCTGTAAATGGGAAATGACAGCATAAAATGCTGGAAATACTCAGCTGGTCAGGCAGCATCTGACCTGAGAAGTTAACTCTGTTTTTTCTCTACGGATGCTGCGTGACCTTCTGAGTATTTGCAGCATGCGCTATCTTCTCAAAGGCCTTCATTTACCATGCAAGCCCTTGCAAGCATCCAGCAGCACTCCCTACATACTTAAAAAGCTTTTCACATCTATTGCAGCAAGCCAGCACTTCAATAAAATCAAAAAAAACATTCCAAAACCTTAAATCCAAACTTACCTGAACGATGTATGTGTCCCTTTCAGAGGTGCAGACATTGCCACTGTCAGCCTGCTTGCACGCCAGGTTAACTGCCGTTTTAGCGCCATTTAATGTTGCTATGGAGTGGCGCTAAGGCCACGGATTTCTAGCCCAAAGTTTTTTGGGCCATTTTTTGAGTGTCCTCCAGCGATCCCATTAAGGACGGCTGGAGGCCGCTCAATGCCGATACTCTGTCCTTTAGTATCTCAAGATTACAATCAGGGTCCGATGTACATCTTTGGACCCCAATTTACATACAAAAGTGGCCTCCCTCCTGAAACAGGTGGCAATCCGTCGGCTCTTCTCGGGACCCCACAGAAGATGACAGCGGCTGGAGTGGCATTGTGCACGGGTCGAGAAGTCACCCCATGCCTTTGTTCAGGCCTTTACCCCCCCCCCATTTACACTAGGCATGAGGCAGCTGAAATCGGCCCCTGTGTTACATGAGAATTTATTCAGCGTTGACGTTCATTTTGGTGCATGATAACTCGAACACATTGCGACTATATTGTGGCCAGATTAGCCCTGCTGAGAAAATGTGAGCACGTTACATTCCCGGGGTTTAATTTCTTGTAAAGTAATTCCACTGCAGCAGGACGGAACATATTGCTCTGCTTTTCTGATTCTCTCTGCAAAAGAATCAAAGAGTTGTCAGTACAATGAAGAGCCAGTGGATGGCACTCCTACATGGGTCAACTGCTAATACAACATCCGTGTGGAAACGGCAGATTTTATTTCTCTTGCTTCTGTACTGAATGGCATTGATGGGACAATGTATGGTGCTACTGCTGTTTGTGAGAAGTCGCACAACACCAGGTTATAGTCCAACAGTTTTATTTGAAATCACGAGCTTTCGGAGCGCTGCTCCTTCGTCAGGTGACTTCAGCAGCGCTCCGAAAGCTTGTGATTTCAAATAAAGCTGTTGGACTATAACCTGGTGTTGTGCGACTTCTCACTTTTGTCCACCCCAGTCCAACACCGGCATCTCCACATCATGGCTACTGCTGTTTAGCAGTTTGCAAAGAGTTTGCTGTATTTTAATCACATTGGCAGATTTTGTACCACAGAGAGGAATGAATATCAGAAATCGTGCCGCATGGCTCGCACTGTAATGGTCTGTTTCCAGTGTCGTGCAGGCCTTGCCATAGCAATGGAGCTCCACTATCAGTCTCAGTCACTATAAGTGGAAACTTCAATAAAAATACTTCTGCCGGGGTAACAGTTTTGAATGATCACTGCAGCGGTTTATGTATTTTGAATTTTTAAAAAACTGTGGTCTGCATTGGCGGCTGTGCCTTCCGCTGCCTGGGCCCTGAGCTTTGGAATTCCCTCCCTAAACCTCTCTGCCTCTCTACCCCTCTCTCCTCCTTTAAGGCGCTCATTAAAACCTACCTCTGTGGCCAAGCTGTCCTAATAACTCCTTATATGGCTTGGTGTCAAAATTTGTTTGATATTGGCCCGAAAATTAAACCTAATACGCGAGAGTACGCACTGTGTACTCTCGCGTATTAGGTCCCGAATTGCCGGTTTCCTGCATGCACTGCGCATGCGCGGGAAACCGGCACTTCGTGTATTGCAAAGGGGACGGTTCCTAAGTGAACCGCGTGCGCGCTACAGGTTGTGCGCACGCAGTGCACTTAGTTTTTTTTTCAGGTTTGAACGCGCAGGTAAGTGGTGAAGATTTTACACATAAAGAAAGCAGGCGTAGGACCCCCTTTTAACAAGGTAAGTAGTTAATTAAGTGTTATTTTAAATTTTTTTCATCAGGTTTATCTTTTTTAGGGACTTTAAAGAAAGGTAAGTTTATTTTTATAACTTTTAAAAAGATTTTAAATTTTTTAAAAAATTTAATTTTTTGTTTAAAGTGGTTAATTTATTTAACTATACTTATTTTATTAATGTGATAGCTTTTTTAAAAAATTTAATTGAGGTTTAGCTGTTCTTTTGGGGGCTTGTAGTATTCATAGCTTTGACAGCCCTTGCTGTCAAAACTATGAATGAAAGATGGTGTGCTGCCATTGGCTCTAACTGAATCACGTGATCCCAGAGCTCGCACGAACTAATTGCGCCTCTGGGATATGCAAGCACTGCACGGTTGCAACAGGGAGAGGCTCTGAAACTAAAGTTCGTGTGGGCCCCAAACAAAAAGGTAGGCGCGGAGTGCGATATCGCGGGGAATCCTTACCCCCACGGGAACCATCGATGTTTAATTTCTGGGCCAATGTTTCTGTGAAGTATGTGAAAATGCAAGTTGTTGTTGTTGTTGTTGGATGTGAGGCACCTACCTCGAACCAGACCGGGCAGTCTCAATCCATTTCCCAAATATAAACCAATGACAATGAATTGGCAATCTCTCTCGCAGAGGTCAAAGGTGTGTGCAATGGAAACATTCACAAAGGCGCAGTCGAGGGTGATCCCCTGGGGCTGGGGTTGACCTACCATGAAATGGGAGTGTCTGATACTGAGTACTAGAATTACTGTTGGCTGATACTGAAATGAGAACGTGTTGCATTCCTCAGTCATGGAAACCACACCTTGATGAGCATAACAATTGTCAAAGAAAAACTTGTAGTTTAGGGAAATACGGCTGCAGCGCTACGGGAAAAGAGCAGGCGAGTGGCACCACTTGGATAACTCTCCCAAAGAGCCAACACAGGCATGATGGGTCAAATGGCCTGGTTCTGTGCTGAGCTGAGGCTCAGAGCTAAACCACAGATCGCAACGTGAACTGAGTGCAACGTAAACAGAGTGGGAAGTTGGGAATTTGGTGAGTGTGGGAATTCGGTGCAGAGGGGAAGGAGGTGCTCCTTTTTGCCTTTAATACTTGTAGTGGTTTGTGTTAACTTGAGCCAGTAAGGGGTAAAAATTCACTTGGTTGCGCCACCTGTTAGCGCCTTAAGAGGGCGCTAATGGGGCGCAAAGCAGCTAACGCCCGGGCGCAGCGATGTTTGCGCCGCTCGAGAACTTAACTTGAGATTGTGCGGTGGCGCTAAAACTTACCGCTGCGACCACCTGCGCGCGCAGATTGTGACGTCATTCCATGGTGCAACGCCCTTGGGGCGCCCCGAAGCGGAAATTGAGTGGCGCCCCCTGCCTTACCGCCTGGCGCTTCCAACGACCAGAAGACTGGAACGCTATCAATCGCTGTGGGGCTGGGGGGGGCGCTATTTAAAGGGGGCCTCTTCCTGTCTTTTATTGTTGGTGCCATTTTTGAACTACGCATTCTGAGAGAGAGAGGGAGAGACTTCTGGAGAGATTCAACGTTGTGTGAAGGAGTTTTGGGTACTGAGCAGCACTTTGCAGGTTCATTTTGATTTGCCATTCCTTGTATCGATTTAGCAGAGACCGTGGGAGCTGCACTCTGAGCTCTTTGCCTGGTGCTCTCCATTGTTCTTTCCAGCACATTTGATGTGCAAGTCTCTCCAGGCCGAGATTCAAGGCAGCAATGAACAGGATGTGGATGGAAAGCAAGATTAACCATCCCCTTTAAGAACTGGCCCGTGCCATTGTGTGTGTGTTCCATTGCTGACTGACATTACATGAGCTTCGCCAGCGCTCCGAGTTAGCGCCTCACTGCTCGGCCTTTGCGCCTTAAGAGAGGTGTGCAGCGCCTGCTTTAGCGCTCCACTCACCTCCCGGGGCGGTAAAAGTGAAGTTTCCCATCAGTGCCGATAATTAGCGCCAGCCGCTAATATTTGCGTCCGGACGATATTTGCGCCCCAAATGGGGCGCGACCTAATTTCTACCCCTAAGTGTTTAAAACTTTGTTCAGTGTTTTAGCGCTTGGTGCAAGTTAGTGCGTAAAAAAAAACTTAAAACAGACTAAAAAGTAATTACCTATCAGGGTGGATGAGCAAACTGACCACGACACCGTGGTACAGGAGGCCTGTTGAGTGGGGGAGTGAAAAGGAATGTTGTCGTGGTAGGGGGCGGTATAGTCAGGGGGATAGATACTGTTCTCTGCAGCCGCAACTGGGAGTTCCGAAGGTTGTGTTGGCTGCCCGGTGCCAGGGTTAAGGACATCTCCTCACGCCTGGAGAAGAACTTGGGGCGGGAGGGGCAGGATCCGGTTGTTGTTGCCCACATAGGAATCAACAGCATAGGTAGAACTAGGAATGAGGTTATGCTGAGAGAGTTTGAGGAGCTAGGGTCGAAATTAAAATGCAGAACCTCACAGGTAATAATCTCTGGATTGTTAGCTGAGCTACGCGCAATTTGGCATTGGGACAAACAGATTTGAACATTAAATGCATGGATCAAAGAGTGGTGTGGGAGGTAGGGGTTTCGATTCATGGGGCACTGGCACCAGTACTGGGAAAGAGGGAGCTGTTTCATTGGGATGGGCTCCACTTAAACTGGGCTGGGACCAGTGTCCTGGCAAATCAAATAACTAGGGCAGTAGACAGGGCTTTAAACTAATGAAGGGGGGGTCGGAGGGAAGGAAGATTCAGGAAAGGGTAAATTCAAAAGCAATAAGAGAAAAGTCAAGGCTGTAGAGCAGAGTAGCGATTTGGGTAAAAATAAGTAGAGTAGGTCAGAAAGGGACAGATAGTTTAACAAAGGTAATAGGACACTAGATACTTAGGTGGCATCAGGGAAAAATAGAAAAAAAGTTAAATCTAAAGGCACTGAAGCATTTGCAACAAAACAGATTAGCAGCACAGGTAGAAATTAACAGGTTTGCTCTAATAGGCATTACGGAGACATGGTTGTAGAGTGACCAAGGTTGGGAACTAAATATTCCAGGATACTTGACTTTTAGAAGAGATAGACAAAATGGAAAAAGAGGCAGGATAGCCCTGATAGTAAAGGATGGGATAAAGACAGTAGAAAGAAAGGATCTTAGCTCTGAAAATCAAGATATAGAATCAGTTTGGGTGGAGCTAAGAAACATCAAGTGGTAGAAAACACCAGTGGGAGTAGTTTATAGGCCCCCTAAAAGTAGTTGTAGTGTTGGGCAGAGTATAAATCAGGAAATTAGAGGTGCATGTAATCATGGGGGCTTTAATCTTCATATAGACTGGGCCATCTTCAGCCAGAAGTGCCAAGTGGATGATACATATCGGCCTCCTCCTGAGGTCCCCACCATCACAGAAGCCAGTCTTCAGCCAATTCGATTCAGTCCACGTGATATCAAGAAATGGCTGAGTGCACTGGATACAGCAAAGGCTATGGGCCCCGACAACATCCCAGCTATCGTGCTGAAGACTTGTGCTCCAGAACTAGCCGCGCCTCTAGCCAAGCTGTTCCAGTACAGCTACAACACTGGCATCTATCCGACAATGTGGAAAACTGCCCAGGTATGTCCTGTCCACAAAAAGCAAGACAAATCCAATCCGGCCAATTACCGACCCATCAGTCTACTCTCAATTATCAGTAGAGTGATGGAAGGTGTCGTCGACAGTGCTATCAAGCGGCACTTACTCACCAATAACCTGCTCACTGATGCCCAGTTTGGGTTCCGGCAGGACCACTCATTACAGCCTTGGTCCAAACATGGACAAAGGGGCTGAATTCTAGAGGTGAGGTGAGAGTGAATTCCCTCGACATCAAGGCAGCATTTGACCGAGTGTGGCATGAAGGTGTCCTAGTAAAACTGAAGTCAATGGGAATCGGGAGGGAAAACTCTCCACTGGCTGGAGTCATACCTAGCACAAAGGAAGATGGTTGTGGTGGTTGAAGGTCAATCATCAGAGCCCCAGGACATCGCTGCAGGAGTTCCTCAAGGTAGTATCCTAGGCCCAACCATCTTCAGCTGCTTCATCAATTACCTTCCCTCCATCATAAGGTCAGAAATGGGGATGTTCGCTGATGACTGCACAGTATTCAGTGCCATTCACAACTCCTCAGATAATGAAGCAGTCCATGCCGGCATGCAGCAAGACCTGGACGGCATTCAGGCTTGGGCTGATAAGTGGCAGGTAACATTCGTGCCACACAAGTGCCAGGCAATGACTATCTCCAACAAGCGAGCGTCTAACCACTGCCCCTTGATATTCAACGGCATTACCATCGCCGAATCCCCCACCATCAACATCCTGGGGGGTCACCATTGACCAGAAACTTAACTGGACCAGCCACATAAATACTGTGGCAACAAGAGCAGGTCAGAGGCTAGGTATTCTGCGGCGAGTGTCTCACCTCCTGACTCCCCAAAGCCTTTCCACCATCTACAAGGCACAAGTAAGGAGTTTGATGGAATACTCTCCATTTGCTTGGATGAGTGCAGCTCCAACAACACTCAAGAAGCTCGACACCATCCTGGACAAAGCAGCCCGCTTGATTGGCACTCCATCCACCACCTTAAACATTCACTCCCTCCACCACTGGTGTACCGTGGCTGCAGTGTGTACCATCTACAAGATGCACTGCAGGAACTCGCCAAGGCTTCTTCGGCAGCTCCTCCCAAGCCCGTGACCTCTTCCACCTAGAAGCATGGGAACACCACCACCTCCAAGTTCCCCTCCAAGTCACACACCATCCTGACTTAGAAGTATATCGCCGATCCTTCATCGTCGCTGGGTCAAAATCCGGTTCAAGAAGGCGGCTCACCACCACCTTCTCAAGGGCAATTAGGGATGGGCAATAAATGCCGGCATTGCCAGCGATGCCCACATCCCATAAACTAATAATTAAAAAAAAATTCTTATGTTCTTACGGTCCCATCGTTCACCAATGTCCCAGATGTCCTGTTTTCTTTGTCGAGCCATTATCAGCTCACACTTTCAGCAACAATCTTTGAACTGAAGGGTGCAGGAGAAAGTCTAACTAACCATGTCGCAAGATGCTCTGCTCCAGCAAATCCTGGCCATATATTTAATTTCAATATATTTGCAATTAATGACAATTGGTTGAATTACTTACTTTACTATTAAATTGTTCTTTCCTTTCCTTTGCCCTGTTTATAGGGACCAGACTCACTCAGTGTCAGCTGCCAACTCCAGCTTCTCCCACAGTAACTCCCACTGATGGTGTGTAACCAATGGCAGAAACCCGTCTCCAGGTGACATCACAAAGGAGCCAGCAGCCAATCATAACAGCAGCCAGGAACTATGTCACAAAGCAGCCCAAGCCCCGCCCATTTGAGGTACAGGGTCACATGACCAGGCTGGGCTCATGGGGTGCAGTCTCATTGGGCATGAGCACAGGTTGTACAATCAGTCCTGTCTCCGACCCTGCTCCCATGTACTGAGACTCCAGGCAGGGAGTGCAGCCTCACCAACATACCCCTAGCAAATTCTCCCTCCCATCTTCGAAATGTGAGGTCCCACTATTCAAAGCCCCCATGTCCATCTCTTGCTTTATAAACCCCAAGGTCCCCATTCTCATTCAATCAGGCAATGTGACTCCCTCCTGCTTTGGCAGTGAGAGGCAGTTTGATCGAATGATGTTGGGATGAGGCAGGTACATTACATGCTCTTCTGTGTTGTGAAACCAGTCTATTCCCGACAACAGTTGTGGTGTCAAACACAATAAGTAGAGGGATCATCAGGGTTATCATGTGGTGGGAACATCAGAGCAATTATTCATGGAGACATCATTGGCAATAATGGGATTGTCCCATACAGTACTCTTAGGTCAGTAACAGCACAGGTAAGATACACAGTAAAGCTCCCTCTCCACAGATGCTGCCTGAACTGCTGAGTATTTCCAGGATTTTCTGTTTTTATTTCAAATTTCCAGCATCCACAGTACTTTGCTTTTGTCCCTCTACAGTGTTTCACCAAACATGTCCAGGGCAGCTACAGCATGGATTAGATACAGTGTAAAATTCTCTCTAAATTGGTTCACCAAGCAATGCCAACTCATATACAGAATGCGTTCAATGCAGCGTACAGCTCCCTCGGTGCTCTCCAATGAAGCACACTTTTAGCCATCAACCTCCTTTCTCCTCTGGTTCACAACAACACGTTTTGAGTAAGCACGAGACACATCGTAGTGTAGTATACAGAACAGACTTTATTGATACACAGTACAGGTGATCAGCCTAACTGTATACAGAGAGTGGCTTTTCGGTTTCTGCATCTTTCGAGCCCTCCAAAGAAATGCTGAAAAACCTGTTCCTTTATACACCATATTTTGCCTACATCAAAGGTAAATGTCATTGATAAGACTTCATGACGTATCTATTCATGTAAACACTTGTAGTTGTTTACTTCAAAGCTACTTCCCTTAAACAAGACTTCCTGATGTAACTGTCCTTAAACCCTTTTACGAATAGGCTTCACCAACCATCATCTTTCCATACTATAGCTAATAAATACCTCAACCTATGATTTATTATCCTAAAGTTACACTTTAATCACTCATGGCTGATGTCATCATTAACACTTATTTCCTCACACAAGCACTTTACATATCAGAAGACAAGCTATGTTCTCCCCTCACAGCACTTCAAAGTCACCCTGTTTATATTGGAAAGCCTGTTGCTCCAAGATACAAAGAAGTTCGACTATTAGCCCATAGCTCCCAAAGATGTCCTACACGCATCTCTCCAGGATGCACACCAGCTCAGGTACACCATGGGATGAATAGAGAATACAAGGGGGAGAAATTCGGTATCGCCCCGTTTGGGGCGCAATTATCGGCCGGGCGCAAAGTTTAGCGCCTGGCGCAAATTATCGCCTCCAACTGCAAACTTGGCTTTTATCGCCCCTGGAAGTGATTGGAGCGCTAAATCAGGTGCTGCACACCTGTCTTAAGGTGCAAAGGCTGAGGAGTGAGGCGCTAACTCAGAGCGCGGGCGCAGGTGATGTCAGTTAATGATGGAACACAGACACACTGGCGCCGGCCAGTTCTTAAAGGGGAGGGTCGATCTTGCTCTCCAGCCACACCCTGCTCATTGGAGCCTTGAATCTCGGCCTGGAGAGACCTGTGACTACATTTTCCAGCCAAAGACTATGGAGAGGGTGAGAGAACGAGCTCAGCGCTTCAGTGAGCGGGCCTTGGAGGCTCTGGTTGGTGGAGTGGAGCGCAGAAGATCTATACTCTACCCTGAGAGTGGCAGGACTACAGAAGAGTGTGGAGGGAGGTGGCTCAGCACGTCTCCTCCAGGAGCATGGTGCCCAGGACCCACACTCAATGTTAAAAAAAGTTCAACGACCTCACTTGGGTCATCGGGGTGAGTGGCTGCTTTTCAATACCTCTCCATCCCTCCATTTCAACCTCACTCTATGGCCAGAGGGTCTTAAAACCCCAATACCAACACTCATCCAACACCTATGGCCCTCTCATGAAACACACACGCACATTCCAAACCTAGCATACAGTAAGGGCTATTCAACTATGGGAGGCACATCAGGCAAGACCATGGCTGTATATTTACTCAGACGCCATCCTTTTTCTTGCAGGCCAAGCTATCTCATAATAGGAGACAGCAGCAATGGACAGGTGGAGGGTGGCCTCAGCTGCAACCCCTCAGCGATCTTGAGGCGCGCGTCCACAGGATTGTGGCAAGCCAGGTGATCAGTCCCGTCGCCCCTGGAGAGGTCGACCCCGTTCTGGAACATAAATGGTAAGGTTATCAGCTTTCTCTCCTCTCTCATTCCACTTGTCCCTCACAACACCAGCCTTTGACACTTTCAATCCAACTTACTAAATTGCTCCACTCCTTCCTCCCTTACTGCCCCCCTGTCCTCACGCTAAAGCCGCTCTTGTACCTCCCTGCTTTCAGATGGTGATTCACCAGCTGAGGAGACGGGCCCTCAAGCTGCCAGTGGGAGCGAAGCCGCAGGAGAGGAGGAAGAGGAAGCTGACACCATTGTTCAAGAAAGGGTGTAAGGACAATCCTAGTAACTACAGGCCGGTCAGTTTAACATCAGTGGTGGGTAAAGTTTTAGAAACAATAATCAAGGAAAAAATTAATGGGCACTTGTAGAGGTTTAAGCTAATTAAGGAGAGCCAACACGGATTTGTAAAAGGCAGATCGTGTTTGACTAATCTAATTGAATTGAGAGGATTGATGAAGGGAATGCAATGGATGTTGTCTACATGGATTTTCGGAAGGCGTTTGACAAAGTACCACATAGAAGGCTGGTTAACAAAATTGAGGCTCATGGAATAGGTGGGTCAGTGGCAGCTTGGATAAGGAATTGGCTTAAGGACAGAAAACAGCGAGTTGTGGTAAATGGCTGTTTTTCAGATTGGAGGATGGTAGACAGTGGTGTTCCCCAAGGGTCAGTGCTGGGGCCACTGCTTTTTTTGATATATATATAAATGATCTGGATATTGGAATACAGAGTAGAATTTCTAAATTTGACGCTGAAACCAAACTTGGGGGTGTGGCAAACAGTGATGATGATACCAATCGACTGCAACAGGACATAGAAAGGCTAGCAGAATGGGCAGACAAGTGGCAGATGGAATTTAATACAGAGAAGTGTGAGGTGATGCATTTTGGCAGAAGGAACAGGGAGAGGCAATATACACTTAATGGCACTGTTTTAAAGAGTGTGCAGGGACAGAGGGACCTGGGAGTTAATGTGCATAGGTCCCTGAAGGTGGCAGGACATATTGAGAGAGTGGTTAACAAAGCATATGGGATCTTGGGCTTCATAAATAGAGGTATTGAGTCCAAAAGTAGAGAAGTTATGCTGAACCTTTCTAAAGCGTTGGTTAGGCCACAACTGGAGTATTGCATCCAGTTCTGGTCACCACAATTTAGGAAAGATGTGAAGGCACTTGAGAGGGTACAGAGGAGATTTAACAGAATGGTTCCGGTGATGGGGGATCTTAGCTACAAGGACAGGTTGGAGAAGCTGGATTTGTTTTCATTTGTTTTCATTAGAGCGGGGTGATTTGATAGAGGTGTACAAGATTATGACGGGTTTGGATAGGCTAGACAGGGAAAGGCTGTTCCCACTAGTTGATGGTACAAGGACTAGGGGACACAGATTTAGGGTTTTGGGCAAGAGATACAGCGGGGATGTGAGGAAAAACTTTTTTACGCAGCGAGTGGTGAGGACCTGGAACTCGCTGCCGATGGAAGTGGTGGAAGCGGAGACACTCAATGTTTTCAAGGGGAGACAGGATAGGAACTTGAGGGAAATAAACTTGCAGGGCTACGGGGATAGAGCAGGGAATGGGACTGACTGGATTGCCGTTATGACTCTATGACTCAATGGAGAGAGCCCGTCATCGGGAGTGGGAGAGAGCCCGGGATCGGGAGGGGGGAGAGAGCCCGGGATCGGGAGTGGGAGAGCGCCCAGGATCGGGAGTGGGGGAGAGAGCCCGGGATCAGGAGGGGAGAGGGCCCAGGATCGGGATTGGGGAGAGCCCGAGATCGGGAGTGGGAGAGATCCCGGGATCGGGAGTGGGAGAGCGCCCGGGAACGGGAGTGGGAGAGAGCCCGGGATTGGGAGGGGGGAGAGAGCCCGGGATCGGGAGTGGGAGAGCGCCCAGGATCGGGGGTGGGAGAGAGCCCGGGATCGGGAGTGGGAGAGAGCCCGGGATCGGGGGTGGGAGAGCGCCCAGGATCGGGAGTGGGGGAGAGAGCCCGGGATCGGGGGTGGGAGAGGGCCCAGGATCGGGATTGGGGAGAACCCAGGATCGGGAGTGGGAGAGAGCCAAGGATCGGGAGTGGGAGAGAACCCGGGATCAGGAGTGGGAGAGAGCCCGGGATCGGGATTGGGGAGAGCCCAGGATCAGGTGTGGGAGAGAGCCCGGGATCGGGATTGGGGAGAGCCCGGGTTTGGGAGTGGGAGAGAGCCTGGGATCGGGAGTGGGAGAGAGCCCGGGATCACTAGTGGGAGAGAGCCCGGGATCAGGAATGGGAGAGAGCACAGGATCGGGAGGGAGGAGAGAGCCCAGGATCAGGAGTGAGACAGGGCCCATGATTGGGAATGGAGAGAGCCTGGGATGGGAAGTGGGAGAGAACCCGGGATCGGGAGTGGGAGAGAGCCCGGGATCGGTATTGGGGAGAGAGCCCGGGATCGAGATTGGGGAGAGCCCGGGATCGGGAGTGGGAGAGAGCCAGGGATCGGGAGTGGGAGAGAGCCCAGGATCGGGATTGGGGAGAGAGCCCGGGATCGGGATTGGGGAGAGCCCGGGATCGGGAGTGGGAGAGAGCCTGGGATCGGGAGTGGGAGAGAGCCCGGGATCACTAGTGGGAGAGAGCCCGGGATTGGGAATGGGAGAGAGCCCGGGATCGGGAGGGAGGAGAGAGCCCAGGATCAGGAGTGAGACAGGGCGCATGATTGGGAATGGAGAGAGCCTGGGATGGGAAGTGGGAGAGAACGCGGGATCGGGAGTGGGAGAGAGCCCGGGATCGGATTGGGGAGAGAGCCCGGGATCGGGATTGGGGAGAGCCCGGGATCGGGAGTGGGAGAGAGCCAGAGATCGGGAGTGGGAGAGAGCCCGGGATCACTAGTGGGAGAGAGCCCGGGATCGGGAATAGGAGAGAGCACGGGATCGGGAGGGAGGAGAGAGCCCAGGATCAGGAGTGAGACAGGGCCCATGATTGGGAATGGAGAGAGCCCGGGATGGGAAGTGGGAGAGAGCCCATGATCGGGAGTGGGAGAGAGACTGGAATTGGAGGTGGGAGAGAGCCCGCGATTGGGAGTGGAAGAGAGCCCTGGATCGGGAGGGGGGAGAGAGCCCGGGATCGGGAGTGGGAGAGAGCCCGGGATCGAGAGGGGGAGAGAGCCCGGGATCGGGAGTGGGAGAGAGCCCGGGATCAGGAGCGGGAGAGAGCCCGGGATCGGGAGTGGGAGAGAGCCCGGGATCGGGAGTGGGAGAGCGCACAGGATCGGGAGTGGGGGAGAGAGCCCACGATCGGGAGGGGAGAGAGCCCAGGATCGGGAGTGGGAGAGAGGCACGGATCGGAAGTGGGAGAGAGCCCGGGATCGGGAGTGGGAGAGAGCCCGGGATTGGGATTGGGGAGAGCCCGGGATCGGGTGTGGGAGAGAGACCGGGATCGGGATTGGGGAGAGCCCGGGATCGGGCGTGGGAGAGAGCCTGGGATCGGGATGTGGGATAGAGCACCGGATCACTAGTGGGAGAGAGCCCGGGATCGGGAGAGGGAGAGAGCCCGGGATCGGGAGGGAGGAGAGAGCCCAGGATCAGGAGTGGGACAGGGCCCATGATTGGGAATGGAGAGAGCTCGGGATCGGGAGTGGGAGAGAGCCCGTGATCGGGAGTGGGAGAGAGCCCGTCATTGGGAGTGGGAGAGAGCCCGGGATCGGGAGTGGGAGAGAGCCCGGGATCGGGGGGGCGGGAGAGAGCTCAGTATCGGGGGTGGGAGGGAGCCCGTGATCGGGAGTGGGAGAGATCATGGGATCGGGAGTGGGAGAGAGAGCCCGGGATCGGGAGGGGAGTGGGCCCGTAATTGGGATTGGGGAGAGCCAGGTATCGGGAGTGGGAGAGAGCCCGGAATTGGAAGTGGGAGAGAGCCCGCGATTGAGAGCGGGAGAGAGCCCGGGATGAAGAGCGGGAGAGAGCCCGCGATTGAGAGCGGGAGAGAGACCGGGATCGGGAGTCGGAGAGTGCCCGGGATCGGGAGTGGGAGAGAGCCTGGGATCGGGAATGGGAGATATCCTGAGATCGAGAGGGGGAGAGAGCCCGGGAGCGGAAAAGAGCCCGGGATCGGGATTGGGAATAGCCCGGGATCGGGTGTGGGAGAGAGCCCGGGATTGAGATTGGGAAGAGCCATGGACCGGAAGTGGGTGAGAACCCGGGATCGGGAGTGGGAGAGAGCCCGGGATTGCTAGTGGGAGAAAGCCCGGGATCGGGAGTGGGAGAGAGCCCGGGATCGGGATTTGGGAGAGCCCAGGATCGGGATTGGCGAGAGAGCCCGGGATCGGGAGAGGGAGAGAGCCCGGGATCGGGAGAGGGAGAGAGCCCGGTATCGAGAGTGGGAGAGAGCACGGTATCGAGAGAGGGAGAGAGCCCGGGATCGGGAGTGGGAGAGAGCCCGGGATCGGGAGCGGGAGAGAGCCCGGGATCGGGAGCGGGAGAGAGCCCGGGATCGGGAGTGGGAGAGAGCCCGGGATCGGGAGTGGGAGAGAGCCTGGGATCGGGAGTGGGAGAGAGCCCGGGATCGGGAGTGGGAGAGAGCCCGGGATCGGGAGTGGGAGAGAGCCCGTAATCGGGAGTGGGAGAGAGCCTGAGATCGAGAGGGGGAGAGAGCCCGGGAACTGGAGAGGGAGAGAGCCCGGGATCAGGAGTGGGAGAGAGCCCGGGATTGGGAGCGGGAGAGAGCCTGGGATCGGGAGTGGGAGAGAGCCCGGGATTGGGAGTGGGAGAGAGCCCGGGATCGGGAGTGGGAGAGAGCCCGGGATTGGGAGTGGGAGAGAGCCTGGGATCGGGAGTGGGAGAGAGCCCGGGATTGGGAGTGGGAGAGAGCCCGGGATCGGGAGTGGGAGAGAGCCCACGATCGGGAGCGGGAGAGAGCCGGGATCGGGAGTGGGAGAGAGCCCGGATCGGGATTGGAGAGAGCCCGGGATCGGGAGTGGAGAGAGCCCGGGATCGGGAGTGGGAGAGAGCCCGGGATCGAGAGTGGGAGAGAGCCCGGGATCTGGAGTGGGAGAGAGCCCGGGATCGGGAGTGGGAGAGAGCCCGGGATCGGGAGCGGGAGAGAGCCCGGGATCGGGAGCGGGAGAGAGCCCGGGATCGGGAGTGGGAGAGAGCCCGGGATCGGGAGTGGGAGAGAGCCTGGGATCGGGAGTGGGAGAGAGCCCGGGATCGGGAGTGGGAGAGAGCCCGGGATTGGGAGTGGGAGAGAGCCCGTAATCGGGAGTGGGAGAGAGCCTGAGATCGAGAGGGGGAGAGAGCCCGGGAACTGGAGAGGGAGAGAGCCCGGGATCAGGAGTGGGAGAGAGCCCGGGATTGGGAGCGGGAGAGAGCCTGGGATCGGGAGTGGGAGAGAGCCCGGGATTGGGAGAGGGAGAGAGCCCGGGATCGGGAGTGGGAGAGAGCCCGGGAATGGGAGTGGGAGTGAGCCTGGGATCGGGAGTGGGAGAGAGCCCGGGATTGGGAGTGGGAGAGAGCCCGGGATCGGAAGTGGGAGAGAGCCCACGATCGGGAGCGGGAGAGAGCCTGGGATCGGGAGTGGAAGAGAGCCCGGGATCGGGAGTGTGAGAGAGCCCGGGATCGGAAGTGGCAGAGAGCCTGGGATCGGGAGTGGGAGAGAGCCCGGGATCGGGAGTGGGAGAGAGCCCGGGATTGGGAGTGGGAGAGAGCCCGGGATTGGGAGTGGAAGAGAGCCCACGATCGGGAGCGGGAGAGAGCCTGGGATCGGGAGTGGAAGAGAGCCCGGGATCGGGAGTGGAAGAGAGCCCGGGAACTGGAGTGAGAGAGAGCCCGGGATCGGGAGTGGGAGAGAGCCCGGGATCGGGAGTGGAAGAGAGCCCGGGAACTGGAGTGTGAGAGAGCCCAGAATCGGGAGTGGGAGAGAGCCCGGGATCGGGAGTGGAAGAGAGCCCGGGATCGGGATTGGGGAGAGCCCGGGATCGGGCGTGGGAGAGAGCCTGGGATCGGGATGTGGGATAGACCACCGGATCACTAGTGGGAGAGAGCCCGGGATCGGGAGAGGGAGAGAGCCTGGGATCGGGAGGGAGGAGAGAGCCCAGGATCAGGAGTGGGACAGGGCCCATGATTGGGAATGGAGAGAGCTCGGGATCGGGAGTGGGAGAGAGCCCGTGATCGGGAGTGGGAGAGAGCCCGTCATTGGGAGTGGGAGAGAGCCCGGGATCGGGAGTGGGAGAGAGCCCGGGATCGGGGGGGGCGGGAGAGAGCTCAGTATCGGGGTGGGAGGGAGCCCGTGATCGGGAGTGGGAGAGATCATGGGATCGGGAGTGGGAGAGAGAGCCCGGGATCGGGAGGGGAGTGGGCCCGTAATTGGGATTGGGGTGAGCCAGGATCGGGAGTGGGAGAGAGCCCGGAATTGGAAGTGGGAGAGAGCCCGCGATTGAGAGCGGGAGAGAGCCCGGGATGAAGAGCGGGAGAGAGCCCGCGATTGAGAGCGGGAGAGAGACCGGGATCGGGAGTCGGAGAGTGCCCGGATCGGGAGTGGGAGAGAGCCTGGGATCGGGAATGGGAGATATCCTGAGATCGAGAGGGGGAGAGAGCCCGGAGCGGAAAGAGCCCGGGATTCGGGATGGGAGAGAGCCCGGGATCGGGTGTGGGAGAGAGCCCGGGATTGAGATTGGGAAGAGGCCAGGGACCGGAGTGGGTGAGAACCCGATCGGGAGTGGGAGAGAGCCCGGGATGGCTAGTGGGAGAAAGCCCGGGATCGGGAGTGGAGAGAGCCCGGGATCGGGATTTGGGAGAGCCCAGGGATCGGGAGTGGCGAGAGAGCCCGGGATCGGGAGAGGGAGAGAGCCCGGGGGAGAGGGAGAGAGCCCGGTATCGAGAGTGGGAGAGAGCACGTATCGAGAGAGGGAGAGAGCCCGGGATCGGAGTGGGAGAGAGCCCGGGATCGGGAGCGGGAGAGAGCCCGGAATCGGGAGCGGGAGAGAGCCCGGGATCGGGAGTGGGAGAGAGCCCGGGATCGGGAGTGGAGAGAGCCTGGGATCGGGAGTGGGAGAGAGCCCGGGATCGGGAGTGGGAGAGAGCCCGGGATTGGGAGTGGGAGAGAGCCCGTAATCGGGAGTGGGAGAGAGCCTGAGATCGAGAGGGGGAGAGAGCCCGGGAACTGGAGAGGGAGAGAGCCCGGGATCAGGAGTGGGAGAGAGCTTGGGTTTGGGAGCGGGAGAGAGCCTGGGATCGGGAGTGGGAGAGAGCCCGGGATTGGGAGAGGGAGAGAGCCCGGGATCGGGAGTGGGAGAGAGCCCGGAATGGGAGTGGGAGTGAGCCTGGGATCGGGAGTGGGAGAGAGCCCGGGATTGGGAGTGGGAGAGAGCCCGGGATCGGAAGTGGGAGAAAGCCCGGGATCGGGAGTGGGAGAGAGCCCGGGATCGGGATTTGGGAGAGCCCAGGATCGGGATTTGCGAGAGAGCCCGGGATCGGGAGAGGGTGAGAGCCCGGGATCGGGAGAGGGAGAGAGCCCGGTATCGAGAGTGGGAGAGAGCACGGTATCGAGAGAGGGAGAGAGCCCGGGATCGGGAGTGGGAGAGAGCCCGGGATCGGGAGCGGGAGAGAGCCCGGGATCGGGAGCGGGAGAGAGCCCGGGATCGGGAGTGGGAGAGAGCCCGGGATCGGGAGTGGGAGAGTGCCTGGGATCGGGAGTGGGAGAGAGCCCGGGATCGGGAGTGGGAGAGAGCCCGGGATTGGGAGTGGGAGAGAGCCCGTAATCGGGAGTGGGAGAGAGCCTGAGATCGAGAGGGGGAGAGAGCCCGGGAACTGGAGAGGGAGAGAGCCCGGGATCAGGAGTGGGAGAGAGCTTGGGTTTGGGTGCGGGAGAGAGCCTGGGATCGGGAGTGGGAGAGAGCCCGGGATTGGGAGAGGGAGAGAGCCCGGGATCGGGAGTGGGAGAGAGCCCGGGAATGGGAGTGGGAGTGAGCCTGGGATCGGGAGTGGGAGAGAGCCCGGGATTGGGAGTGGGAGAGAGCCCGGGATCGGAAGTGGGAGAGAGCCCACGATCGGGAGCGGGAGAGAGCCTGGGATCGGGAGTGGAAGAGAGCCCGGGATCGGGAGTGTGAGAGAGCCCGGGATCGGAAGTGGCAGAGAGCCTGGGATCGGGAGTGGGAGAGAGCCCGGGATCGGGAGTGGGAGAGAGCCCGGGATTGGGAGTGGGAGAGAGCCCGGGATTGGGAGTGGAAGAGAGCCCACGATCGGGAGCGGGAGAGAGCCTGGGATCGGGAGTGGAAGAGAGCCCGGGATCGGGAGTGGAAGAGAGCCCGGGAACTGGAGTGTGAGAGAGCCCGGGATCGGGAGTGGGAGAGAGCCCGGGATCGGGAGTGGAAGAGAGCCCGGGAACTGGAGTGTGAGAGAGCCCGGGATCGGGAGTGGGAGAGAGCCCGGGATCGGGAGTGGAAGAGAGCCCGGGAACTGGAGTGTGAGAGAGCCCGGGATCGGGAGCGGGAGAGAGCCCGGGATCGGGAGCGGGAGAGAGCCCGGGATCGGGAGTGGGAGAGAGCCCGGGATCGGGAGTGGGAGAGAGCCCGGGATCGGGAGCGGGAGAGAGCCCGGGATCGGGAGCGGGAGAGAGCCCGGGATCGGGAGTGGGAGAGAGCCCGGGATCGGGAGAGGGAGAGAGCCCGGGATCGGGAGTGGGAGAGAGCCCGGGATTGGGAGTGGGAGAGAGCCCGGGAGTGGGAGTGGGAGAGAGCCCGGGATCGGGAGTGGGAGAGAGCCTGGGATCGGGAGTGGGAGAGAGCCTGGGATCGGGAGTGGGAGAGAGCCTGAGATCGAGAGGGGGAGAGAGCCCGGGAACTGGAGAGGGAGAGAGCCCGGGATCGGGAGTGGGAGAGAGCCCGGGATTGGGAGCGGGAGAGAGCCTGGGATCGGGAGTGGGAGAGAGCCCGGGATCGGGAGTGGGAGAGAGCCCGCGATCGGGAGTGGGAGAGAGCCTGGGATCGGGAGTGGAGAGTGCCCGGGATCAGGAGTGGGAGAGAGCCCGGGATCGGGAGTGGGCGAGTGCCCGGGATCGGGAGTGGGAGAGAGCCCGTAATCGGAAGTGGGAGAGAGCCTGAGATCGAGAGGGGGAGAGAGCCCTGGAACTGGAGAGGGAGAGAGCCAGGGATCGGGAGTGGGAGAGAGCCCGGGATCGGGAGTGGGAGAGAGCCCGGGATCGGGAGTGGGAGAGTGCCCAGGATCGGGAGTGGGAGAGAGCCCGTAATCGGGAGTGGGAGAGAGCCTGAGATCGAGAGGGGGAGAGAGCCCTGGAACTGGAGAGGGAGAGAGCCCGGGATCGGGAGTGGGAGAGAGCCCGGGATCGGGAGCGGGAGAGAGCCCGGGATCGGGAGTGGGAGAGAGCCCGGGATCGGGAGTGGGAGAGAGCCCGGGAGCGGGAGCGGGAGAGAGCCCGGGAGCGGGAGCGGGAGAGAGCCCGGGATCGGGAGTGGGAGAGAGCCCGGGATCGGGAGAGGGAGAGAGCCCGGGATCGGGAGTGGGAGAGAGCCCGGGATTGGGAGTGGGAGAGAGCCCGGGAGTGGGAGTGGGAGAGAGCCCGGGATCGGGAGTGGGAGAGAGCTGGGATCGGGAGTGGGAGAGAGCCTGGGATCGGGAGTGGGAGAGAGCCTGAGATCGAGAGGGGGAGAGAGCCCGGGAACTGGAGAGGGAGAGAGCCCAGGATCGGGAGTGGGAGAGAGCCCGGGATTGGGAGCGGGAGAGAGCCTGGGATCGGGAGTGGGAGAGAGCCCGGGATTGGGAGTGGGAGAGAGCCCGCGATCGGGAGCGGGAGAGAGCCTGGGATCGGGAGTGGGCGAGTGCCCGGGATCGGGAGTGGGAGAGAGCCCGGGATCGGGAGTGGGCGAGTGCCCGGGATCGGGAGTGGGAGAGAGCCCGTAATCGGAAGTGGGAGAGAGCCTGAGATCGAGAGGGGGAGAGAGCCCTGGAACTGGAGAGGGAGAGAGCCAGGGATCGGGAGTGGGAGAGAGCCCGGGATCGGGAGTGGGAGAGAGCCCGGGATCGGGAGTGGGAGAGTGCCCAGGATCGGGAGTGGGAGAGAGCCCGTAATCGGGAGTGGGAGAGAGCCTGAGATCGAGAGGGGGAGAGAGCCCGGAACTGGAGAGGGAGAGAGCCCGGATCAGAGTGGAGAGAGCCCGGGATGGGAGCGGGAAGAGAGCCTGGATCGTGAGTGGGAGAGAGCCCGGGAACTGGAGTGGGAGAGAGCCCGGGATCGGGAGTGGGAGAGAGCCCGGGATTGGGAGTGGGAGAGAGCCTGGGATCGGGAGTGGGAGAGAGCCCGGGATTGGGAGTGGGAGAGAGCCCGGGATCGGGGCGGGGGGGAGAGAGCTCAGGATCGTGGGTGGGAGGGAGCCCGTGATCGGGAGTGGGAGAGATCACGGGATCGGGAGTGGGAGAGAGGCCCGGATCGGGAGGGGAGTGGGCCCGTAATTGGGGATTGGGGAGAGCCAGGTATCGGGAGTGGGAGAGAGCCCGGGATCGGAGTGGAGAGAGCCCGTAATCGGGAGTGGGAGAGAGCCTGAGATCGAGAGGGGAGAGAGCCGGAACTGGAGAGGGAGAGAGCCCGGGATCGGGAGAGGGAGAGAGCCCGGGATCAGGAGCGGGAGAGAACCTGGGATCGGGAGCGGGAGAGAGCTCAGGATTGGGAGTGGGAGAGAGCCCGGGATCGGGAGTGGGAGAGAGCCCGGGATTGGGAGTGGGAGAGTGCCCGGGATCGGGAGTGGGAGAGAGCCCGCGATCGGGAGTGGGAGAGAGGCTGAGATCGAGAGGGGGAGAGAGCCCGGGAACTGGAGAGGGAGAGAGCGCGGGAATGGGAGTGGGAGAGAGCCCGGCATCGGGAGAGGGAGAGAGCCCGGGAACTGGAGTGTGAGAGAGCCCGGGATCAGGAGTGGGAGAGAGCCCGGGATCAGGAGTGGGAGAGATCGGGATCGGGAGTGGGAGAGTGCCCGGGATCGAGAGGGGGATAGAGTCCGGGATCGGGAGGGGACAGGGCTCAGGCTCGGGATTGGGGAGAGCCCGGGATCAGGAGTGGGAGAGAGCCAGGGATCGGGAGTGGGAGAGAGCCCAGGATCAGGAGTGGGACAGGGCCCATGATTGGGAATGGAGAGAGCCCGTGATCGGGAGCGGGAGAGAGCCCGCGATTGAGAGCGGGAGAGAGCCCGGGATCGGGAGTGGGAGAGTGCCCGGGATCGGGAGTGGAAGAGAGCTGGGGATCGGGAGTGGGAGAGTGCCCGAGATCGGGAGTGGGAGAGATCCCGGGATCGGGAAGTGGGAGAGACCCTGAGATCGAGATTGGGAAGAGCCCAGGATCGGGAGTGGGAGAGAGCCCGGGATCAGGAGAGGGGAGAGAGCCCGGTATCGAGAGTGGGAGAGAGCACGGGATCGGGAGTGGGAGAGAGCCTGGGATCGGGAGTGGGAGAGAGCCTGAGATCGAGAGGGGGAGAGAGCCCGGGAACTGGAGAGGGAGAGAGCGCGGGATCGGGAGTGGGAGAGAGCCCTGCATCGGGAGTGGGAGAGAGCCCGGGAACTGGAGTGTGAGAGAGCCCGGGATCAGGAGTGGGAGAGAGACCGGGATCAGGAGTGGGAGAGAGCCAGGGATCGGGAGAGGGAGAGAGCCCGGTATCGAGAGTGGGAGAGAGCACGGTATCGAGCGATGGAGAGAGCCCGGGATCGGGAGTGGGAGAGAGCCCGGGATCGGGAGCGGGAAAGAGCACGGGATCGGGAGCGGGAGAGAGCCTGGGATCGGGAGTGGGAGAGAGCCCGGGATCGGGAGTGGGAGAGAGCCCAGGATCGGGAGTGGGAGAGAGCCCGGGAGTGGGAGTGGGAGAGAGCCCAGGATCGGGAGCGGTAGCAAGCCCGCGATCGGGAGCGGGAGAGAGCCTGGGATCGGAAGTGGGAGAGAGCCCGGGATCGGGAGTGGGAGAGTGCCCAGGATCGGGATTGGTAGAGAGCCCGTAATCGGGAGTGGGAGAGAGCCTGAGATCGAGAGGGGGAGAGAGCCCTGGAAATGGAGAGGGAGAGAGCCCGGGATCGGGAGTGGGAGAGAGCCCGGGATCGGGAGTGGGAGAGAGCCCGGGATCGGGACTGGGAGAGAGACCGGGATCGTGAGTGGGAGAGAGACCGGGATCGGGAGTGGGAGAGTGACGGGATCGGGAGTGGGAGAGAGTCTGAGATCGAGAGGGGGAGAGAGCCCAGGAACTGGAGTGGGAGAGAGCCCGGGATCGAGAGTGGGAGAGAGCCCGGGATCAGGAGCGGGAGAGAGCCCGGGATCAGGAGCGGGAGAGAGCCCGGGATCGGGAGTGGGAGAGAGCCCGGGATCGGGAGTGGGAGAGAGCCCGGGATCAGGAGCGGGAGAGAGCCCGGGATCGGGAGCGGGAGAGAGCCCGGGATCGGGAGTGGGAGAGCGCACAGGATCGGGAGTGGGGGAGAGGCAAGGATCGGAAGTGGGAGAGAGCCCGGGATCGGGAGTGGGAGAGAGGCAAGGATCGGAAGTGGGAGAGAGCCCGGGATCGGGAGTGGGAGAGAGCCCGGGATCGGGATTGGGGAGAGCCCGGGATCGGGTGTGGGAGAGAGACCGGGATCGGGATTGGGGAGAGCCTGGGATCGGGCGTGGGAGAGAGCCTGGGATCGGGATGTGGGATAGAGCACCGGATCACTAGTGGGAGAGAGCCCGGGAGAGGGAGAGGGAGAGAGCCCGGGATCGGGAGGGAGGAGAGAGCCCAGGATCAGGAGTGGGACAGGGCCCATGATTGGGAATGGAGAGAGCTCGGGATCGGGAATGGGAGAGAGCCCGTGATCGGGAGTGGGAGAGAGCGCGGGATCGGGAGTGGGAGAGAGAGCCCGGGATCGGGAGGGGAGTGGGCCCATAATTGGGATTGGGGAGAGCCAGGTATCGGGAGTGGGAGAGAGCCCGGGATCGGGAGTGGGAGAGAGCCCGTAATCGGGAGTGGGAGAGAGCCTGAGATCGAGAGGGGGAGAGAGCCCGGGAACTGGAGAGGGAGAGAGCCCGGGATCGGGAGTGGGAGAGAGCCCGTGATCGGGAGCGGGAGAGAGCCTGGGATAGGGAGTAGGAGAGAGCCCGGGATTGGGAGTGGGAGAGAGCCCGGGATCGGGAGTGGGAGAGAGCCCGGGATCGGGAGAGGGAGAGAGCCCGGTATCGAGAGTGGGAGAGAGCACGGTATCGAGAGCGGGAGAGAGCCCGGGATCGGGAGTGGGAGAGAGCCCGGGATCGGGAGTGGGAGAGAGCCTGGGATCGGGAGTGGGAGAGAGCCCGTGATCGGGAGTGGGAGAGTGCCCGGGATCGGGAGTGGGAGAGAGCCTTTAATTGGTAGTGGGAGAGAGCCTGAGATCGAGAGGGGGAGAGAGCCCGGGAACTGGAGAGGGAGAGAGCGCGGGATTGGGAGTGGGAGAGAGCCCGGGATCGGGAGTGGGAGAGTGCCCAGGATCGGGAGTGGGAGAGAGCCCGGAATTGGGAGCGGGAGAGAGCCTGGGATCGGGAGCGGGAGAGAGCCCGGGATTGGGAGTGGGAGAGAGCCCGGGATCGGGAGTGGGAGAGAGGCTGAGATCGAGAGGGGGAGAGAGCCCGGGAACTTGAGAGGGAGAGAGCGCGGGATTGGGAGTGGGAGAGATCCCGGCATCGGGAGTGGGAGAGAGCCCGGGATCAGGAGTGGGAGAGAGCCCGGGATCGGGAGTGGGAGAGTGCCCGGGATCGAGAGGGGGATAGAGCCCGGGATCGGGAGGGGACAGGGCTCAGGCTCGGGATTGGGGAGAGCCCGGGATCAGGAGTGGGAGAGAGCCAAGGATCGGGAGTGGGAGAGAACCCGGGATCAGGAGTGGAAGCGAGCCCGGGATCGGGTTTGGGGAGAGCCCAGGATCGGGTGTGGGAGATAGACCGGGATCGGGAGGGGAGAGAGCCCAGCATCGGGAGTGGGAGAGAGGCAAGGATCGGGAGTGGGAGAGAGCCCGGTATCGGGAGTGGGAGAGAGCCCGGGATCGGGAGTGGGAGAGAGCCCGGGATCGGGATTGGGGAGAGCCCGGGATCGGGTGTGGGAGAGAGACCGGGATCGGGAGTGGAGAGAGCCCGGGATCGGGAGTGGGAGAGAGCCCGGGAACGGGAGTGGGAGAGAGCCCGGGATCGGGAGTGGGAGAGAGCCCGTGATCGGAGTGGAGAGAGCCCGGGGAACTGGGAGCGGGAGAGAGCCCGGGATCGAGAGCGGGAGAGAGCCTGGGATCGGGAGTGGGACAGAGCCCGGGATCGGGAGTGGGAGAGAGCCCGGGAGTGGGAGTGGGAGAGAGCCCGGGGATGGGAGTGGGAGTGAGCCCGGAGAGGGAGTGGGGAGAGAGCCCGGGATCGGGAGTGGGAGAGAGCCCGGGATCGGGAGTGGGAGAGAGCCCGGGATCGGGAGTGGGAGAGAGCCTGAGATCGAGAGGGGGAGAGAGCCGGGATCTGGAGTGGGAGAGAGCCCGTGATCGGGAGTGGGAGAGAGCCCGGGATCGGGAGTGGGAGAGAGCCCGTGATCGGGAGTGGGAGAGGGCCCGGGATTCGGGAGTGGGAGAGAGCCCGGATCGAGATTGGGGAGAGCCCGGTAACGGGATTGGCGAGAGAGCACCGGATCGGGAAAGCGAGAGAGCCCGGGATCAGGAGAGGGGAGAGAGCCCGGTATCGAGAGTGGGAGAGAGCCCGGGATCGGGAGTGGGAGAGAGCCTGGGATCGGGAGTGGGAGAGAGACCGGGATCGGGATTGGGAATAGCCCGGGATCGGGTGTGGGAGAGAGCCCGGGATCGAGATTGGGAAGAGCCCGGGATCGGAAGTGGGTGAGAACCCGGGATCGGGAGTGGGAGAGAGCCAGGGATTGCTAGTGGGAGAAAGCCCGGGATCGGGAGTGGGAGAGAGCCCGGGATCGGGATTTGGGAGAGCCCAGGATCGGGATTGGCGAGAGAGCCCGGGATCGGGATTGGGGAGAGAGCCCGGGATCGGGAGAGGGAGAGAGCATGGTATCGAGAGAGGGAGAGAGCCCGGGATCGGGAGTGTGAGAGAGCATGGGATCGAGAGTGGGAGAGAACCCGGGAGCGGGAGTGGGAGAGAGCCCGGTAACTGGAGTGTGAGAGAGCCCGGGATCGGGAGTGGGAGAGAGCCCGGGATCGGGAGTGGAAGAGAGCTCGGGAACTGGAGTGTGAGAGAGCCCGGGATCGGGAGTGGGAGAGAGCCCGGGATCGGGAGCGGGAGAGAGCCCGGGATCGGGAGCGGGAGAGAGCCCGGGATCGGGAGCGGGAGAGAGACCGGGATCGGGATTGGGAATAGCCCGGGATCGGGTGTGGGAGAGAGCCCGGGATCGAGATTGGGAAGAGCCCGGGATCGGAAGTGGGTGAGAACCCGGGATCGGGAGTGGGAGAGAGCCAGGGATTGCTAGTGGGAGAAAGCCCAGGATCGGGAGTGGGAGAGAGCCCGGGATCGGGATTTGGGAGAGCCCAGGATCGGGATTGGCGAGAGAGCCCGGGATCGGGATTGGGGAGAGAGCCCGGGATTGGGAGAGGGAGAGAGCACGGTATCGAGAGAGGGAGAGAGCCCGGGATCGGGAGTGGGAGAGAGCATGGGATCGAGAGTGGGAGAGAACCCGGGAGCGGGAGTGGGAGAGAGGCCGGGATCGGGAGCGGGAGAGAGCCTGGGATCGGGAGTGGGAGGGAGCCTGAGATCGAGAGGGGGAGAGAGCCCGGGAACTGGAGAGGGAGAGAGCCCGGGATCGGGAGTGGGAGAGAGCCCGGGATCAGGAGCGGGAGAGAGCCTGGGATCGGGAGTGGGAGAGAGCCCGGGATCGGGAGCGGGAGAGAGCCTGGGATCGGGAGTGGGAGGGATACCGGGATTGGGAGTGGGAGAGAGCCCGGGATCGGGAGTGGGAGAGAGCCCGTGATTGGGAGTGGGAGAGAGCCCAGGATCGGGAGTGGTAGAGAGCCCGCGATCAGGAGCGGGAGAGAGCCTGGGATCGGGAGTGGGAGAGAGCCCGGGATCGGGAGTGGGAGAGTGCCCGGGATCGGGAGTGGGAGAGAGCCCGGGATCGGGAGTGGGAGAGAGCCTGAGATTGAGAGGGGGAGAGAGCCCGGGAACTGGAGAGGGAGAGAGCACGGGATTGGGAGTGGGAGACAGCCCGGCATCGGGAGTGGGAGAGTGCCCGGGAACTGGAGTGTGAGAGAGCCTGGGATCGGGAGTGGGAGAGAGCCCGGGATCAGGAGTGGGAGAGAGCCCGGGATCGGGAGTGGGAGAGAGCCCGGGAACTGGAGTGTGAGAGAGCCCGGGATCGGGAGTGAGAGAGAGCCCGTGATCGGGAGAGGGAGAGTGCCCGGGATCGAGAGGGGGATAGCCCGGGATCGGGAGGGGAGAGGGCTCAGGCTCGGGATTGCGGGGAGCCCTGAATCGGGAGTGGGAGAGAGCCAAGGATCGGGAGTGGGAGAGAACCCGGGATCAGGAGTCGGAGCGAGCCCGGGATCGGGATTGGGGAGAGCCCAGGATCGGGTGTGGGAGAGAGCCCGGGATCGGGATTGGGGAGAGCCCGGGATCGGGAGTGGGAGAGAGCCCAGGATCGGGATTGGGGAGAGCTCAGGATCGGGTGTGGGAGAGAGCCCAGGATCGGGATTGGGGAGAGCCCGGTATCGGGAGTGGGAGAGAGCCTGGGATCGGGAGTGGGAGAGAGCCCGGGATCACGAGTGGGAGAGAGCCCGGGATCGGGAATGGGAGAGAGCATGGGTTCGGGAGGGAGGAGAGAGCCCAGGATCAGGAGTGAGACAGGGCCCATGAATGGGAATGGAGAGAGCCTGGGATGGGAATTGGGAGAGAGCCCGGGATCGGGAGTGGGAGAGAGCCCAGGATCGGGATTGGGGAGAGCCCAGGATCGGGTGTGGGAGAGAGCCCGGGATCGGGATTGGGAAGAGCCCGGGATCGGGAGTGGGTGAGAACCCGGGATCGGGAGTGGGAGAGAGCCCGGGATTGCTAGTGGGAGCAAGCCAGGGATCGGGAGTGGGAGAGAGCCCGGGATCGGGAGTGGGAGAGAGCCCGGGATCGGGATTGGGGATAGCCCGGGATCGGGTGTGGGAGAGAGCCCGGGATAGAAATTGGGAAGAGCCCGGGATCGGGAGTGGGTGAGAACCCGGGATCGGGAGTGGGAGTGATCCCGGGATTGGGAGTGGGAGAGAGCCTGGGATCGGGAGTGGGTGAGAGCCCGGGATCAGGAGTGGGAGAGTGCCCGGGATCGGGAGTTGGAGAGAGCCTGGGATCGGGAGTGGGAGAGAGCCTGATATCGAGAGGGGGAGAGAGCCCGGGAACTGGACTGGGAGAGAGCCCGGGATCGGGAGTGGGAGAGAGTCCGGGATCGGGAGTGGGAGAGAGCCCGGGATCGAGAGGGGGATAGAGCCCGGGATCGGTAGAGAGCCCGGGATCAGGAGCGGGAGAGAGACTGAGATCGAGAGTGGGAGAGATCCCGGGATCGGGAGTGGGAGAGCGCCCGGGATCGGGAGGGGAGAGGGCTCAGGCTCGGGATTTGGGAGAGCCCGGGATCGGGAGTGGGAGAGAGCCCAGGATCGGGATTTGGGAGAGCCCAGGATCGGGATTGGCGAGAGAGCCCGGGATCAGGATTGGGGAGAGAGCCCGGGATCGGTAGAGGGAGAGAGCCCGGTATCGAGAGTGGGAGAGAGCACGGTATCGAGAGTGGGAGAGAGCCCGGGATCAGGAGTGGGATAGAGCCTGGGATCGGGGTGGGAGAGAGCCCGGGTTCGGGGGTGGGAGAGAGCCCGGGATCGGGAGCGGGAGAGAGCCTGGGATCGGGAGTGGGAGAGAGCCCGGGATCAGGAGTGGGAGAGAGCCCGGGATCGGGAGTGGGAGAGAGCCCGGGATTGGGAGTGGGAGAGAGCCCAGGATCGGGAGTGGGAGAGAGCCCGTGATTGGGAGTGGGAGAGAGCCCAGGATCGGGAGTGGTAGAGAGCCCGCGATCAGGAGCGGGAGAGAGCCTGGGATCGGGAGTGGGAGAGAGCCCGGGATCGGGAGTGGGAGAGTGCCCGGGATCGGGAGTGGGAGAGAGCCCGGGATCGGGAGTAGGAGAGAGCCTGAGATTGAGAGGGGGAGAGAGCCCAGGAACTGGAGAGGGAGAGAGCACGGGATTGGGAGTGGGAGAGAGCCCGGCATCGGGAGTGGGAGAGTGCCCGGGAACTGGAGTGTGAGAGAGCCTGGGATCGGGAGTGGGAGAGAGCCCGGGATCAGGAGTGGGAGAGAGCCCGGGATCGGGAGTGGGAGAGAGCCCGGGAACTGGAGTGTGAGAGAGCCCGGGATCGGGAGTGAGAGAGAGCCCGTGATCGGGAGAGGGAGAGTGCCCGGGATCGAGAGGGGGATAGCCCGGGATCGGGAGGGGAGAGGGCTCAGGCTCGGGATTGCGGGGAGCCCTGAATCGGGAGTGGGAGAGAGCCAAGGATCGGGAGTGGGAGAGAACCCGGGATCAGGAGTCGGAGCGAGCCCGGGATCGGGATTGGGGAGAGCCCAGGATCGGGTGTGGGAGAGAGCCCAGGATCGGGATTGGGGAGAGCCCGGTATCGGGAGTGGGAGAGAGCCTGGGATCGGGAGTGGGAGAGAGCCCGGGATCACGAGTGGGAGAGAGCCCGGGATCGGGAATGGGAGAGAGCACGGGTTCGGGAGGGAGGAGAGAGCCCAGGATCAGGAGTGAGACAGGCCCATGAATGGGAATGGAGAGAGCCTGGGATGGGAATTGGGAGAGAGCCCGGATCGGGAGTGGGAGAGAGCCCAGGGATCGGGATTGGGGAGAGCCCAGGATCGGGTGTGGGAGAGAGCCCGGGATCGGGATTGGGAAGAGCCCGGGATCGGGAGTGGGTGAGAACCCGGGATCGGGAGTGGGAGAGAGCCCGGGATTGCTAGTGGGAGCAAGCCAGGGATCGGGAGTGGAGAGAGCCCGGGATCGGAGTGGGAAGAGCCCGGGATCGGGATTGGGATAGCCCGGGATCGGGTGTGGGAGAGAGCCCGGGATAGAAATTGGGAAGAGCCCGGGATCGGGATTGGGTGAGAACCCGGGATCGGGAGTGGGAGAGATCCCGGGATTGGGAGTGGGAGAGAGCCTGGGATCGGGAGTGGGTGAGAGCCCGGGATCAGGAGTGGGAGAGTGCCCGGGATCGGGAGTTGGAGAGAGCCTGGGATCGGGAGTGGGAGAGAGCCTGAGATCGAGAGGGGGAGAGAGCCCGGGAACTGGACTGGGAGAGAGCCCGGGATCGGGAGTGGGAGAGAGTCCGGGATCGGGAGTGGGAGAGAGCCCGGGATCGAGAGGGGGATAGAGCCCGGGATCGGTAGAGAGCCCGGGATCAGGAGCGGGAGAGAGACTGAGATCGAGAGTGGGAGAGATCCCGGGATCGGGAGTGGGAGAGCGCCCGGGATCGGGAGGGGAGAGGGCTCAGGCTCGGGATTGGGGAGAGCCCGGGATCGGGAGTGGGAGAGAGCCCAGGATCGGGATTTGGGAGAGCCCAGGATCGAGATTGGCGAGAGAGCCCGGGATCGGGATTGGGGAGAGAGCCCGGGATCGGTAGAGGGAGAGAGCCCGGTATCGAGAGTGGGAGAGAGCACGGTATCGAGAGAGGGAGAGAGCCCGGGATCAGGAGTGGGATAGAGCCTGGGATCGGGGGTGGGAGAGAGCCCGGGTTCGGGGGTGGGAGAGAGCCCGGGATCGGGAGCGGGAGAGAGCCTGGGATCGGGAGTGGGAGAGAGCCCGGGATCAGGAGTGGGAGAGAGCCCGGGATCGGGAGTGGGAGAGAGCCCGGGATTGGGAGTGGGAGAGAGCCCAGGATCGGGAGCGGTAGAGAGCCCGCGATCGGGAGCGGGAGAGAGCCTGGGATCGGGAGTGGGAGAGAGCCCGGGATCAGGAGTGGGAGAGAGTCCGGGATCGGGAGTGGGAGAGTGCCCGGGATCAAGAGGGGGATAGAGCCCGGGATCGGTAGAGAGCCCGGGATCAGGAGCGGGAGAGAGCCTGAGATCGAGAGTGGGAGAGATCCCGGGATCGGGAGTGGGAGAGCGCCCGGGATCGGGAGGGGAGAGGGCTCAGGCTCGGGATTGGGGAGAGCCCGGGATCGGGAGTGGGAGAGAGCCCAGGATCGGGATTTGGGAGAGCCCAGGATCGGGATTGGCGAGAGAGCCCGGGATCGGGATTGGAGAGAGAGCCCGGGATCGGTAGAGGGAGAGAGCCCGGTATCGAGAGTGGGAGAGAGCACGGTATCGAGAGAGGGAGAGAGCCCGGGATCAGGAGTGGGATAGAGCCTGGGATCGGGGGTGGGAGAGAGCCCGGGATCGGGAGCGGGAGAGAGCCTGGGATCGGGAGTGGGAGAGAGCCCGGGATCAGGAGTGGGAGAGAGCCCGGGATCGGGAGTGGGAGAGAGCCCGGGATTGGGAGTGGGAGAGAGCCCAGGATCGGGAGCGGTAGAGAGCCCGCGATCGGGAGCGGGAGAGAGCCTGGGATCGGGAGTGGGAGAGAGCCCGGGATCAGGAGTGGGAGAGTGCCCGGGATCGGGAGTGGGAGAGAGCCCGTTATCGTGAGTGGAAGAGAGCCTGAGATCGAGAGGGGGAGAGAGCCCGGGAACTGGAGAGGGAGAGAGCCCGGGATCGGGAGCGGGAGAGAGCCTGGGATCAGGAGTGGGAGAGAGCCCGGGATTGGGAGTGGGAGAGAGCCCGGGATCAGGAGTGGGAGAGAGCCCGGGATTGGGAGTGGGCGAGAGCCCGGGATTGGGAGTGGGGGAGAGAGCCCGGGATCGGGAGGGGAGAGAGATCCCGGGGTCGGGAGTGGGAGAGAGCCCGGGATCGGGATTGGGAGAGAGCCCGTTATCGGGAGTGGAAGAGAGCCTGGGAACGGGAGTGGGAGAGAGCGCGGGATCGGGAATGAGGGAGAGAGCCTAGGATCGGGAGCGGGGAGGGCCCAGGATCGGGAGTGGGGGAGAAAGCCTGGGATCGGGAGGGGAGAGGGCCCAGGATCGGGATTGGGGAGAGCCCAGGATTGGGAGTGGGAGAGATCCCGGGATCGGGATTGTGAGAAAGCCCGGGATCGGGAGGGGAGAGGGCCCAGAATCGGGATTGGGGAGATCCCGGGATCGGGAGTGGGAGGGAGCCCGGTATCGGGAGTGGGAGAGAGCCCGGGATCCGCATGTGGGAGAGAGCCCGGGATCGGGATTGGGGAGAGCCCGGGATTGGGAGTGGGAGAGAGCCCGGGATCAGGAGTGGGAGAGAGCCCGGGATTGGGAGTGGGCGAGAGCCCGGGATTGGGAGTGGGGGAGAGAGCCCGGGATCGGGAGGGGAGAGAGATCCCGGGGTCGGGAGTGGGAGAGAGCCCGGGATCGGGATTGGGAGAGAGCCCGTTATCGGGAGTGGAAGAGAGCCTGGGAACGGGAGTGGGAGAGAGCGCGGGATCGGGAATGAGGGAGAGAGCCTAGGATCGGGAGCGGGGAGGGCCCAGGATCGGGAGTGGGGGAGAAAGCCTGGGATCGGGAGGGGAGAGGGCCCAGGATCGGGATTGGGGAGAGCCCAGGATTGGGAGTGGGAGAGATCCCGGGATCGGGATTGTGAGAAAGCCCGGGATCGGGAGGGGAGAGGGCCCAGAATCGGGATTGGGGAGATCCCGGGATCGGGAGTGGGAGGGAGCCCGGTATCGGGAGTGGGAGAGAGCCCGGGATCCGCATGTGGGAGAGAGCCCGGGATCGGGATTGGGGAGAGCCCGGGATTGGGTGTGGGAGAGAGACCAGGATCAGGATTCGGGAGAGCCCGGGATCGGGAGTGGGAGAAGCCTGGGATCGCTAGTGGGAGAGAGCCCGGGATTGGGAGTGGGAGAGAGCCTGGGATCGGGAGGGAGGAGAGAGCCCAGGATCGGGAGTGAGACAGGGCCCATGATTGGGAATGGAGAGAGCCCGGGATCGGGAGTGGGAGAGAGCCCATGATCGGGAGTGGGCAAGATCCCGGGATCGAGAGTGGGAGAGAGCCAAGGATCTGGAGTGGGAGAGAGAACATAAGAACATAAGAACATAAGAAATAGGAGCAGGAGTAGGCCAATCGGCCCCTCGAGCCTGCTCTGCCATTCAATAAGATCATGGCTGATCTGATCCTAACCGCCAATCTACTATCACCGAACCATCTCCTGCATCTAACAGAATTGCACACACGAAATAGGAGCAGAATCAGGCTACACGGTCCCTGGGCCCGCTCCACTACCCACAGGGCCATGACCGATCCGAACCTAGACTCATGTCCAAATTCCTGCCCGCTCCCCGTAACCCTTAATGCCCTTTACTTCTAGGAAACTGTCTATTTCTGTTTTAAATTTATTTAATGATGTAGCTTCTACAGCTTTTTGTGGCAGCATATTCCATGGACCTACCACCCTCTGAGTGAAGTAGTTCCTCCTCATCTCAGTTTTGAAAGAGCAGCCCCTTATTCTAAGACTATGTCCCCTAGTTCTAGTCTCACCCGTCATCGGGAACATCCTCCCCGCATCCACCCGATCCAACCCCTTCACAATCTTATATGTTTCAATAAGATCGCCTCTCATTCTTCTGAACTCCAATGAGTAGAGTCCCAATCTACCCAACCTCTCCTCATATGACCACCCCCTCATCCCCGGGATTAACCGAGTGAACCTTTTTTGCACTGCCTCGAGAGCAAGGATGTCTTTCCTTAAGTAAGGACACCAAAACTGTTTGCAGTATTCCAGGTGCGGTCTCACCAATACCTTGTACAACTGAAGCAATACCTCCCTATTTTTATATTCTATCCCCCTAGCAATGAAAGCCAACATTCCATTTGCCTTCTTAATCACTTGCTGCACCTGCATACTAACCTTTTGAGTTTCGTGCACCAGGACCCCCAGATCCCTTTGCACTTCAGTACTCTCCAGTTTCTTGCCATTAAGATAATAAATTACTCTAGGATTTTTCCTGCCAAAGTGCATCACCTCACACTTTCCAGTGTTGTATTCCATCTGCCAAATCTCTGCCCACTTACTTAGCCTGTCTATGTCCCCTTGCAGGTTTTTTATGTCCTCCTCTCTCACTACTTTCCCTCCCATCTTTGTATCATCTGCAAATTTTGATATGTTACACTTGGTCCCTTCCTCCAAATCGTTAATATAGATTGTAAAGAGTTGGGGACCCAGCACTGACCCCTGTGGAACACCACTAGTTACTGATTGCCAGTCTGAGAATGAACCATTTATCCCAACTCTTTGCTTTCTGTTAGATAGCCAATCCTCTATCCATGCCAGAATATTACCCCCAATCCCGTGATTTTTTACCTTAAGCAATAATCTTTTGTGTGGCACCTTGTCAAATGCCTTTTGGAAGTCTAAATACACTACGTTCACTGGTTCCCCTTTATCCACTCTATATGTTACTTCCTCAAAGAACTCCAGCAAATTTGTCAAACATGACTTCCCCTTCGTAAAACCATGCTGACTTTGTCCTATTAAATTATGATTATCCAAATGTCCTGTTACTGTTTCCTTAATAATGGACTCCAAAATTTTACCTACCACAGATGTTAGGCTAACCAGTCTATAGTTACCAGCCTTCTGTCTACTGCCCTTTTTAAATAAGGGTGTTACATTAGCAGTTTTCCAGTCTGCCGTGACCTTAGCGGAATCCAGGGAGTTTTGAAAAATTATTACCAATGCATCTACAATCCCTACCGCCACTTCCTTCAAGACTCTAGGATGTAAGCCATCAGGTCCAGGTGATTTATCCGCCTTGAGTCCCATTATTTTACCGAGTACCACTTCCTTAGTGATTTTGATCGTGTTTAGCTCCTCTCCCCCTATAGCCCCCTGTTTGTCCAGTGTTGGGATATTCTTAGTGTCCTCTACTGTAAAGACTGATACAAAATATTCATTCAGTGTTTTTGCCATCTCCATATTTCCCACCATTAATTTCCTGGTCTCATCCTCTAAGGGACCAACATTTACTTTAGCCACCCTTTTTCTTTTTATATACCTATAAAAACTCTTACTATCTGTTTTTATATTTTTTGCTAATTTACTTTCATAATCTATCTTCCCTTTCTTAATCAATCTTTTTGTTATTTTTTGCTGCCTTTTAAAGTTTTCCCAATCCTCTGTCCTCCCACTAGATTTCACTACCTTATATGCCCTTGTTTTTAGTCGAATACTATCCTTAATTTCTTTACTTAGCCACGGATGACTGTCCTTTCTTTTACACCCTTTTCTTTTCAGTGGAATATATATTTTTTGGAAGTTGTAAAATAACTCCTTGAATGTACACCACTGATCATGTGTCGTCTTACCCTTTAATCTATTTTCCCAATCCACTCTACTCAATTCTGCTCGCATACCTTCATAGTCTCCTTTATTCAAGCTTAGCACGCTTGTTTGAGATCCAACCTTCTCACCCTCTAATTGAATATGGAATTCAACCATGTTATGGTCACTCATTCCAAGGGGATCCTTTACTAGGACATTTTTAATTAATCCTGTCTCGTTACACAGGACCAGATCTAAGGTTGCTTGCCCCCTGGTCGGTTCAGTTACATACTGCTCAAGAAACCCATCCCTAATACACTCAATGAACTCATCCTCAAGGCAGCCCTGCCCCATTTGATTTGTCCAATTAATATGATAGTTAAAATCCCCCATAATTATAGATGTTCCCTTATTACATGCCTCAACTATTTCCTGATTGATACTCCGTCCAACAGAGTTGCAACTGTTCGGAGGCCTATAGACTACGCCCACTAGTGTTTTTTTCCCCTTATTATTCCTTATCTCCACCCAAACTGTTTCATTATCATGATTTTTTGACCCAATATCATTACTCTGTATTACAGTGATTCCTTCCTTTATTAACATAGCCACCCCACCTCCCCTTCCTTCCTGCCTGTCCTTCCTGATCGTTAAATAACCTGGTATGTTTAATTCCCAGGCATTGTCACCCTGCAGCCATGTTTCTGTAATGGCCACAATATCATAACCATATGTAGTTATTTGTGCCATTAACTCGTCTATTTTGTTACGAATGCTACGTGCATTCAGATAGAGAACTTTCAAATATGCTTTGTGGCACTTAGTTCCTGCTTTTTCACTTTTTACCACTTTACCTTTTACTCCACACACTCTGTCCCTTCCTGCCACGCTCTGATTTGTGATTCCCCTACTGCTACCTATTTCTATGACCCTCTCTGTTGTCATTTTTATTTTTTGCTCTCTTGAAACCTCCCCCCCACTAATTAGTTTAAAGCCCTCTCCACAGCCCTAGTTATTCGATTCGCCAGGACACTAGTCCCAGCACTGGCCAAGTGAAGTCCGTCCCAACGGAACAGCTCTCTCCTGCCCCAGTACTGGTGCCAGTGTCCCAAGAAGCAAAACCCATTTTTCCCACACCAGTCTTTGAGCCACGCATTCAACTCCCTGATTTTATTTACCCTAGCCAAATTTGCTCGTGGCTCAGGTAGTAATCCAGAGATTATTACCCTCGAGGTTCTGCTTTTTAATTTGGCCCCTAGCTGCTCAAACTCCCTCAGCAGAACCTCTTTCCTTGTCCTATCTATGTCATTGGTACCAACATGGACCACGACAACTGGATCCTCCCCCTCCCACTCCAAGTTTCTCTCCAGCCCAGAGGAGATGTCCTTAACCCTGGCACCGGGCAGGCAACACAGCCTTCGGGACTCTCGCTCTTGGCTGCAAATAACCCTATCTATCCCCCTAATGATACTATCCCCTACCACTACAACATTTCTTTTTACTCCCCCCACTTGAATGGCCCCCCTTACCACGGTGCTGTGGCCAGGTTGCTCATCCTCCCTGCAGTCCCCGCTCCTATCCACACAGGGAGTAAGAGCCTCGAACCTGTTGGACAAGAGCAAGGGCTGCGGCTCCTCCAACACTACCTCCTGGATCCCTGTACCTGCCTCACTCATAGTCACACCTTCCTGTCCCTGACCACGGGCTACTTCTGAATTAGTTACTCTAATTGGTGTGACTACCTCCTGAAACACGGAGTCCAGGTAACTCTCCCCCTCCCTGATGTGTCGCAGTGTTTGAAGCTCGGACTCCAGCTCATCAACACGGAGCCGGAGTTCCTCGAGCAGCCAACACTTACTGCAAATGTGTTCACCGTGAACATCAATGGTGTCCACCAGCTCCCACATATTGCAGCAGTAACACATCACCTGCTCTCCCATTCTATGTAATTAATTAAAAATTTATTATTTACCCTTCAGTTAATTTATGCCAGCAGTCTCCGCTACACCACAGATACCCGAGAAACTATAAACTATGGAATTGAAGTTTTGTATAAAAAAAAGAGAAATACTCACCAACCAATCACTTACCTGCTTTCTGGTGACGTCACACTTCGATTATTTTTTACCTCTCTCCTGCTCTCGGCTTGGTGAAAGCCTACCTGGTCCGCTGCCGCCTTTTACCGCCGCCGCCTCGGCGCTGTTGCTCCACCCAGGTCCGCCGCCTCTGTGGGCCTACCTGGTCACTGCCGCCTTTTACCGCCGCCGCCTCGCCGCTGTTGCTCCACCCAGGTCGGCCGCCTCTGTGGGCCTACCTGGTCGCTGCCGCCTTTTACCGCCGCCGCCTCGCCGCTGTTGCTCCACCCAGGTCCGCCGCCTCTGGGATCGGGAGTGGGAGAGAGCCCGGTATCGGGATTGGGGAATGCCCTTGATCGGGTGTGGGAGAGAGACCGGGCTCGGGATTTTTGAGAGCCTGGGATCGGGAGTGGGAGAGAGCCCAGGATCGGGAGTGGGAGAGAGCCCGAGAACGCTAGTGGGAGAGAACCCGGAATCGGGAGTGGGAGAGAGCCCGGGATCGGGAGTGGAAAAAAGCCTGGGATCGAGAGTGGGAGAGAGCGCGGGATGGGGAGTGGGAGAGAGCCCGGGATCGGGAGTGGAGAGAGCCCGGGATCGGGAACGGGAGAGAGCCCGTGATCGGGAATGGGAGAGAGCCCGTGATCGGGAGTGGGAGAGAGCCCGTGATCGGGAGTGGGAGAGAGCCCGGGATTGGGAGTGGGAGAGTGCCCGGGATCGGCAGTGGGAGAGAGCACAGGAGCGGGAGTGGGCGAGAGCTCAGGATCAGGAGTGGGAGGGAGCCAGTGATCAGGAGTGGGAGAGATCCCGGGATCGGGAATGGGAGAGAATCCGTGATCGGGAGTGTGAGAGATCCCGGGATCGGGAGTGGGAGAGAGCCCGGGAATGGGAGTGGGGGAGAGAGCCCGGGATCGGGAGGGGAGAGGGCCCGGGATTGGGATTGGGTAGAGCCCGGGATCGGGAGTGGGAGAGAGCCTGGGATCGGGCTTAGGGAATGCCCTTGATCAGGTGTGGGAAAGAGACCGGGCTCGGGATGGTAGAGAACCCGGGATCAGGAGTGGGAGAGAGCCCAGGATCGGGAGTGGGAGAGAGCCCGAGATCGCTAGTGGGAGAGAACCCGGAATCGGGAGTGGGAGAGAGCCCGGGATCGGGAGGGAGATGAGAGCCCAGGATCGGGAGTGGGACAGGGCCCATGATTGGGAATGGAGAGAGCCCGGGATCGGGAGTGGGAGAGAGCCCGTGATCGGGAGTGGGAGAGAGCCCGGGATCAGGAGTGGGAAAGAGCCCGGTATCGAGAAGGGGAGAGAGCCCGGGATCGGGAGTGGGAGAGAGCCCGGGATCGGGTGTGGAATAGAGCCTGAGATCGAGAGGAGTGCAGAGTCTGGGATCGGGAGTGGGAGAGAGCCTGGGATCGAGAGTGGGAGAGAGCCCGGGATCGGGAGGGAGGTGAGAGCCCAGGATCGGGAGTGGGACAGGGCCCACAATTGGGAATGGAGAGAGCCCGGGATCGGGAGTGGGAGAGAGCCCGTGATCGGGAGTGGGAGAGAGCCCGGGATCGGGAGGGAGGTGAGAGCGCAGGATCGGGAGTGGGACAGGGCCCATGATTGGGAATGGAGAGAGCCCGTGATTGGGAGTGGGAGAGAGCTCAGGATCGGGAGTGGGAGAGAGCCCGGGAACGGGAGGGGAAAGGGCCCGGGATCGGGATTGGGGAGAGCCCGGTATCGGGATTAGAGAGAGCCCAGGATCGGGATTGGCGAGAGAGCCCGGAATCGGGAGTGGGAACGAGCCCGTGATCGGGAGTGGGAGAAAGCCCAGGATTGGGAGTGGGAGGGAGCCCGGGATCGGGAGTGGAAGCGAGCCTGGGATCGGGAGTGGGAGAGTGCCCGGGATTGGGAGTGGGAGAGAGCCCGGGATCGGGAGTGGGAGAGAGCCTGAGATCGAGAGGGGGAGAGAGCCTGGGATCGGGAGTGGGAGAGAGCCCGGTATCGGGAGTGGGAGAGAGCCCGGGATCGGGAGTGGGAGAGAGCCCGGGATCGGGAGTGGGAGAGAGCCCGGGGTAGGGAGTGGGAGAGAGCCTGAGATCGAGAGGGGGAGAGAGCCCGGGATCGGGAGTGGGAGAGAGCTCGGGATCGGGAGTGGGAGAGAGCCCGGGATCGGGAGTGGGAGAGAACCTGAGATCGAGAGGGGGAGAGAGCCCAGGATCGGGAGTGGGAGAGAGCCCGGGATCGGGAGTGGGAGAGAGCCTGAGATCGAGAGGGGGAGTGAGCCTGAGATCGGGAGTGGGAGAGAGCCCGGGATCGAGAGGGGGAGAGAGCCCGGGATCGGGAGTGGGAGAGAGCCCGGGATCGGGAGTGGGAGAGAGCCCAGGGTAGGGAGTGGAGAGTGCCTGGGATCGGGAGTGGGAGAGAGCCTGGGATCGAGAGGGGGAGAGAGCCCGGGATCGGGATTGGGGAGAGCCCAGGATCGGGTGTGGGAGAGAGCCCGGGATCGGGATTGGGGAGAGCCCGGGATTGGGAGTGAGAGAGAGCCTGGGACCGGGAGTGGGAGAGATCCCGGGATCGAGAGGGGGAGAGAGCCCTGGGTTGGGAGTGGGAGAGAGCCTGGGATTGGGAGTGGGAGAGAGCCTGGTATCGAGAGGGGGAGAGAGCCCGGGATCGGGAGTGGGAGAGAGCCCGGGATCGGGAGTGGGAGCGAGCCCCGGGATCGGGAGGGGGAGAGAGCCCGGGATCGGGAGGGGGAGAGAGCCCGGGATCGGGAGTGGGAGAGAGCCTGAGATCGAGAGGGGGAGAGAGCCCAGGATCGGGAGTGGGAGAGAGCCTGAGATCGAGAGGGGGAGAGAGCCCGGGATCGGGTGTGGAATAGAGCCTGAGATCGAGAGGAGTACAGAGTCTGGGATCGGGAGTGGGAGAGAGCCTGGGATCGAGAGTGGGAGAGAGCCCAGGATCGGGAGGGAGGTGAGAGCCCAGGATCGGGAGTGGGACAGGGCCCACAATTGGGAATGGAGAGAGCCCGGGATCGGGAGTGGGAGAGAGCCCGTGATCGGGAGTGGGAGAGAGCCCGGGATCGGGAGGGAGGTGACAGCGCAGGATCGGGAGTGGGACAGGGCCCATGATTGGGAATGGAGAGAGCCCGGGATCGGGAGTGGGAGAGAGCCCGTGATTGGGAGTGGGAGAGAGCTCAGGATCGGGAGTGGGAGAGAGCCCGGGAACGGGAGGGGAAAGGGCCCGGGATCGGGATTGGGGAGAGCCCGGTATCGGGATTAGAGAGAGCCCAGGATCGGGATTGGCGAGAGAGCCCGGAATCGGGAGTGGGAACGAGCCCGTGATCGGGAGTGGGAGAAAGCCCAGGATTGGGAGTGGGAGGGAGCCCGGGATCGGGAGTGGAAGCGAGCCTGGGATCGGGAGTGGGAGAGTGCCCGGGATCGGGAGTGGGAGAGAGCCCGGGATCGGGAGTGGGAGAGAGCCTGAGATCGAGAGGGGGAGAGAGCCTGGGATCGGGAGTGGGAGAGAGCCCGGTATCGGGAGTGGGAGAGAGCCCGGGATCGGGAGTGGGAGAGAGCCCGGGATCGGGAGTGGGAGAGAGCCCGGGGTAGGGAGTGGGAGAGAGCCTGAGATCGAGAGGGGGAGAGAGCCCGGGATCGGGAGTGGGAGAGAGCTCGGGATCGGGAGTGGGAGAGAGCCCGGGATCGGGAGTGGGAGAGAGCCTGAGATCGAGAGGGGGAGAGAGCCCGGGATCGGGAGTGGGAGAGAGCCCGGGATCGGGAGTGGGAGAGAGCCTGAGATCGAGAGGGGAAGTGAGCCTGAGATCGGGAGTGGGAGAGAGCCCGGGATCGAGAGGGGGAGAGAGCCCGGGATCGGGAGTGGGAGAGAGCCAGGGATCGGGAGTGGGAGAGAGCCCAGGGTAGGGAGTGGAGAGTGCCTGGGATCGGGAGTGGGAGAGAGCCTGGGATCGAGAGGGGGAGAGAGCCCGGGATCGGGATTGGGGAGAGCCCAGGATCGGGTGTAGGAGAGAGCCCGGGATCGGGATTGGGGAGAGCCCGGGATTGGGAGTGAGAGAGAGCCTGGGACCGGGAGTGGGAGAGATCCCGGGATCGAGAGGGGGAGAGAGCCCTGGGTTGGGAGTGGGAGAGAGCCTGGGATTGGGAGTGGGAGAGAGCCTGGTATCGAGAGGGGGAGAGAGCCCGGGATCGGGAGTGGGAGAGAGCCCGGGATCGGGAGTGGGAGCGAGCCCCGGGATCGGGAGGGGGAGAGAGCCCGGGATCGGGAGGGGGAGAGAGCCCGGGATCGGGAGTGGGAGAGAGCCTGAGATTGAGAGGGGGAGAGAGCCCAGGATCGGGAGTGGGAGAGAGCCTGAGATCGAGAGGGGGAGAGAGCCCGGGATCTGGAGTGGGAGAGTGCCCGGGGTAGGGAGTGGAGAGTGCCTGGGATCGGGAGTGGGAGAGAGCCTGGGATCGGGAGTGGGAGAGAGCCCGGGGTAGGGAGTGGAGAGTGCCTGGGATCGGGAGTGGGAGAGAGCCTGGGATCGAGAGGGGGAGAGAGCCTGGGATCGGGAGTGGGAGAGAGCCCGGGATCGGGAGTGGGAGCGAGCCCCGGATCGGGAGGGGGAGAGAGCCCGGGATCGGGAGTGGGAGAGAGCCAGGGATCGGGAGTGGGAGAGAGCCCAGGGTAGGGAGTGGAGAGTGCCTGGGATCGGGAGTGGGAGAGAGCCTGGGATCGAGAGGGGGAGAGAGCCCGGGATCGGATTGGGGAGAGCCCAGAGCGGGGTTGAAGATGCGGGGATGGGGAGAGCCCGGGATTGGGAGTTGAGAGACTGGGACCCGGGAGTGGAGAGCTCCCGGGATCGAGAGGGGGAGAGAGCCCGGGTTGGAGTGGGAGAGAGCCTGGGATTGGGAGTGGGAGAGGAGCCTGGATCGAGAGGGGGAGAGAGCCCGGGATCGGGAGTGGGGAGAGCCCAGGATCGGATTGGGAGCGAGCCCCGGATCGGGAGGGGGAGAGAGCCCGGGATCGGGAGGGGGAGAGAGCCCGGGATCGGAGTGGAGAGAGCCTGAGATCGAGAGGGGAGAGAGCCCAGGATCGGGAGTGGGAGAGAGCCTGAGATCGAGAGGGGGAGAGAGCCCGGGATCTGGAGTGGGAGAGAGCCCGGGGTAGGGAGTGGAGAGTGCCTGGGATTGGGAGTGGGAGAGAGCCTGGGATCGGGAGTGGGAGAGAGCCCGGGGTAGGAAGTGGAGAGTGCCTGGGATCGGGAGTGGGAGAGAGCCTGGGATCGAGAGGGGGAGAGAGCCTGGGATCGGGAGTGGGAGAGAGCCCGGGATCGGGAGTGGGAGCGAGCCCCGGATCGGGAGTGGGGGAGAGCCCAGATCGGGAGTGGGAGCGAGCCTGGGATCGGGAGTGGGAGCGAGCCCCGGGATCAGGAGGGGGAGAGAGCCCGGGATCGGGAGTGGGAGAGAGCCCGGGATCGGGAGTAGGTGAGAGCCCGGGATCTGGAGTGGGAGAGAGCCCGGGATTGGGAGTGCTGTCGCTTGAGCGGCTGGTGATTGGGGTTGGGGGAGTCCGAAGGCTTCCTTGTGGGTCCAGGGGAAACATTCCTGCTCCTCCTGGCCCAGCAGGAGTGCTGAAACAAATAATTACCTTGTGGCTCCTGCAGCTCCCGCCTCCCTTTCACTCCCTGGAGTCCTGACCCCTGGGAAACCCGTGCAGCAACATTCAATTTTAAATCAGACTCCCAATTGCATGGTGTGAGCCCAATTTAAACTGAGGTAATTAAGTTTCTCGCCTCTCCACGGGCACAAGGACGCCCCGATATCCGCTGCCCTAACATGGCAGCAGGGCCTGTTGGGGTTCCCCATATTTCAGTCTTTAACCCCCCCTGACCCTCTCCCGCCCGTTGTGTGGGAGGTAATATCGAGGCTATTCTGCTTGTTCCCTTATTTATTTTCTTACACATTGGTCAGGTGTGATATAAATGCTATCAATTATACGAGGCACACAGCATTGTTTAGTGAGGTGGCTCAAAGGAATATGGGCTGAACAAAGGGAATTCTGTAGTCTGAATAGCTTTCGAGACCCAATATAGATAAGAGAATTAATGAACCACATCAAAGCACAATGTGAGTAATAAATTATTTTCTTTTATTGAAATTCCAATGAGATGATTAACTAACTTGAAAGAGCTCACCAGGGTAGAATGAATGAGGATTTGGAATAAACACAATTCCAGTACTAATTTCATTCAGGATGGTCAGACAAGCAAGAAACATGTACTTGCATTTAGATAGCAGCTTTACGATCGAAAAATGTCCCATGGTGCTTGACAGAGGCATAAGGAAAAATGGAACGTCGAGCCACAGGAGGTATTAGGCGGGGCCATAGACAGATTGGTCAAAGAGGTTTTTTTTTAAGGAGGATCTTAAAGCAGGAGAGGGAGGTGGAGAGGCGGAGAGGTTTAGGGAGAGAATTGCAGAGAATGAGGCCTGAACTCCTGACCAAGAGGTCATGTTCCCCTTTTTTAAATTTCATTTCTATTGATGCCTCATGCAACGGTTTGAGGACATCTGTGCCATAGCCTTATGTGTTGTTTCCAGTCACAGTCCCTCTAGATCTGAGCCTGCGCCTTTAGAGCCACTCACCAGGGAGTGAATGCCCGATGTGATCTGCAGGCTAGTGTACTGTCACTGCTAGCTGCAAGACAGTGCACCCACAGCCCCCTCCAGCACCATGGTGCAGCACAAACGTCCACACAGCAATGATCAGGGTGAAAGATCTGTGGCGCTATGGCAGCCAGTGAAGGTGGGAGTACCAAGCAGTCTAGCACCTATTTGTGGACAACACACAAGAGCCGGACAATGTCCGCAAAAGTAAGACGGGAGCCGTAGACAAACAAATGCCTCGTGATGTGCCACAATACACAATTGTGTGTAAAAAGAAAAAGATTAGTGAAGACAAATGTAGGTCCCTTACAGTCAGAAACGGGAGAATTTATAATGGGGAACAAGGAAATGGCTGAACAATTAAACAAATACTTTGGTTCTGTCTTCATGGAAGAGGACACAAATAACTTCCCAGAAATGCTAGGGAACCAAGGGTCTGGTGAGAAGGAGGAATTAAAGGAAATTAGTATTAGTAAAAAAAATAGTGCTGGAGAGATTAATGGGACTGAAAGCTGATAAATCCCCAGGACCTGATAATCTGCATCCCAGAGTACTAAAAGAGGTAGCCATGGAAATAGTGGATGCATTGGTTGTCATCTTCCAAAATTCTATAGATTATGGAACAGTTCCTGCAGATTTAAGGGTGGCAAATGTAACCCCACTATTTAAAAAAGGAGGGAGAGAGAAAACAGCCTAACATCAGTAGTAGGAAAAATGCTAGAGTCTATTATAAAGGATGTGATAACAGGACACTTAGAAAATATCAATGGGATTAGCATAGAAGCATTGAAGCATAGAAGATAGGAGCAGGAGTAGGCCATTCGGCCCCTCGAGCCTGCTCCGCCATTTAATGAGATCATGGCTGATCATCCAATTTCAGTACCCTGTCCCTGCTTTCTCCCCATATCCCTTGATCCCTTTAGCCTTAAGAAATATATCTATCTCCTTCTTGAATATATTTAATGAATTGGCCTCAACTGCCTTCTGTGGTGGAGAATTCCACAAGTTCACCACTCTCTGGGTGAAGAAATTCCTCCTCATCTCAGTCCTAAATGGCTTACCCCTTATCCTTAGACTGTGACCTCTGGTTCTGGACTCCCCCGCCATCGGGAACATCCTTCCTGCATCTAGTCTGTCTAGTCCTGTTAGAATTTTATAAGTTTCAATGAGATCCCCTCTCATTCTTCTAAACTCTAGCGAATATAAGCCTAATCGACCCAATCTCTCTTCATACGTCATTCTTGCCATCCCAGGTATCAGTCTGGTGAATCTTCGCTGCACTCCCTCCATGGCAAGAACATCCTTCCTCAGATAAGGTGACCAAAACTGCACACAATACTCAAGGTGTGGTCTCACCAAGGCCCTGTACAACTGCAGCAAGACAAAGACAAGACAAAGTCAACATGGATTTATGTAAGGGAAATCGTTTTTGACAAACCTACTGGAGTTTTTTGAGGATGTAACTGGTAGAATAGATAAGGGAGAACCAGTGGATGTGGTGTATTTGGATTTTCAGAAGGCCTTTGATAAAGTCCCACATAAGAGGTTAGTGTGCAATATTAAAGCACATGGGATTGGGGGTAATATACTGACATGGATTGAAAATTGGTTAACAGACAGGAAACAGAGAGTAGGAATAAATGGGTCTTTTTCGGGGTGGCAGGCGGTGACTAATGGGGTACCGCAGGGATCAGTGCTTGGGCCCCAGCTATTCACAATATCTATCAATGATTTGGATGAGCGAACCAAATGTAATATTTCCAAGTTTGCTGACGACACAAAACTAGGTGGGATTGTGAGTTGTGAGGAGGATGCAAAGAGGCTTCAAGGCGATTTAGACAAGTTGAGTGAGTGGGCAAATACATGGCAGATGCAGTATATCGTGGATAAATGTGAAGTTATCCACTTCGGTAGGAAAAACAGAAAGGTAGAGTATTATTTAAATGGTGATAGATTGGGAAATGCTGATGTACAAATGCACCTGGGTGTCCTTGTACATCAGTCACTGAAAGCAAACATGCAGGTTCAGCAAGCAGTTAGGAAGGCAAATGGTATGTTGGCCTTCATTGCAAGAGGATTTGAGTATAGGAGCAAGGATGTCTTACCACAGTTATACAGGGCCTTGGTGAGACCACACCTGGAGTATTGTGTGCAGTTTTGGTCTCCTTACCTAAGAAAGGATATACTTGTCATAGAGGGAGTGCAGCGAAGGTTCATCGGACTGATTCCTGGGATGGCAGGACTGTTGTATGAGGAGAGATTGGGTCGACTAGGCCTGTATTTACTAGAGTTTAGAAGAATGAGAGGGGATCTCATTGAAATGTATAAAATTCTGACGGGGCTAGACAGACTGGATGCAGGGAGGATGTTTCCCCTGGCTGGGGGGTCTAGAACGAGGGGTCACAGTCTCAGGATGGGACATTTAGGACTGAGATGAGGAGAAATTTCTTCACTCATAGGGTGGTGAACCTGTGGAATTCTCTATTACAGAAGGCTGTGGAGGCCAAGTCACTGAATATATTTAAGAAGGAGATAGATAGATTTCTAGACACAAAAGGCATCAAGGGGTATGGGGAGAGAGCGGGAATATGGTATTGAGATAGAGGATCAGCCATGATCATATTGAATGATGAAGCAGGCTCGAAGGGCCGAATGGCCTACTCCTGCTCCTATTTTTCTATGTTTCTATGTTTTCTATTTTTCCTACCAAAGTATATAACTTCACATTTCTCCACATTATATTCCATTTGCCATGTTCTTGCCCACTCACTTAGCCTGTCTATATCCCCTTGAAGCCTCCTTGCATCCTCCTCACAACTTATATTCCCACCCAGCTCTCAGGTGGGAGCTTTTACTGTACATTTGAAGCTGTCAAGTAACCAGCTGGAGGAATGGCCACTGAACTCCCGCCTCAGCTTGACAGACGTGGTTCCTGAGCTGCGTGAATCCCGTGGCCATGCAGGGAAATTAAAAAACTAAGTGAAAAAAGGCTCTGAACACTGTGCAATCATCAGCAAACATCCCCACTTCTGACTTTATGAAGGATGGAAGGTCATTGATGAAGCAACTGAAGATGGTTGGGTCTGGTCAGTGACCAACAATAACTTGTGTTTATACGGCGCCTTTAAGTAGTAAAACGTCCCAAGGCGCTGCACAAGAGCGTTATCAAACAAAATTTAACACCGAACAACATTAGGAGAAATTAGGGCAGGTGACCAAACACTTGGTCAAAGAGGTAGGTTTTAAGGAGCGTCTTAAAGGAGGAAAGAGAGATAGAGAGGCGGAGAGGTTTAGGGAGGGAATTCCAGAGCTTAGGGCCTTGGCAGCTATACACTGGTGAAGTAGGAGCCCTTTCATTGGATGAAGGTTTGTGCCTAGATATCTTGAATAACAGCCCGAGCTTTGGAAAATCCAGCAATGCTGTGAAATTGGGAGGCCCCGTCATCCTGCTGTTGTTGTTCAGTGGGAAAGGTGGTGAAGGTGGTGGCCCTCATGAACAAAGCATTAGTTTAGCTGGTTGATATCTTTGTGGAGAGAGCATTGGCTTATGTTGCAGGTGCCTCTTGCAGTAGCCTGCAAAAAGCTGGATGCAACAACTTTGAGGATGGTGGTGACCTTGACTGCCATTGGCTGTGCTGTCCCTGCCATGGAGATTGGCTACGAGTTTCTTTGCAGGAGATGGCACAACTCTGTGACTCTTCTCTGAGTCTGCAAGGCTGTTCTTTGTTGACATTGCAGGACAGCTGTGCTCGAGCTGGCAAATACACTTGCTGGGATAACGGCAGATGTGAGTAGTTTGCCTCTGGTGCAATCTGATTTCCTTGGCATCCCTTTTTCATCCTGTTCCACCAATTCCACAAAGCGCTGAGACCAATCCCTTAAGTTTCAAATGGAATGGCAAGAAAATGAAAGGTATCTTTAAGAGATGCCTTGCCACCCAGCTAGAGCATGATGGCCTTTGACACCCGTTTTAAATGAGTGTATGTAGCACCGGGATGGAACTCTACCGGGTAGATCTTGACTTTGTGCGATGGTGTCGCCCGTTTTACATTTCTCCATTGAAGCCAATAGAAATAAAACTTGGGAGAGATGTAAAACAGGCTGTTAACTCACTGTCACCCGCGTTACCCCATCAGGCAAGGTCCATAGAAACATAGAAACATAGAAACTAGGAGCAGGAGTAGGCCATTCGGCCCGTCGAGCCTGCTCCACCATTCAATACGATCATGGCTGATCATCCAAATCCAGTACCCTGTCCCTGCTTGCTCACACCGAATCCCCACATCGAGCCTGCACCTATCCCACCCTATCTCCGTAACCCCACGTATTTAATTCCCCCTAACATATCCCATCCTATCCCCATAACCCCACATATTTAATCCCCCCCTAACACTAAGGGTCAATTTATCATAGCCAAATCAACCTAACCCGCACATTTTTGGACTGTGGGAGGAAACCGGAGCACCTGGAGGAAACCCACGCAGACACGGGGAGAATGTGCAAACTCCACACAGACAGTCACCCGAGGTCAGATTCGAACCCGGGTCCCTGGCGCTGTGAAGCACCAGTGCTAACCACTATGCCACCGTGTTGCCAGATCTACCCCTAAATGTGAAATCGAGAGCCGTATCACAATGCCCTCATTGACACAGATGCTGAGAGGGAACCAGGTGGGAAATACTGCACGGCATATATTATGAATTGGAAGCCAATAATTCATTAATTTGTACCCTATATACCGTTCTGCAATAGAAAGAAACTTTGACCCTTTCACTTTAGATCTTCCTAATGGAATTATGAATTCCTTCATTTATACAATAAAACTCTGGAGGTGTGATTCCTGCTGTTGCTGTCATGTGTGGAAAAGTCAGTTTGAGGAAGTCCCATTTTTAAACCCACCTGCCCTTTTCACTGAGTGGTGGGGTTGGGGGGGGGGGAGTGGTGGGGGGGGGGTTTGTGGGTGGGTGGGGAGGGTGGGGGGTGTGGGGGGTTGTGGTGGGGTTGTGGGGAGTGTGGGGGGAGTGGGCGGGAGTGGCGGTGTGGGGGGGTGGGGAGGGTGGGGAGTGTGGGGGGAGTGGGGGGGAGTGGGGGGGTGGGGAGGGTGTTGAGGGGTGTGTGGGGGGTGGGAGGGTGTGGGGGGTGTGGTGGGGGTGGGGGAAGTGGGGGTTGTGGGGGGTGGGGGGGGGTGGGGGGGTGGGGTTGTGTGGGTGTGGGGGATGTGGAGGGCATGTGGGGGGATGTGGGGGTGTGGAGGGGGTTGTGGGGGGAGTGGGGTGTGTGGTGGGGTTGTGGAGGGGTTGTGGGTGTGTGGAGGTGGGGTGTGGTGGGGTTGGGGGGGTGGGGGTGTGGTGGGGTTGTGGAGGGTGGTGGGGGGGTGGTGGGGTTGTGGGGGGGTTGGGGGGTGTGGTGGGGTTGTGGGGGTGGTCGGGGGTGTGAGGGGTGTGGTGGGGGGTCCAATGTAATCTCTAAGTGGTGATACCCTTGGTATTCTCTGTTTCCCATTTATTACAGTTTTGTGATATTGCAATTGTGACCAGTCAATGACAAGGCCAGAAACCATCTCAAAATCTAGTAAGTGAATATTCTTTAGTATATTTTGTTCATAAGATAAATAATTGACTTGCTAGCTATCGTAGAATCGTAGAATCATTTCAGCACAGAAGGAGGCCATTTGGCCCGTCGAGCCCGTGCCGGCTCTCTGTAAGAGCACTTCAGCCAGTCCCACTCCCCCGCTCTTTCCCCATAACGCTGCAATTTTTTTCCTTCAGGTACTTATCCAACTCTCTTTTGAAAGCTGTGATTGAGTCTGCCTCCACCACCCTTTCAGGCAGTGCATTCCAGATCCTAACCACTCGCTGCGTAAAAAAGTTTTTCCTCACGTCGCCTTTGGACCTTCTGCCAATCACCTTAAATCTGTGCCCTCTGGTTCTCGACTCTTCCGCCAATGGGAACAGTTTCTCTCTATCTATTCCATCCAGACCCCTCATGATTTTGAACACCTCTATCAAATCTCCTCTCAACCTTCTCTGCTCTAAGGAGAACAACCTCAGCTTCTCCAGTCTATCCACGTAACTGAAGTCCCTCATCCCTGGAACCATTCTTGTAAATCTTTTCTGATCCCTCTCTAAAGCCTTCACATCCTTCCTAAAGTGCGGTGCCCAGAATTGGACACAATACTCCAGTGTTTTATAAAGGTTCATCATGAAGCCCAGGATCCTGTATGCTTTTTTAACCGCTTTCTCAACCTGTCCTGCCACCTTCAATGATTTGTGCACATATACCCCCAGGTCTCTATGTTCCTGCACCCCCTTTACAATTGTATCCTTTAGTTTATGTTGCCTCTCCTCATTCTTCACTACGCACTTTTCATTAATATATATCAAGAAAAGCAGTGGTCCTAGTACCGACCCCTGGGGAACACCACTGTATACCTTCCTCCAGTCCGAAAAACAACCGTTCACCACTACTCTCTGTTTTCTATCACTTAACCAATTTCTATATATTATGACGTGACCAATTCTATATCTAGGGATGCAAAATGGAGGAGATGCAGCCTGATACTTTTCTGTTGCCATTTTTAGTTAAAGAGAATCAGAGCGTATAATTTTATGTTGCCTTAAAATGTGATGAATTAGTCAAACGCTTTGAAAGTGTTCTTTCTACTTTCACTTGTTCTATCACTTCCTTTGATTTAAAGCTTCCTCCTGTACTTTGATGTTCCATTATCCTCCTTTGATCACAATCTGTTTATTTCCTCCATGCATCTGTTGCTAGTTTCCTCTTGTTGTCAATAAAGATATACATTATAAAGTTGGAGTAATGGATTATATGGAAGCAGCAAATTGACTCTGTTTAAGTTGACCATGAACTGGTACAAGATGCCGGTTGGTAACAGTGGAAGAATGCAACAGGGCTTCCAATTTTCAGAAACAGACTTCAGATATATTGGCCTGGATTTTGCGGTCGGCGGTGTAACTATGGATTACGCCGCTGGACTGCGAATGGAATGCGTACTTGCCCGATGGGGACCCTCCTTCGTGAACGTGCTCTCTGATGGTGCAGAGTAGAGGGCAGCGTAGTGGCCCACGGATCCCAGGGGCGCACCGGGTGTGGACTCCTCCCTGGATGACGAGGGGCCGGTGCTCCAATCAGCAAACAGAAGGTCTCTCATTATTTATAACCTCGATGTTTATGCACATTAAATCCCGGAAGGATCCAGTAATGAGGGTTTGTGCTTTTTCCTTTCCTCCACTTTCTGTAGGGATTTTTTTTTAAGCTTATGCTCCACATAGATGCAAAAATAATAAAACCCTCAAGGTAGCAACTGCTTCCTCCGAACTTTTCATGGACAAAGTCCTAAAAAGCTTCCCTTTCCGGCCTCATACAGAGCCGTAATTTGATTTATGTTTTTACGCAACTCCCATAAGTATGAATGGGGATTCCCTTCTTTTATTGGCTGGGCCGGCCCACGTGATCCCGGGGGCACTTGCATCGCTACCCACTGCCACCCGAGCTCTGACCTGGTAACTCAGCCTAGGCCAGGGATCGAACCCAGGCATCTTCCTGCTCTTACATTAAGTAAGTTAAACAAAAATAATAATCAATATATATGCTTAATTGTATAACTAATTTTATACAGGAAAAATACTCATTGTGTTACAGGGGGTCCATGAATTGTTTTCTAACACGGGAGGGGTGGCCTCGGAAGCAAGAGGCCCAAGGATGGATAGAAGTCAGTCCTCGGGCCACATCTGTCTACTCAGGGCGAGGTGCCGACACTAGTCACGCCTCCACGGGCAGCTTGCTCGAGCGAAGACATCAATGCCAGCACCAGCCCTCAGGCAAGTCCCAGGAGAGGGCTTGGAGCGGCCTACGTTGGGGGGTGGGTGATCGCGCCTCCTGTCTCCATGGGAAGGTGTTTTTGATTTTTTTACCTTTGGTAGACAGCTGCAGGGACTGCATTGTGTGGTGGTTGTGCTGGGCACCAGGTTGGCAGCTGCAGGGATTGCATTACGTTTATCAATGGACTGGTCAGGTGGGCAGAACAGTGGCAAATGGAATCCAATCTGTAGAAGTGTGAGGTAATGCATTTGGGGAGGGCCAACAAGGCAAGGGAATACACATTAAATGGTAGGACACTGAGAAGTGTAGAGGAACAGAGGGACCTTCGAGTGCATGTCCACAGATCCCTGAAGGTAGCAGGACAGATTGATAAGGTGGTTAAGAAGGCATACGGAATAATTGCCTTTATTAGCCAAGGCATAGAATATAAGAGCAGGGGGGCTTATGCTTGAACTGTATAAAACACTAGTTAGGCCACAGCTAGAATATTACATGCAGTTCTGGTCACCACATTACAGGAAAGATGTGATTGCACTAGAGAGGGTACAGAGGAGATTTACAAGGATGTTGCCTGGGCTGGGGAATTTTAGCTATGAGGAAAGATTGGATAGGCTGGGACTGTTTTCTTTTGAACAGAGGAGGCTTAGGGGTGATTTAATTGAGGTGTATAAAATTATGAGGGGCCTAGATAGAGTGGATAGGAAGGACCTATTTCCCTTAGCAGAGAGGTCTATAACCAGGGAGCATAGATTTAAAGTAATTGGTAGGAGGTTTAGAGGAGAGTTGAGGAGAACTTTTTCACCCAGAGGGTGGTGGGGGTCTGGAACTCACTGCCTGAAAGGGTGATTGAGGCAGAAACCCTCATCACATTTAAAAAGTACTTGGATATGCACTTGAAGTGCCGTAACCTACAGGGCTACGGACCAAGAGCTGGAAAGTGGGATTAGGCTGGACAGCTCTTTGTTGGCCGGCACGGACAAGATGGGTCGAATGGCCTCCTTCTGTGCTGTAACTTTCTATGATTCTATGATATGATATGTGGTGCTTGTGTTGGGCACCAGGTGAGGGGATTTTTAAAAAGTTTTTTGTAAAGCATTTTCAGATCCAGTAATACGGTCCTGTAAAGAGCTGCGACCTGTGAGAGACTATATTAGAGCCACTAATGAGGTTTATAAACAAATTGTCAATCTATATTGGTTTATGTTTGAAAAAAATAGCAACTCATGATTCCTTACCAAATCTCCTGATTTTGAAGAGTTTGCCTCCTGGTTTATGAGAGGGTGGGATTCACATTACTGCTTGAACCTGAGGTCAGGGTGGGGGAACAGAGATGGCTTCCCTGCCAGGCCAAACCTGCGGGGAACAGCAGCTCGGGCCAGAAGAGGTACCAGCACGGTAAGTTTTCAAAATTTCATTTGCCTCTCCCGGCCCAGGCTTTCCCCCCTCTCTCCGGATTGTGACTCCCCGCCGAGCTCGACCGATCCCCTTTCCTTGTGCAGGGGTCAGTTCCCCATGGTCCCCAGCAGTGGCCTCCTGCCACTCGATTCGAATGGCCGGGTAGCTGCTGTTTTGGTCGGGAAGTTAGAACGCGGCATGCTAATGAGGCCAGGCCTTTAAATTCGGCCGCGTCTCCCTGCTACTGCTCCCGGACTTTGGTGCGCTCCCATCCGAGAGTTAAAATCCAGCCCGTTGCTTTTGCAGAGGACACATGGATTCCAAGGCCGGGATCTTTATCTTGGAGTAGGGTTGCGTGCGGGCCGCCTAGTGGGTCGTGAACCTGAAGATGTGAACAGCGTGTTCCGCACTGCGCGTTTAACTCATGGCTCCAATTAAAACAGTCATGTGTGTTGCCCGGCCCAGTTAAATGGAGCGGGTCTGATGACGTCACCGATGACTCGTTTCCAGTGCCGATATTTAAAGCAGCCTTGCACACATCTCATTTGAAGGTTGATGTAGGAGTGCAGAAGGTGGTTTCCAGATGTCTCAATAACGCAATAAAACTGACAAAACTGTGGGTCATGGAGACAAGACAGAGGGCAGCGCCAAGATTCAATGATGCCTCCTTGGAAGCTCCAGCAGGGAGGTCCTTTTCCCTGTCAATCGACGAAACTAACATCCAAAGACACAAAAAGGGCATGGTTGGAGATTGCAGAGGAGGTCAGCAGCAGGGATGTGGTCCAGAGGACGTGGATCCAGTGCCAGAAAAGATTCAAAGCCACACTCACCTTCATCTTGCTGTGCCTGTCACCCCAACCCCATCACTCTGCCTTCCCAAGCCTGCTCCTGCACATCACTCCTCACACCAACCTACCTTGCAGGTCCACCCATCCCTCTCTCTCTATGTACATACTCACATCCCCATCTGACTAACCACCCCTCACACTCTCATCCTAATGCAGTCATAGCAAGTAACAACACAGAAGGAGGTCACTTGGCATTGTCACGCCACTCCATCATAGTCACCCGTGTGTACCCATCCATTCCTTACACTCATTCCAGCACTCACACTCAAACTTCTCTTCTTTCCCTCCTTGCAGGAGAAGAGAGTCCACAACAATAGGGAGAGGCAGAGAACTGGAAATGTCATCGTGTGCACAATGGTAATGTTACACATTCTTATTATAACACTTCTAATTCATCTCTTTACTCTCCCACAGGTCCATCAAGTGCCCCCTGCCCACTGTCCAGCTGGAGGAGGAAGACGACTCTTCAGTGGAACATCCAGCCTCTGAGGGCGCACCATCAGCAGACCCATGCGCACCCAGCACCATCGCAGGTACGCACACCTCAGTGGATCCAGCGAGAGTAGTGTTGTCACCTGGTGTCTCTCATATTACAAGTGATCAAGAGCAGGTGGTGTTGACAGGGACAGCAGTGGAGACTCCTCGCCGGAGGGTGCAGGACACTCCAAGCTCTGCTCAGCTGCATGCAAATGCTGAACCTCGGGGGCCATCCAGAAAGAGGGTGATCCTGGAGGGGCAGCAACAATTGCATGAGGCTCTGGCAGCTTTTGCAGCCGTGATGTCTGCAAATGTTAGAGACCATCTCCAACATGAGCAGCACCATCTCGCAGGCGATGGCGACGATGTGCTGTTCCATGGAAAGGATGGCCACCTGCATGGAGCAGCAAATGTGCCAGTCCAATGAGAACATGCTAGCTGTGGCCAACAGATGGCAGATGCTCATGGATCTCCTCTCGAGGAGGGATATAAACGTAGACTTGGGTCTTCATGGCCCCACTGCTGTGCAGCAGGTTCTCTCCAGCTCCTTGCTAGCAGGGAAGTTCGGGTGGCCCATGAGAGGAATGATGGTGAGAGGGGACACGGAAGTGCGGGGTGTTCCCAAAGCGCTCCCACTTCTCTCCCATTGTCTTCCCCTCAGTCAGAGCCCCACATGCTGCCTCGTGTCCCAATGGCACAGTCGCAGGAGGAGCAGTCTTTGGCGGGGACCTCACAGGCTCCAAAACCCAGAGGACATCCACCAAAAGTGTCTGCGCAGTCGCAGCAGGGAAGTGAGCAGCCTGCCTCTACCTCTGCTGAAGACACTGGGGTTGCACCTTGTAGAAGCACACGGAAAAAAATAGACACAATCCTAGGTGCACAAGGGTATGCACATGGGTGTATGAACAAATGTTAGTGATAAGCTTCAGTTATATTTATGACACAGATAAATTTATTTCTTTGCACCATTTTTGGGTCTTGTCCATTTTTGCCTGTTACCTGGGAAGTGGCTTTGAAACTTGGAGTGAATGGTGAGACATTACTTAACCTCGAGCACTGGGGGTTTGGGTGACAGGAATGGATTGGTCATTGTTCGGATGCTTTATGGGTTGTTGGGGGTTGGGGGGGGAACTTAGTACAGCATGTGGCAGCGATGTGGCTGCATTGGAGCAAGTTAAGTAAATCTGGCCATGATGAGGCCACCCCGGGCCCCCCGGACAACAATGTGCGTCACTGCTGGTGCCATCTCCACCTCTGGTTCCTGCTCCTCCTCGTCTTCCACCTGTTCCTCCGCCTCCTCTGAAGAGGCTGTGCGCTCTACGCCTTGCTCCTCCTGTAGCTCCAATCCTCGCTGCTGCACTATGTTGTGCAGCGCTCAGCAGACAAAGATGATTCTGGAGACCCTGGCTGGTGCGTACTGAAGATCCTCCAGCTCTGTCAAGGCATCTGAAGTGCATCTTCAGCATGCCGAATGCTTGCTCTACGACACATCTGGTCAACGTGTGGTTCTCAGTACTTGGCATCCTCAAGGGTGTCATTTGTCACATCTTCAGTGGATGGCCCTTGTCTCCAAGCAGCCAGCCGGTAAGTGTGTTTGGAGGTGCGAAGAGCTGAGGGAGGGTGGACTGGCGCAGCACAAAAGAGTCATGACAGCTGCCAGGGAATCTGGTGCACACATGCATGATGATCCTTTTATGGTTGCAGACGAGCTGCACATTGAGGGAGTGGAAGCCCTTGTGGTTCACAAACACACCTGGGTGATGTTGGGGTGTCTTCATGGTCACATGTGTGCAGTCGATGATGCCCTGCACCTGTGGGAAGACAGCCAGAGCCGCAAAGCCGAGCGCCCGCTCATTAACACTGGCTTCATCAGCGGCAAAGTTTACATAATTGGCTGACTTGTGAAACATGGCATCGGTGACCTGGGTGATGCATCTGTGGGCAGCCGACTGCGAGATGCCGCAAATGCCTGCTGAAGATCCCTGGACGGAGCCTGAGGCGAAGAAGTTGAGGGCGGTGGTGACATTGACAGCCACTGATAAGGAGTGTCCCCAGGACCCCTGGGCAGCAGGTCTTGTTCCAGCAAGCTACAAATGTCTGCGACGACCTGGCGCGATAGCCTGAGCCTCCTGAAGCACTGCTGCTCAGTCATGTTGAGGAAGCTCATCCTCTGCCTGTATACCCTGTGTTGGGGGTATTGCCTTCGGTGTGGTACAGCCCTGTACTGACCCCTCTCTCCTGTGGAGCATCAGGTAATTGAGGAGAAGGCTGCTGCTGCTGATGCTGCTGGTGTGGCTGGAGTTGTTGGTGGTGGGGCTCATCTTGGTCCGATTCTGAAGTCGAAGGTGAGACAGTATAAGTGGCACCCATGCTGATCTAATCACTGGCAGGTAAAGTGGAGATCAGAGGCCCAATCCCTCAATGTTCTGATAGAAATTAGCAATGTGCTGAGAGTGGCTTCTGAGGTTGCAGAAATGACCTGTAAACTCCTGACAGCTAAATCTCTGCACAAAATGGAGTCAGCAAGAGCCTTTCCATTAGGCAAGGAACAGGTGTAAGGTGAGTATTTACGTGTATTTCCCAAATGTCAATTAATGGACTCACACAACGGCCACTGAGCTTCCGCCTCCCCTTCACAGGCGAGGTTCTCGAGGTGCGTGAATTCCGTGCATAGAAGCATAGAAGCATAGAAGATAGGAGCAGGAGTAGGCCATTCGGCCCCTCGAGCCTGCTCTGCCATTTAATGAGATCATGGCTGATCATCCAAATTCAGTACCCTGTCCCTGCTTTCTCCCCATATCCCTTGATCCCTTTAGCCTTAAGAAATATATCTATCTCCTTCTTGAATATATTTAATGAATTGGCCTCAACTGCCTTCTGTGGTAGAGAATTCCACAGGTTCACCACTCTCTGGGTGAAGAAATTCCTCCTCATCTCAGTCCTAAATGGCTTACCCCTTATCCTTAGACTGTGACCTCTGGTTCTGGACTCCCCCGCCATCGGGAACATCCTTCCTGCATCTAGTCTGTCTAGTCCTGTTAGAATTTTATAAGTTTCAATGAGATCCCCTCTCATTCTTCTAAACTCTAGCGAATATAAGCCAATCTCTCTTCATACGTCATTCCTGCCATCCCAGGTATCAGTCTGGTAAATCTTCGCTGCACTCCCTCCATGGCAAGAACATCCTTCCTCAGATAAGGCAACCAAAACTGCACACAATACTCAAGGTGTGGTCTCACCAAGGCCTTGTACAACTGCAGCAAGACATCCTTGCTTCTGTACTCGAATCCTCTCGCTATGAACAGTTACCTTCAGCGACTGGTGCACAAGGACTCCCAGATCTCGTTGCACTTCCCCTTTTCCCAATCTATTGCCGTTCAGATAATAATCTGCCTTCCTGTTTTTGCCACCAAAGTGGATAACCTCGCATTTATCCACATTATACTGCATCTGCCATGCATCTGCCCAATCACCCAACCTGTCCAAATCATACTGGAGTTTCTCTGCATCCTCCTCACAGCACACACGCCCACCCAGCTTTGTGTCATCTGCAAACTTAGAGATATTACATCTAGTTCCCTCGTCTAGATCATTAATATATATTGTGAATAGCTGGGGTCCTAGCAACGATCCCTGTGGTACCCCACTAGTCACTGCCTGCCACTCGGAAAAAGACCCGTTTATTCCAACTCTTTGCATCCTGTCTGCCAACCAGGTCTCTATCCAAGTCAGTACCTTACCCCCAATCCCATGTGCCTTAACTTTGCACGCTAATCTCTTGTGCTCAAGAAGTTAAATGACAAACATATTCAAGAATGACTATAGATCCATTAATCATGCTTTAATCCTATGTAATTGATGAATTGATCAGAAATAGAGGATTATCTGTACATTACCAATCTCACTAACAACTGTCACCATAGGGCAGATATCAATGGGGCCGAAATTCGGGTCTCCACGGGTGAGTACACGCTGTGTACTTGCCCTTGGGCCACCAGAAGTGCCGGTTTCGCGCATGCACGGGAAACCGGAACTTCCAGTCTCTTGAAAGAAGGGGTTCGAGGATCAACTGCGTGCGCCGGAGAGGCAGCGCGCACGCAGTGAACTTCGGGGTTTTTTCAGGTTTCTCCGTGAGGGTAAGTATGGAGAAGCTGCACAGGAAAAAAGGAGGCACAAGGCCTGCTTTTAACAAGGTAAGTGGTGAATTAAGTATTATTTAAACATTTTTTCAACAGGTTTATCTTTTTTACATACTTTAAAGAAAGGTAAGTTTATTTTTAGCACTGTTAAAAAGTGTAATTCATTTTTTCAAAAATTTAAATTTTTGTTTAAAGTAGTTCATTTATGTAATTTATAGTTATTTTAAAAATGTGATGTTTTAAAAAAAAATTATTTGAAGTTTTAGTGAGGTTTTGGGGTTTGATCTCTATTCATAGATTTGACAGGTCTTCCTGTCAAAATCTATGAATGGAGATTCCCTGCTCCGATTGGCTCTCCATGGCCCACGTGATCCCAGGGGATGCTTCGAACTAACTGCGCCCCTGGGATACGCAAGCACTGCGCGCCGGCAGCTGCAGGAGGCCCAGGAGCCGAAGTCCACGCGGGCCCAAAGCCCAACGGCAGGCGCGCTAGGTAAGTACGCGCGCGATCCTTGCCCCCGTGGGAAGCCGGAGAGCCGAATTTCTGGCCCAACGTATATATATATGATTACTGATTATACAACCTGATTTTCAAAACAGTTCTGATTCATGCTTCCATTGCAACTATAAAATCAAAAATATATGATGTTATTTAAGGCCACTTGCATGTCCTAAAGTGCTCAGAGGTGGAAATTGAAATGGAACTTTACATTAACACTATTACCAGACTAATATACTCCCAATCTGTGGGCAAATTGTGGTAATGATTTTATTTGAATATAATTTGCACGGTTCCTGTTGGTTCGAAGGTTTGTCAATTTCCTCCCCTATCTCCGAGGACTGGTATATGTCACTTTTTGATAGCAGCTGAAGTAAACAGGACAGAGAGCCAGTACTGGAGAGGCAAGCTGGTAGAACTGAGGAATCTTTATCTAATGCAGTTGGAGTAGCTCGGGGCCAAGGAATTGCTTTACTCGGTAAAAGCGAGGACCATGTTCAGTAGGAACTATGGGGGTAAATGTTACGACGCAGTGTTCCTGGCACGGAGCCTTGCTCAACAGGAGGGCACCAATTTTCTAGTCCTTCATTTTAATATTGGAAGGACCATGAATTGGGCTCGCTGATCTTCGCGCCTGCTTGTCCAAGCTGCCCTTCTGTCAAGTGAGGCGTCTCACTGGGAGTGCTAGTGTAGAATTAGCCCCAACATTTTTCACAGTGTATATGCCTGGAATGGCTGTGGGGGTTCTTCCGATCTCCTGCCGTAACTTTGGCAGAAGATTGGTGGAAGTCCCAGAAGAATAATGTGAATGCCACTTAACGCCATTTCTCCAACATTCCCTGCCAACCTTCCGCTGAGATTGGCAGAGGGAGATTGTGGAACTTCCGTGAAATTCGACCTCGTAAAGTGTGACAAGAAAAGAGCTGTGAGGAAACCGGGGAAGAGGAATGGCGGAAAGCGGTAATAGAATTCTTATTCCTTTTCCACTCCTTCTTGAAGCCTCGCTCCTAACCTCAAATGTGTTTGCAAAAGTCAGCCCACACGAAGAGAAACAATGGGTAAACATTTCTTTCAAATCATGGACAAAATCATTTCATACAAAGGGGTTAAGGTGTGCATTACTAATTTCATAGAACACAATTTGGAACCACTTGGAGCTTTGTTCGTGGTGGGATTATTATCAAAGATTGGTGGTTATTTTGACTTTGTGCGATTGTGTAAAGCGGGTGATAGCGAATCGGTAGCCTGCTTTACATCTTTCCTGATTTTTATTTCTATTGATTCAAGTACTTTTTCTCCAAGTGCTTCACCAATAGACTATTTTGAAGTCAAGCTGGCAAGATCCCACAAACAGCAATGAAGGTAATGACCAGTTAATCTGTTTTGGGGATGTTGGTTGAGGGAAGAAGGTTGGCCAGAACACGCTGCTCACTTTCAAATAGTGGCACGGTATCTTTAAAATTTAACTGCATGACTGGAACAGATGGTTGCCTGGGTTTAAAGCCTCATTTAACGCACAGGACCTGTGACAATGCCGTCCCCCTGAGCACTACAGTAAAGTCTCAGCCTAGATTGTGGGGGTGATTTTCAACATGTGCCCAACATGGGTGTGAAGTGGGCAGGACATCTGCAGCACCAACCTGAGAACACAGGCAAGAGGCACGAACCATTCTGAGGTTTGTGTCCTATTGTAATATGAAGGGGTGAGGGGTGAGGGGTCAGTGCTGCTTCCAGTGGTAATTGGTAGGTTGCCTATTGGGGGGGGGGGGGCGGGGGGAGCTGGGGCAGGAAATCTGGCGAAATGCCGCTATTTAAAGGTAACCTGCACCTCTTAACAGGAAGATTTGCATTTTCTGCCTTTTTTTTTACTGCTGGGACTGGCTTATTTCTGCAAGATGACTACAAGGAGCCCAGATATTCGGATGATTCTGTGGAGCTCCCTGTGAAGGAGCTGACCACGAGAAAGGAGGCCCTTTTCCAAGCTGATGGGAGAAGAGTGAGCAAATAGCCCTGTGACAATGGTCTGAGGTCCCTTGGAGCAAGTGAGTACCCGAAACATTGCCCCGAGGACGTAGCGGTGCTGCAAAATATTCAATGACTTAACTGGAGCTGGTATGGTAAGACCCCCATTCGCAGCTCTCTTACTCTGATCTCAGCCCTGAACCACTCTACTGTCGGCACAGCACTAACACGCCATCCCTCCCCCACTTCCCTCAGCTCAAAAAGCAACACCCCATATATCAAAGAGAGCGAATTCGAGGGGTCTGCACTGGGTGATTGCAGGAGCAATGGCAGAGGGAAAGGACGTCTCAGGGCACAGCTGTTCGGAGGGCAGTCTACTGCCCTCGTCCTGTTGCAGAAAGCTCACAACAGCAGTTCTGGAGAATCTCTGGGGGCTGCACTGCAGGATGGCTCCAATCCAATCCAGGTAGCAGTACCGTCACTTCAGGATGCTGACGGTTTGCTCTGTCAGGTCTCTGGTGGAGTTGTGGCTTTGATTGTATTTCATCTCGCCAACTGTGCACAGGTTCATGATAGGCGCAATAAGCCACGTGTGCAGGGGATAGCTCTTGTTCCCAATCGACCAAACTCTCACCTTGGCAGGGAAGAGAGGCAGGATTGGGAGCTGTCACAGGATGATGGTCAGTGCCAGGATACCAGGCACAGACCTGCATGTTGTTACACACCAGCTACACATTCAGTGAGTGGAAGCCCTTCCTGTTCACGTTTACTATGAGCTCTTGAGGTGGACCAAACAAGCCAAGTGTGGGTGCCCTGCACCTGGGAGAAGCATGAAATTCTGGCAAAGCCCAGATATAGACTTAATGGCACAGTTTTAAAGAGTGTGCAGGGACAGAGGGACCTGGGAGTTAATGTGCATAGGTCCCTGAAGGTGGCAGGACATATTGAGAGAGTGGTTAGCAAAGCAGATGGGATCTTGGGCTTCATAAATAGAGGTATTGAGTACAAAAGTAGAGAAGTTATGCTGAACCTTTATAAAGCGCTGGTTAGGCCACAACTGGAGTATTGCATCCAGTTCTGGTCACCACACTTTGGGAAGGATGTGAAGGCACTTGAGAGGGTGCTTGGAGATTTACCAGAATGGTTCCGGGGATGAGGGATTTTAGCTACAAGATTAGGTTGGAGAAGCTGGGGTTGTTCTCCTTGGAGCAAAGGAGGTTGAGGGGTGATTTGATAGAGGTGTACAAGATTATGACGGGTTTGGATAAGGTAGACAGAGAAAGGATGTTCCCACTAGCTGATGGTACAAGGACTAGGAGTCACAGAGTTAAGGTTTTGGCAAGAGATACAGAGGGGGGGGTGGTGATGTGAGGAAAAACCTTTTTATGCAGCGAGTGGTGAGGACCTGGAACTTGCTGCCAACGAGGGTGGAGGAAGCGGAGACGATCAATGATTTCAAAAGGAAATTGGATAGGCACTTGAGAGAAATAAACTGGCAGGGCTCGGGGATAGGGCGGGAGAATGGGACTGACTGGATTGCTCTACAGAGAGCCGGCACGGACTCAATGGGCCAAATGGCCTCCTTCTATGCTGTAATGACTCTGTGACTCTATTCCTGTCGGCTTGCTCTGTGGGCTCTGTAGGGAAAGTCATGAATTAGTTGCTGAACTGTGAATCAGTTGCCTACTTGATACAGGTCTGAACAGCTGACTGACTGATGTTGCTAATGTCACCTGCTGCAGCCTGGAATGAACCTTGAGGTACAAAAACTCAGAGCCACTGGCAAGGGCATGTGTGACCTAGTGCTATGCTGGAGCTGGTGCTGCAGCAGGGGACATGGCTCTATGAAAAACTCCCTGGACATGGCTCTATGACAACCTCCCTGGACATGGCTCTATGACAACCTCCCTGGACATGGCTCTATGACAACCTCCCTGGACATGGCTCTATGACAACCTCCCTGGACATGGCTCTATGACAAACTCCCTGGACATGGCTCTATGACAACCTCCCTGGACATGGCTCTATGACAACCTCCCTGGACATGGCTCTATGAAAAACTCCCTGGACATGGCTCTATGACAACCTCCCTGGACATGGCTCTATGACAAACTCCCTGGACATGGCTCTATGACAACCTCCCTGGACATGGCTCTATGACAACCTCCCTGGACATGGCTCTATGACAACCTCCCTGGACATGGCTCTATGACAACCTCCCTGGACATGGCTCTATGACAACCTCCCTGGACATGGCTCTATGACAACCTCCCTGGACATGGCTCTATGAAAAACTCCCTGGACATGGCTCTATGACAACCTCCCTGGACATGGCTCTATGAAAAACTCCCTGGACATGGCTCTATGACAATCTCCCTGGACATGGCTCTCTGACAATCTCCCAGGACATGGCTCTATGACAACCTCCCTGGACATGGCTCTATGACAACCTCCCTGGACATGGCTCTATGACAACCTCCCTGGACATGGCTCTATGACAACCTCCCTGGACATGGCTCTATGACAACTCCCTGGACATGGCTCTATGACAACCTCCCTGGACATGGCTCTATGACAAACTCCCTGGACATGGCTCTATGACAACCTCCCTGGACATGGCTCTATGACACTCTCCCTGGACATGGCTCTATGACAACCTCCCTGGACATGGCTCTATGAAAAACTCCCTGGACATGGCTCTATGACAACCTCCCTGGACATGGCTCTATGACAAACTCCCTGGACATGGCTCTATGACAACCTCCCTGGACATGGCTCTATGACAAACTCCCTGGACATGGCTCTATGACAACCTCCCTGGACATGGCTCTCTGACGCTCTCCCTGGACATGGCTCTATGACAACCTCCCTGGACATGGCTCTATGAAAAACTCCCTGGACATGGCTCTATGACAACCTCCCTGGACATGGCTCTATGACAAACTCCCTGGACATGTCTCTATGACAACCTCCCTGGACATGGCTCTCTGACACTCTCCCTGGACATGGCTCTATGACAACCTCCCTGGACATGGCTCTCTGATACTCTCCCTGGACAAGGCTCTATGACACTCTCCCTGGACATGGCTCTATGAAAAACTCCCTGGACATGGCTCTATGAAAAACTCCCTGGACATGGCTCTATGAAAACGTCCCTGGACATGGCTCTATGAAAACCTCCCTGGACATGGCTCTATGACAACCTCCCTGGACATGGCTCTCTGACACTCTCCCTGGACATGGCTCTATGACACTTGTCGTAAGAATGAGCCTTACGCGTGGTGAACTTAAAGTAAGCTTTAATCAACTAAAAAAGGTGCTACATACAAAAGAGGTCTTACTCTATGCCTCTCCAGGATCCGACTGATCAGCCCAGTATTTATCCTGGACTAATCTCAGGAAGTGATGTAATAAAGTTCAAGTCACAGGTATTGTGTTACCACATTCTCCCCCCCCCAAAGATTAGGAGGCCGGGATGAAGTTCGAGTCACAGGAAGCTGTATTGTGTTACCACATTCTCCCTCCATTTCGTAGCCGCTGGACGAGGGAGAGCCGCACCCGTTTGGGTTCTCGTAGCGGTAGAGGGCCCCCTAGCCCGTTTACCCGCCGCGGGCCGTGGACCAGAGTCCGAGTGATCCAGCCCGCTCTGTGAGGGGTCAGGACGATCCTGACTGTGTACTGGTGCCCGAACGGGTGTCGGGCAGGGCTGTGGCAGATCCGTTTCCGAGCGTATGGTACGGGGTGGATCGTGGCTGCGCGTGCGAGCCCCGACGGGCTCATAGTCAGTCTGCCCCAGGTCGGCACGCTGGAGTGAGGTACCAGCCGGCGTCAGATCCAGATCGTGATGAGAGGCACCTGGCGAGCCCAGAGATGTGCCTGGTACAATATCATCCCCTGGTGTCCCTCTATGTTTCGGCGGGCAGGGAGCCAGATCCCGCAAGGACACGGTAGATTCCCGACCGTCAGGATACCGAATATAGGCGTAGGTAGGGTTGACGTCAGTGAGCTCAACCTCATCTACCAGGGGGTCATTCTTAGACGCCCGAACATATCTTCGGAGTAGCACTGGTCCCGGTGCAGTCAGCCACGACGGGAGAGATATCCCATAGGATGAGCGACGCTGAAATCGGAAGAACCGTTCATGAGGCGTCGTATTTGTGGCGGTCGAAAAGAGGGACCGTGTGGAGTGTAATGCGTCTGGAAGTACTGCTTCCCATTGCTGGTTGGGTAGACCCCGAGATCTCAAAGCCAGACGTACCGCATTCCAGATGATAGCGTTAAAACGCTCGACTTGCCCATTCCCGACCGGATGATAAGGCGTCGTTCTGCTGGCAGCAATACCCCGTTCCGAGAGATAGGCCTTGAGTTCTCCTGACATAAAAGAAGGGCCCCGATCCGAATGAACATAGGATGCCATGCCACAGAAAGCAAATACCTGCTCAAGGCAGCTGATAACCGTGGTCGTCAGCATATTGGGGCAGGGAAAGGCAAACGGAAAACGGGAATACTCATCGACCATGGTCAATAGATAAGTGTTGCGAGTTGAAGAGGGCAACGGCCCCTTAAAATTGATGCTAAGCCGTTGCATTGGCTGGGTCGCATGTATGAGTATACCACCCGAGGGGCGGAAAAACTGAGGTTTCAATTCCGCACAGACTCTGCAGTCCGAGCACATCTTCTTTACATCCCCGGTAGAGAATGGGAGATTTCGGGACCGCACAAAGTGTAGCATGCGAGTAACGCCCGGATGACACAACCCATCATGGATGTCTACGAGCGTAGAGGGTGCCATGGCGGAGCAGAATGCTCGTGTGAGGGTATCCGGAGCCACATTCTCCTTGCCAGGTCGATAGTGGATGGTGTAACCAAAAGAGGCCAATTCCAGCCGCCAAAGCTGGATTTTATTATTTTTAATTTTGGTCCGTTTTCGATTATCGAGCATGAAGGCGACCGATCGCTGGTCCGTGATTAAGGTAAAGTGCTGGCGAGCTAGGAGATGAGTCCACTTCCGTACTGCCTCTATGATGGCTGTAGCTTCTTTCTCGACTGGAGGATAATGTAGCTCAGCCCCTTGAAAAGTCCTGGACAAAAATGCCACCGGACGACCTTCCTGATTCAGAGTGGCCGAGATCGCCACCTCCGAGGCATCACACTCAACAACAAAAGGAAGACTCTCATCGATGGAGTGAAGAGCTGCTTTCTCCAACTGTTTTTTCAGGAGGTTAAAGGCTGCAACAGCCGCTGTGTCTAGTGGGAATGTGCTGGCCTTCAGTAGAGGTTGGATTCGGTCCGAGAAGTTAGGAATCCATTTAGCATAGTATGCAAACAGGCCGAGGGCCCGGCCCAAGGAGGCCGGATTCTTAGGTGGCGGGAGTTCTTGGAGTGGGCGAAGCCTTTCAGGGTCAGGTTTAATGATGCCATTGCCCACACAATAGCCAAGGATGTTGATGGTTGGTTGTGACTCAATGGATTTAGCCGCATTTAATGTCAAATTACGGTGCTGGAGTGCATCCCAAAATCGTTGGAGATTGGCGTCATGTTCCCGCTGATTGCGACCTGCGACAGTAATATTGTCCAGATAAGGAAACGTATCCTTCAAGTCTTCCTGTTTGACCAGGTCATCCATTGCTCGCTGGAAGACAGCCACTCCATTAGTGACCCCAAAGGGGAGGCGACGAAATTGATACAGCCGTCCATTGGCTTCAAAGGCCGTATACTGCTTGTCTGAGACCTTCAAGGGTACCTGATGATAGGCACTTTTTAGATCATATGTTGAGAACACCGTGTACTCAGCCAGTTTATTAACCATATCATCGATGCGCGGCAATGGGTATGCGTCCAAGTCCGTATATTGATTGATGGTCTGTGAATAGTCAATGCACAGCCGTTTCTTGTGAGGTTGTAGAGGGTTCTTAACAAGAACGACCTGGGCGCGCCATGGCGACGAACAAGGCTCGATGATATCCTCTGCTAAAAGCCGAGAAATCTCAGCCGCAATAAAAGACTGGTCTTCCTGACTGAAACGTCGTGACTTTGTTATAATCGGTTTGCATCGAGGAGGGATACTGGTAAACAGTGAGGGTTCATCCAGTGAAGCTGCTGACAATGCACAGAACGGTAATCGAGGTCGTATATTAGAAATAGTGAGTTCAGGTTTGGATCCGCCGAACTCAATGGTGAGCTTCTTATGCTGCTTTTGAAAATCCAGCCCTAAGATAAGATCACTACATAAGTCCTTGAGCACCGATAGCCGGGTGGAGGGATACCTGTGACCATTAAGTGTTATTTCAACCATACAAAAGCCAGAAATTCTGGTATTAAGTGATGACTGAGCCATCGCAATTGCCTGGTCCGATGGGAAAACATGTAGCTTTAACTCTGCAACAATCTGTTCCCTAATGAAACTATCAGTGCTACCTGAGTCAATTAAGGCATCTAAAGTATGTCCATTAATTGATGCTTTTGTAGCTGCATGGAATAGGTTCTGAGGACAAGCAGCTGTAATTGGTGTCGTTGCACAAAGAGTGGCTGAAACTCTAGGTGTGTTTCTTCGAGAGAAAACCCGAGAGGAAGCACGATAGATTTTAGCCGGAACATCTTGATAGGCCCTTACCGGGGCAGTTCGGTAGGACTTAGCTTGATAAGCCCTCGTAGAGGCTCTTGATAGGCAAACCTTTGCAAAATGACCCTTTTTGTTGCAATGACTGCAAAACGCATTGCGAGCAGGGCAGAATTTCCGAGGGTGAAACTCATCACCACAAAAGAAGCATTTCTTAGATTGCCAAGAGGCTGCCACAGTGGGGTCATCATCCTCTTCATCAGTGAAGTCATCAGATTGATCGTCAGGGATAAAGTCCTCCCTATTAGAGTTCACCTGTGGCCTCTTAAATTGCCTGACTGTAGTTAAGGCAGCAGACTGAGGTCTGGGCACTGTATAAAGGTCTGCATTTCTTTTTGCCAGATCTAGAGAGCAAGCCATGTCATAAGCTCTCTGAAGCTCAAGTGTCTTACTTTCCAGTAGACGCTGGCGTATAAATGGGGAGGCAAGCCCGCAGATGAAAGCATCATGGATCATTTCTTCACGGTACAGCTCAGCTGAGGCCGCCTGAAAGTTACAGTCCATACTAAGTCTGCGAAGCTCTTGGAGGAATTTATCAATGGATTCCTCCGGCCCTTGTTGGGCTGTAGCTAGTAGATGTCTGGCATAGACCTCATTCGGTGTCTTAGTATATAGTCTTTTAAGCGTCCAAATTGCCTCCTCGTAACTGCCCCATTCCTCGACATACTGAAATACATTCGGGGTGACACAGTTGATGAGTATCCGCAATTTTGAGTCATCATCAGCCTTGCAATATTCGAGAAAATTGTCAAACGTGCGATACCAGTGTTTCCACACCTTACCGGCTGCTGGGGTGTTTGGGTCCAAGTCAAGACGCGATGGTTTAAGGATGTTTTCCATGATGGGTGATTCCCTGGATCCTTAGTTCCGAGTTCGTCCAAAAAGTTTGAGTGCGAAGTTTTTCAAAGTTGATTAAATTGTCGTAAGAATGAGCCTTACGCGTGGTGAACTTAAAGTAAGCTTTAATCAACTAAAAAAGGTGCTGCATACAAAAGAGGTCTTACTCTATGCCTCTCCAGGATCCGACTGATCAGCCCAGTATTTATCCTGGACTAATCTCAGGAAGTGATGTAATAAAGTTCAAGTCACAGGAAGCTGTATTGTGTTACCACAACACTCTCCCTGGACATGGCTCTATGACACTCTCCCTGGACATGGCTCTCTGACAATCTCCCTGGACGTGGCTCTCTGACACTCTCCCTGGACATGGCTCTGTGACAAACTCCCTGGACATGGCTCTATGACACTCTCCCTGGACATGGCTCTATGACAAACTCCCTGGACATGGCTCTATGACAACCTCCCTGGACATGGCTCTATGACAACCTCCCTGGACATGGCTCTATGACAACCTCCCTGGACATGGCTCTATGACAACCTCCCTGGACATGGCTCTATGACACTCTCCCTGGACATGGCTCTATGACAACCTCCCTGGACAAGGCTCTATGACAAACTCCCTGGACATGGCTCTATGACAACCTCCCTGGACATGGCTCTATGACAACCTCCCTGGACATGGCTCTATGACAACCTCCCTGGACATGGCTCTCTGACACTCTCCCTGGATATGGCTCTATGACAACCTCCCTGGACATGGCTCTATGACAACCTCCCTGGACATGGCTCTATGACAACCTCCCTGGACATGGCTCTATGACAACCTCCCTGGACATGGCTCGATGACAATCTCCCTGGACATGGCACTATGACAATCTCCCTGGACATGGCTCTATGACACTCTCCCTGGACATGGCTCTATGACACTCTCCCTGGACATGGCTCTATGACAACCTCCCTGGACATGGCTCTATGACACTCTCCCTGGACATGGCTCTATGACAACCTCCCTGGACATGGCTCTATGACACTCTCCCTGGACATGGCTCTATGACAACCTCCCTGGACATGGCTCTATGACAAACTCCCTGGACATGGCTCTATGACAATCTCCCTGGACATGGCTCTATGACACTCACCCTGGACATGGCTCTATGAAAATCTCCCTGGACATGGCTCTATGACACTCTCCCTGGACATGGCTCTGTGACAATCTCCCTGGACATGGCTCTATGACACTCTCCCTGGACATGGCTCTGTGACAATCTCCCTGGACATGGCTCTATGACACTCTCCCTGGACATGGCTCTGTGACAACCTCCCTGGACATGGCTCTATGACAATCTCCCTGGACATGGCTCTGTGACAACCTCCCTGGACATGGCTCTATGACAACCCCCCTTGTAGAGCGAAACCTCCTCACACACTTGCTGGATTGCAGCTATGATGTTCTTGGCCTGCACACTGTAGTGGGTGAGGTGTCCTGTGGGCCTTCCTCCAACTGCCTCTTCTCCCTGCAGCTGCAGGTCTGTCTGTCATCTTTTGCCTGCTCCTCCTCTTCCTGCTCTTCCAGCACAGTTCAAACACTAAGAAGTTTGGCCAAAAATTAACTCTTCACAAAATCTTAACTTTGCTACAGCCGCCAAATAGCCCACTAGCAGTGAAAATCACTGACAAGCGACCGTCTTCAGAGAAGCTGAGGATCCCTTTCAATAATGCTGAAGAGCAGGCCTCCCAACTGCTGCCGCCCATGATTTGTGGGCAGGTTATAGAGCTGGTAGGTGCAGCGTCGAGGAGGTTGACAGTCACATTAGGGGCCTCCAACTGGCGCAGGACTCTAACTTACTTATATTTATTAGGCGCCTGGCGGTTTTGGGCTGGTGCAATGGATGACTCAAAAGAGGCCCGACTGAAAATGACGTTGGGCATATTTTCCGGCGCTAGACGGGCGGGCAAAGCCCTAGTCCAATTCCCAGGGTACTGACGCCAATATTTTCAGCAGGAAATGGGTGAGTGAAAGTCAAAGATCGCTCCCCCCATGTGTTTAATTCTTGGAGTGGAGCAGGAACCCACAACCTTCCAACTCAGCGGTGAGAGCATTACTAACTCAGCCAAGCTGACAGTAACATCTATCCATATTCATATTTATGTATTCATCTGTCTTTCCTCAAGTTCATTGCTGCTTTTATTTCAAATAGGGAGCTAGCCTTTGTGTATTGATGGTATTTCATTAAATCGAGCAATATTGTTTTTAATGGCACCCACCAGGTTGTTGATGAAGCTGAGGAACAGCGTAAGGTGAGCCATCTTGGAGCTGCTCTTAAATCGGTGACACAATAAGAGAACCAGGAGTCAACAATCTATGATCCCGTTCCACTGCCTTAACTATGATGGAGCAGGAGTCCCAGTGACCCAGGCGCCTGACCCCGTTAGAGTTCCAGTGGTCAGGGCAATTGCATCGTGGCAGTGGGCACTGTGCCAAAATCAGATCAGCACATCTTGGGCACCGGCAAATGGGGGAGCAGCAAAATGTGGCAATGGGCAGCTGCCAGTGGGTGAAGCTGGTAGGACCGGCTGTAAACAGCTGCAAAGATTTGAAACCGATCCTCTATAAGAGAGCCAATTTACGGTAGCCAATACTTCAGTATGGCTTGCGGATTTATGAAAGGAAAATCGTGCTTGACAAATCTGTTAGAGTTTTTTGGAAGATGTAACGAGCAGGGTAGATAAGGGGAAACCGGTGGATGTGGTGTATTTGGATTTTCAGAAGGCATTCGATAGGGTGCCACACAAGAGGTTATTAAACAAAATTAGGGCTCATGGGATTGGGGGTAATATAGTAGCATGGATTGAGGATTGGTTGACGGACACAAAACAGAGAGTAGGAATAAACTGGTAATTTTCGGGTTGGCAAGCTGTAACTAGTGGGGTACCACAAGGATCAGTACTTGGGCCTCAGCTATTCACAGTCTACATCAATGATTTGGCACTGTTGGAGGTGCCGTCTTTCGGATGAGGCGCTAAACCGAGGTATCGTCTGCTCTCTCAGGTGGACGTGAAAGATCCCATGGCACTACTCAAAGAAGAGCAGGGGAGTTATCCCCAGTCTCCTGGGCAATATTTATCCCTCAATCAACATCACTAAAAAAAGATACCTGGTCATTGTCACATTGCTGTTTGTGGGAGCTTGCTGTGTGCAATTTGGCTGCTGCATTTCCTACATTACAACAGTGACTACACTTCAAAAGTATTTCATCGGTTGTAAAGCACTTTGGGATGTCCGGTGGTCGTGAAAGGCGCTGTAGAAATGCAAGTCTTTCTTTCTATTTCTTATATTCTTATGTCTAGTATTGGAGGCCATGAACCAGCAGTCCACCCCAAGCCCCGAGGATTTTAAGGCATAGGAGTCCAATTATTCTGACCTGCTTTAGAGTCTGGTTTGTGAAGATGGGATGGGGGCGACACTGAAAAATTCTGTATGGGTTGTGAGTCAGTTAAAGGATATGAACAAGGAATATGCACAGAAATTTAGACTGCTGCCATTAAAATACAGCACTATAAAGGAACGGAACTAAGTCTGCCGAAGAAATATGGGAGAGTTGCATGCTACGTGACACCAGTGGAAGAGAAATGGAGTGCGTCAGCTCTCAGCTAATGGAGGCAGTAGCAGAAAGGAACAAATTAGAATAAATGCTGGACTTTATGATTTAGGTTGCAGCGTTCAGTAAGTAAACCAAAAGCATTGATTAAATAATCTGGTGAGTAAGCAACCAAATCCTGATAGATTATGGTAGCTATTGAGAGAATCAATTGAAGTAGTTACTGTAATATGATCTTAAAAACAATTGTTAGCAAGAGAACAGATTATGATTCTCAGTGGTAAAAGACAGATAAGCAGGATAATTACTGTATTTTTGGGGTTTGGAAATTAATGAACAGGTACACGCTATTTGACACCAGTGATTGGTCCATGTTGGAATAAATACCATGCATGGACTTGGAAATAAGACCAAATAAAAGGTGGAACAGATCACAGGAGAAAAGGGCAGGAGAAAAGATCGCAGATTGGTACTGTAATCAGATGAAAGAACATAAGAACCTAAGAAATAGGAGCAGGAGTGGGCCATTCGGCCCCTCGAGCCTGCTCCGCCATTCAATAAGATCATGGCTGATCTGATCTTGGCCTCAACTCCACTTCCCTGCGCTCCCCATAACCCTTCACTCTCCTGTTTTTCAAATATCTGTCTATCTCCACCTTGAATATATTCAATGACTCCGCCTCCACAGCTCTCTGGAGTAGAGAATTCCAAAGATTCACAGCCCTCTGAGAGAAGAAATTCCTCCTCATCTTTGTTTTAAATGGGCAGCCCCCTAGTTCTAGGTTCCCCCATGAGGGGAAACATCCTCTCTGCATTTACCCTGTCAAGCCCCCTCAGAATCTTATATTTTAATAAGATCACCTCTCATTCTTCTAAACTCCAATGAGTATAGGCCCAACCTGCTCAACCTTTCTCATAAGACAACCCCTTCATCTCCGGAATCAACCTCGTGAACCTTCTCTGAACTGCCTCCAATGCAAGTATATCCCTCCTTAAATAAGGAGACCAAAACTGTACGCAGTACTCCAGGTGTGGTCTCACCAACGCTCTGTACAGTTGTAGCAAGACTTCCCTACTTTTATACTCCATCCCCCTTGCAATAAAGGCCAATATTCCATTTGCCTTCCTAATTACTTGCTGTACCTGCATGCTAACTTTTTGTGTTTCATGTACGAGGACCCCCAGATCCCTCTGTACCGCAGCATTTTGTAGTCTCACTCCATTTAAATAATATTTTGCTTTTCTATTCTTCCTACCAAAGTGGATAACCCCACATTTTCCCACATTATACTCCATCTGCCAAATTTTTGCCCAGATGGTTTAAGTATTAAGCGGATGTATATTGTACTGAGCTAATTCAGAGAGTTTGAAGTATAAACCACAGTTAACGTAGATATAAATAGTTACCCCAAACACAGAGGGTGCTACTAATTGATTATTATCTAGTAGGATTTTTATATTACAATCATTATAGCAAAGTTTGTGTACTCTGAGGAAGGTACATACTTAATTCAACAGTTCCTCAGTATACCAAAACAATCCAACTTTACAATAAGGCTGGACTGGTACAAACAATCAGATGCAGAGCACCTGTTGCATTGAGGAGGTATTTCCAGGGATTACAGATGTAAGTGTTATGAATTTGAAGCATTATGGGGTTTGCCCTTTGACCCTCAATATACCATAATAGTTCCATCAAGGATGGTGTCCATTCATAAGACAGTGATTATCAGAACAATGGTGGCTATTTCCATCCTTTCAGTATTTGAAACACGACAGGGCCAAGTTAAACTCCCACCACCCGGTATAAATGGAATGGCAGCGGCCCGGAAATGATGTTGGGGGACACTTACCGCCCTGCTTATACTATCTGTCCAACTGCCGCCATCTTGGGTAGGGTCCTGAGGAGGTCGTCTGGAGCGCTTGCCTGCTTCAGGCACGAGCCCACTGGTAGGTAATATGCAAATCAGGGTCCCGTGACCCTGATTGTAATTACGAGGTACAAGTGGGCGGAGCGTGCACCGTGGATGCTCCGCCCGTTTGTACTGGGCAGTGAGCGGCCGAACCAGTGGTCCTCGGGTTAGGGAACAAAGCTGCGCGTGCATCCAACAGGACAACCCAAACAATACCAGCAAGCTGGTTCGATTTGCAGGTGATATTCTGTACAGTGCGTAACTACAAATTATTCACCGCGGCTCAAGTTATTTATAAGTATTCTGCTCATGTGGTTGCCCAAGGGACTTCATATTCTTAATAAGTTAAGCATCATGTTCAGTAAGTTAAGCATCTCATCTTCCATTCTGTACATTTCAGCACTTCCAACATTGTCGTTAGATGTTTTTACACAGAGTGCACTGCACGTTTAACTGTATTTCGATTAGATATTTCTACATAGACGTCCTATGCACCCTTCCCCCACTCCCACAGCTGGGACCCCAACCCTTACAACAGCAAAACATCTGGATCACTGTAAGCAATCGCATTGCAGATCTGCCAGCATTTACTGAAAAAAAGCTCAAAGTGGTTGGATAACTACAACTAGAGGATAGAGATTCAGTTTATTTTTAAATTTCTAGTTACTCAACAAAAACATTCATTAATCAGGCATTCATTTATGTGGAGCCATCTCAGTCTGCTTCATCCAACCCATCGAAAGCAAAACACTGGAAATCTGCAATAAAAACAGAAAATGCTGGAAACTCTCAGCAGGTCAGGCAGCATCTGCGGAGAGAGAAACAGAGTTAACGGGGGAATTTTAACATGGAGGAGGACATGGGGGGGGTTAAAACCAGCAGAAATGTCAGCGTGTCAGGAAGCCGGGTCCAACTCACCGACTTGCGCGTTTAACTCCGGCGCATTAGGCTGCTTGTGTGCAACTCCCTCAGAAGAGGCGGGTTTCCTATTAACATCTGCTAATCGCTCAATTGGAGCAATATTTCAACACACTTTTCATGTTAACGGTGCATCCACGGGTTTCCCAGGCTTCCACAATGGTAACTGAGGGGGCTGATTAAAACTCAGGGAAATACTGCAATAAATACGCAGCACTCACAGCTACTTTCTTACCTGCTAGTGGGAAAGGGTTTGCTCACAGTGATTTTGCTGAGATTTAACTTTCTACACTTTGGAGGTTTGCTCTGTCACATCAGGATGGGTGGCCTCTTGGCTGCCTTAGATCGGACCTCAGACGAGGAGCAATATGACCAGCACCACCAGCCTGCTCTTGAGAGACCTACAGCTGGACAGCAGAGAGAGGGGAGTGGCAGAGAGAGGAGCAGGAGAGAGGGGAGCAGCAAAAGGGAGCAGCCTGCAGGAGGAACTATCCGCGACAAGGGATGTACAGGTGGAGGCTGAGTTTCCTTGACATGCCCGAATACAGTGCCTCAGGAGGCTCAGGATGTCATGTCAGGTGGTGGCAGACATCTGCAGCCTTCGAGAAGAAGACCTGCTGCCCGCTGGACCTGGAGGCCACGCGTTACCAGCAGCTGTCAAAGTGACCACCGCCCTTAACTTTTTTGCCTCCAGATCCTTCCAGGGCGCTACCTGAGACATATCCAGTCGGCGGCGCATAAATACATTAGACTGATGGCTTGTTTGGCAGGGCCAGCAATTATGCTAATTTCGCCTGTGATAACGCCAGTCAGAATGAGCGGGTGCTCGGGTTTGCGGCTCTGGTTGGCTTCCCACAGTAGCAGGGCATCAGCTGCACACACGTGGCAATCCAGGCACCCCCAGATCACCCAGGAGTATTTGTCAACCGCAAGGGCTTCCACTCCATCAATGTGCAGCTGGTGTGCAACCACAAAAAGATCTTTCTGCAGGTGTGCGCAAGGTTCCCGGGGAGCTGCCATGATGCTTTTGTCCCATAGCAGTCCAAGCTCCATGCAAGCAGACTTAAAGGGTGGCTGCTCGGAGACAAGAACATAATGGCAATTGAGGGGGCTGATGACACCCGTCAGAAACCCGACCAATGAAGGCCAACAGCACTACAATGAATGCCATCTGACCACCAGATGTGTGATCGAACAAGCCATCGGCATGCTGAAGATGCGCTACAGGTGCCTGGACAGATCTGGAGGTGCCCTCAGTACGCACCAGACAGGGTCTCCAGAATGGTTGTGTTGTGCTGTGCTCAGCACAACATTGCCCAGCAGTGAGGTTTGGATTTTCAGGAGGAACAAGGTGCAGAGCGCAGTTCGTCTGCGGATGAGTCCGGGGAGGAGGATGAAGATGAGGAGGAGGAGGAAGGTGATGAGGCCAATGCACCACCAGCTGCTCACATTACTGCCTGGGATGCCAGGGATGCCCTCATTAATACAAAAGCAAAATACTGCGGATGTAGGAAATCTGAAATAAAAACAGAAAATGCTGGAAGTACTCAGCAGGTCAGGCAGCATCTGTGGAGAGAGAAACAGAGTTAACGTTTCAGGTCAATGACCTTTCGTCAGAACTGGAAAAGGTTAGAGATGTAACAGGTTTTAAGCAAGTGCAGAGGGAAAGGGGGGAGGAGAGGAAAGAACAACAGGGAAGGTCTGTGATAGGGTGGAAGGCAGGAGAGATTAAATGCAAGGTTCACTTAGGTTGCACCAGTGGACTGATGTCAGAACAATATGCAATGGCCACTCTTCCTGCACCCCCCAATGCTAGTGACACAAAGCAGTCCTGCAAACAATCAACCACACATTGCACATCTCCCCATTGGTCCCTATCAATTCATGTCTTCCCATTCATCATCAAACAAGTTAAAAGGCGAATGGCCACCCAGCAACCAAGAATGGGCAAGATGGGAAAATGGTGCAAACTAATAAAATGTATGTGACTGTACTAAAGAGCAGGAACTTCACAGCATAACATTTTCTCATCCACCCATGTGCACACACATGTGCAGCTACCAAGCTTTACTCTTCCTTTCCCTACCGCTCCTACATGGTGCAACCCCTGTGGCTTCAGCAGAGGTAGAGGCCGGCTGCTCAGATCCCGGCTCTGACCGTTGAGGTGCTCTTGGCCGACGACCTTTTGGTGATAGAGCCCGGGAGAGCCCCCGCAAAGACTGCTCCACCTGCACCTGTGCAGGGGCAGACTCGGACATCGGGACACGAGGCAGCTGACTGAAGATGGGGGGAGGGGAAACGGGCGAGTAGTGGAAGCACTTTGTGTGGAATCCTCACTTCCATGTTCCCTTTCATCATCATCCCTCTCATGGGCCAGCCGCACTTCACTGCTACCACTCTGCTGGGGAACACTTTGGTGCAAATCAGTGACATGCTGTAAGCCACAGCTAAGGTATCGGTCATCCTATTTAGGGCACCAGAAATGTTGGCATCCAAAGCATGCACAACCATGGTCAAGGCGTGCGTGGAGTCAGCTGTGACTCAGTGGGTAGCACTCTCACCTCTGAGTCAGAAGGTTGTGGGTTAAAATCCCACTCCAGAGACCTGAACACAAACATCTAGGCTGACACTCCATTGCAGTGCTGAGGGAGTGCTGGACTGTCGGAGGTGCCATCTTTCGGATGAGACGCTAAACCTAGGTCCCGTCTGCTCTCTCAGGTGGACGTAAAAGATCCCATGGCACTACTTCAAAGAAGAGCAGGGGAGTTACCATGGTGAACTGGCCAATATTTAACTCTTAATCCACATCACTAAAACAGATTATCTGGTCATTATCACAATGCTGTTTGTGGGAGCTTGCTGTGTGCAAATTGGCTGCCGCGTTTCCTATATTATAACAGTGACTACACTTCAAACGTATTTCATTGGCTGTAAGGCGTTTGGGATGAAAGGTGCTATAGAAATGCTAGTTCTTTCATGTGATTGCCACACTTGATGTTCTACGGAGCTGGCCACTCTAACCAAGTAAGAACACATTCTCGCAATGCCCTGCGACATCAACCCACTCATGCTTGAGGCAGACTCCTCCAATTTCTCTGCAGTTGTGGTCAGTGTGCCTGGAAGGTCTGTCAGTACATCGCATATTGTCTGCTGCCCCTCAATGATTCTCATTTTCATTGATGACCCCCGGGGTACAGCATCTGTGTCCAGCTGAGCAGAGCTTGGAGAGGGCTGTGACCTCTGACGCGGACTCTCCACTGCTGTTCCTGTCTCCACCATCTGCTCTTGCTCACTTGTGAAGTGTGAGTCACCAGGTGAAAACCCAACTATCTCTCTAACTGGTCCCACCGAAGTGCGAGTATCTGCACTGGTGCATGATGAGTCCTGTGATGGTGCACCCTCAGAACGAATCATCTCCTCTGAGGAGTCATTGTCCGCAAGGTCTATGGACTCCTGCTGCATGTGTGAAGGCCCTGTGGGAGACTTATCATTATGAAAATGATCATATTTCACTCACCACTGAAATCAAGTCAACACGACTGAGTATTGTATGACGAGGTGAGCATTATATTTGATTCTGTCACCAGGTAGCTGGGAGGTCCTCATCTCCCTATTTCTGATGACTAGGGGTGCTGAGACACCTCTGATCTCCAGTGCTTCTTCCTCTGCAGTGGTCAACTGTGTGATATGTGGAGGCCAACCTCCAGTTCTCTCCCTCTTCCTCAAGTTCTGTCCTCTTTTCCACTTGCAACGGGGGAAAGAGCAGACCTATGATTGACTGTAATGGCATGTGTTCACCTGATGGCTGCGTTGCATTTGGTGAGGGTGACTATCAGGGAGAGGCACCAAATTGCATAAGGATGAGGGTGCGTGGCAGTGATGGATGAATAGATGGGGATGTGAGGAAGTGCAAAGAAAGAGAAGGATGGGTGCACATGCAAGGTAAGTGGATGTGAGAAGTGATCTGATGGAGTAGGCTTGAGAAGGCAGAGTGAGGGGGTGGAGTTGATGTGCACAACAGGTTGTAGATGAAATGTGCAACTGTGCTCACCTTTCCTGACCTGGTTAGGTCATTAAGGCATTTCCTGCACTGAATCCAGGATCATGGCAGCACGCTCCTGCTGCTGACCTCCTGGGTCACCTCCAGCCACACCTTCTTTGTGGCAGAAGCAGGTTTCTTCCTCCCATTGCTGGGGAAGAGTATCTCCCTGCGGCTCCTCACAGACCCCAGCAGAACATCAAGGGAGGCATCACTGAAACGGGGCACAGCCCTTGACCATCCTGAATCCATTCTCACAGTTCATCTTCTCTTGCTTTCAACTCCCAAATCCTCCATATCCCATCTTTGGATTGGCCCGTTAAATACTGGAGATGAGATTGTGTCATACGGGTCCTCATCACACCCACTGCTGCGCAATCGACGGCAAACCCGGAAGTAAAATGTTAATGCTCTGAAATTACTTCCAGGCATCACAGGCGATATCGGACCCTGGATCCCCTGCTCCCATCGCGCCTCCCTGTTAATATCAGGGCCAATGTTTCAAGTCGATGACCTTTCATCAGAACTGGAAAAAGTTAGATTTCTTCTATTCTAATTTGTAGCTGGTAGATTACATTATTTTGGAAAATACATTTTTCAGAGAATTGAAGCTTAAATTTCCTGAAAATGCAATTCTTTTAATTGAGATGAAAAAGTAGCCAATCAGAATGCACCTGCAATGATGATCCTTGAACACTTTTGAATCAACCAATAAACCAGCTAATCAGATAAATGTTGAAAGGTTTGTAAATCCAGTTGCGCAGTGAGCAATATTTGTACAAAATCTCTCAGAGTCGAGTCTGCAAAGCTTGTTTTGCCCCTGAGGCCCAGCATGTACATAATGATTCCTGTCACTGCTGCTGATCCAAATATGATGCCAGTAAAGGAGGAAAACGATGACTATTATACATTACACATGATTAAACTGCTCCATTGAAGCTAGGAGAGTAAACAATAAGCAGTTGTGTTTGCTGTGAAGTGCTTAGAACTACAGTTCACATTTGTGTACAGCAATTATTTATTGCAAACTAGAACTGTAATTTGACATTTACATGTGTGCATGAATGCACTGTAGATTGGCACGCTGTGCTTACATTATATTTGTAAAAATATACATCTTACTGGCTGAGGTATAAATGGCAAACTGATGGATTGAGTGGAAAGCACTTCACCCAGGCCAACAACTCCACCAGGTAACGTGGTTGCAAGGTGACCAAGATTGGGAACTAAATATTCCAGGGTGCTTGACGTTTTGATAAGACAGGCAGAATGGAAAAGCCAGGGGCAGGGAGATGGACCCAGGGGACTTCTGCACTACCTTCCTAGTTCTTTTACTCTGCCTGGTGGTCACCCATTCCCTGTCTGCCTGTGCACTCTTTACCTGCGGTGTGACCACCTTGTTAAACGTGCTATCCACGAAGATCTCAGCTTCGTGGATGCTCCACAGTGACTCCAGCCGCAGCTCCAGCTCCGAAACACGGATTTCGAGTAGCTGCAGCTGGAGACACTTCCTGCATATTGTGTTCGCCCTGGACACCTAAAGTGTCCCTGACTTCCAACATAGCACAGGAGGAGCACTCCACGCTGCCGAGCTGCCCTGCCATGTCCTACCCTTAATTTACTCCCTTTAAATTAAAGAATATTAAATACACTAGGGACCTTACTTCCCTTTAAACACTACTTACTCCAAACTAGAGACCTTACTTTTACTTTAATGACTAGAATGTAGAAATACTGACCGCTGGTTCTCTGTCCCCTCATGTGCAGCTTTTTAGCTCCTGCTCTCCTGGAAGCTGACAAAGAAAAGGACTCACTCACTCACTCACCCTCGTGTGCAGCTTTTTAGCTCCTGCTCTCCTGGAAGCTGACAAAGAAAAGGACTCACTCACTCACTCACTCACTCACTCACTCACTCACTCACTCACTCACTCACTCACTCACTCACTCACTCACTCACTCACTCACTCACTCACTCACTCACTCACTCACTCACTCACTCACTCACTCACTCACTCACTCACTCACCAAACTCGCAGTTTAACACTCTGTTCAGATCTGCACTCTAGCCTCCCCTATTTATACTGCTGAGATTTAAATAAGTGAGCTCTCTGGCAGTTACAGAACCAGATTAGACCACTTAATTAATTAATTACTCTCACCTGCTCTCCAGCACGGAGCTTGCTTAGCCCTGCCCAAGCCTGGAAGAAACTTAAAACTTGAAACAGTAAATTTAAATGCTAATTGCAAGCACACAAGACTAGAATTTATAAAAAATAAGAGATTAACCTTTAAGATTTACTCCCTCACTCACCAAACTCGCAGTTTAACACTCTGTTCCGATCTGCACTCCGTGACAAACTGCACTCTAGCTTCCCCTATTTATACTGCTGAGAATAGTATAGATGCATTTAAGGGGAGGCTGGACAAGCATATGAGGGAGAAGGGAATAGAGGGTTATGCTGATAGAGTTAGATGAGGAAAGACTGGAGGAGGCTCGAGTGGAGCATAAATGCCGGCATGGACTGGTTGGGCCGAATGGCCTGTTTCTCTGCTGTATATCCGATGTAATCCTGTGTAATCCTATGTAAACAATGTATAAGCCTTCAAGAGAGTTGCGGTGGAAGAAGGGGATCAGATATTCACCCTCCCTTTGGGTACCACTATTTCGATGTCTTTTGTACGGTGTTGGCATTTCCTGCTCTTTCTCCTGCCTCAATTCTCTGTAGAAGCACTCATTGTTCAGAACTACCAGTAAGATGTATATTTTTACAAATATAATGTAAGCACAGAGTGCCAATCTACAGTGCATTCATGCACACATGTAAATGTCAAATTACAGTTCTAGTTTGCAATAAATAATTGCTGTACACAAATGTGAACTGTAGTTCTAAGCACTTCACAGCAAACACAACTGCTTATTGTTTACTCTCCTAGCTTCAATGGAGCAGTTTAATCATGTGTAATGTATAATAGTCATCGTTTTCCTCCTTTACTGGCATCATATTTGGATCAGCAGCAGTGACAGGAATCATTATGTACATGCTGGGCCTCAAGGGCAAAACAAGCTTTGCAGACTCGACTCGGTGGCATAGTGGTTAGCACTGGTGCCTCACAGCGCCAGAGACCCGGGTTCGAATCTGGCCTCGGGTGACTGTCTGTGTGGAGTTTGCACATTCTCCCCGTGTCTGCGTGGGTTTCCTCCGGGTGCTCCGGTTTCCTCCCACAGTCCAAAAATGTGCGGGTTAGGTGATTTGGCTATGATAAATTGACCCTTAGTGTTAGGGGGGGGATTAAATATGTGGGGTTACAGGGACAGGATGGGATATGTTAGGGGGAATTAAATACGTGGGGTTACGGGGATAGGGTGGGATATGTGTTGGTGCAGGCTTGATGGGGATTCTGTGTGAGGGGGCAGGGACAGGGTACTGGATTTGGATGATCAGCCATGATCGTATTGAATGGTGGAGCAGGCTCGACGGGCCGAATGGCCTACTCCTGCTCCTAGTTTCTATGTTTCTATGTTTCTATGTTAATAGAGGTCTATGAGTGTGGGGAGCAGGGCAATGGGGAGGAAGCTAAAGTTAGAATGACCTTGGAGCTTGACAGAGAAGAACTCAGCCTGGACGGTCCAGTTTTCTTTCGATCAAATGCTGCAGAAAGATCTCTGAGTGGCAATAAACTACTGACCATCAGCAGAGGGAAGTCTATGACCAGGAAGTTGTATATTCGTTTTTGGAATAGGAGCGGGGATACTCAACACTTTTGCCTACATTACAGCAGCGACTACACTTCACAAGTGCTTCATTGGCTGTGAAGCACTTTGGGACGCCCTGAGGATGTGAAAGGTGCTAGAGAAATGCAAGTTCATTCTTTCATTCTGAAGGGTGCAGTGGAGAGTACATGACATGTACCCACTATGACAAAAATAGAAGCTTTGTCTTGTTCTAGATTTGTAGAGGTCCACTACAAATACTAGTCATAAGGAGTTTCTTTTTAGAAAAAACAGTAATTAATTAAATGAATTTGCATTTATATAGCGACTTTCATGACCTCAGGACGTCCCAAACCGCTTCACAGTTAACGAAGTACTCTTGAAGTGCAGTCACTGTTGTCATGTAGGAAAGAATCTTGTCTCAAATACAAATGTTGCAAGCTCTGATGGTTGTCTGCAAAGCTGGAGGGAGGAATTCAAGCTGCTTTTAAATAAACACAGACGGTGTCTTATTCAGTTATTTTAGAATGTTTCAGCAATCATTCAGCTCCAGGAAACCTCGGTTTTCGGGGATAAGGAGCTGCAACTGTTCATATGTAAGAAGGGGGGCGTTGTAACTGGGAATGAAATTCAGGCGAGCTGGGTGAGTGGCAAACGTGCCCGATGTCGCCAGCGTGAGGCCTGGGTGATTTTAACGGCCGGGCCTTATCTTCATTCCACTGCTCGGCTGCCCGCCAAAAATGGGCAGAAAGTGGCGGCTGACCGGTGGGTGGGAGAAACTGGCACCAACGGAAAGCTCCTCAGCGAGAAGGTAAGTTGCAGGGTGGAGGATTCAGGAGGGTTGCGCGGGAGGGACGGGGAGTAGCGCGGAGGCCAGAGTAGCACTTCTCAGCACCTGAAATGAAAGAGCGGGATAAAGGTTAGCTTTTGGTGTAAAGGGAGGGCAGAGAGAGAGAGAGAAGTGGATGGTGAAAGCATCTGCAGCTTGTCATGCAGAAGGTGTGGGGTGAGAGAGAAATCAGAAGGGAGAAAGAGGATTAGATGTAAAGCAACCTGCGTCCACTGTCCCTCCTCCTGTCCACTGCCTGCACCAGAGCCTCCAGGTCAGCATCTGTGAACCTTGGTGCTCTCTCAGTGCTTGCTTCAGCCATAACTCTCCTTCCTTGGTGTCTGCAGCCAGTATGCACCTCCCTTTTAAGAGGAGCTAGCTGCCTTTAAGTGGCATCATAGATGCCTGGTATCCAGCCTCTCTTACAGGGGTGCAGTCATTGAGTAGCGCAGGTAGCACTGGCCGCACGCCTGACCTATAATAATGATCAGGTAACACGAATATTGCGTGCTACCAGAGCCAATTGCAAAAGACGTGTGCATTGAGCGATTAACGGCGCGATTGAATTTCTAGGCCCTAGATTTTACCTCGTTCCTCCGCTGTGAATATAGTTTTGAATATAATTTTGACGAAATGCTTAGAACATGGCCTTGTCATAACCAACACCTTGTTCCGTCAGAGAGACAAGTACAAGGCTTCATGGCAACACCCTCGCTCCAAGCACTGGCATCTGCTGGACTACGTCATCGTCCGAGCGAGGGACCGCAAGAACGTCTGCATCACCCGCGCCATGACAGGAGCTGACGACTGCTGGACAGACCACTGCCTAATCCGCTCTGTCATCTCCATTAATGTAGCCCCAAAACAGCGGCAGCAACAGAAACCATGCCGCAGGAAAATCCACGCTCGAGCACTCAAAGACCCTGCTAAGAAAGCCCTATTCAGCCTGCGCCTCACAACCAACCTGACGACTCCCAGTGATTCAGAGACACAGAGTGTCCACAGTGCCTGGTCTGCACTCAAGGCCTCCATAATCAGCACCTGTAAAGAGACGCTCGGTCACTCGACCAGGAAACACCAAGACTGGTTCGACGAGAACGACCAGGAGATCCAGGAGCTAATAAGCCGAAAGCGCAAGGCATTCCTGATCTGGAAACAGCAACAGAACTCGAGAGCAAGAAAGCAGCTCTACAGATGCCTGAAGGCCGAGGTCCAACAAAAAACTCGCGACCTAAAGAACAGATGGTGGGTGGAGAAAGCGCAGGAGATCCAGCAGCTAGCCGACAACCACGACGTGCGTGGATTCTTTAGCACAGTCAAGACCGCCTACGGCCCAAGCACCCAAGGTCCTACCCCACTGCGGGCCAAGAACGGAGAGGTACTCATCAAGGACAGAGAGGCAGTGCCCACTGGAAGGAGCACTTCGAAGATCTCCTTAACCGAGACTCTGTCTTCGACGCGAGTGTCCTCAACTCCATCCTGCAGCATGCTACCCACCACCACCTCAGCACAACCCCAGCCCGGCATGAGGTTGAAAAGGCCATCCGACAACTGAAGAACAACAAGGCCTCAGGAGCAGATGGAATCCCTGCCGAGGCACTAAAGCATGGCGGAGAAGCACTACTGGCGCGAATACATGAACTAATTTCTCTTATTTGGAAGGAGTAGAGCATGCCAGGGGATCTCAGAGATGCCATAATCGTGACCATCTTCAAGAAAGGTGACAAGTCCGATTGCAGTAATTACAGAGGAGTCTCCCTGTTGTCTGCCACAGGGAAAGTCATCGCAAGAATCCTCCTCAATCGCCTTCTCCCAGTGGCCAAAGAGCTCCTCCCAGAGTCGCCATGCAGATTCCGCCCACTAAGGGGCACAATGGACATGATCTTCACGGTTCGTCAACTACAAGAGAAATGCAGGGAACAGCACCAACCGCTGTACATGGCCTTCTTTGGTCTCACAAAGGCCTTCGACACTGTCAACCGTGAGGGATTTTGGAGTGTCCTCCTCAAATTTGGCTGCCCTCAAAAGTTTGTCACCATCCTCCGCCTGCTTCATGATGACATGCAAGCCATGATCCTGACCAACGGATCCACCACAGACCCAATTCACGTATGGACCAGGGTCAAGCAAGGCTGTGTCATCGCACCAACGCACTTCTTGATCTTCCTGGCTGCAGTGCTCCATCTCACCCTCGGTACGCTCCCCACTGGAGTGGAGCTAATTTACAGAACAAACGGGAAACTGTTTAACCTCCGTCGCCTCCAGTCCAGATCCAAGGTCGTCCCATCCTCTGTCATCGAATTACAGTATGCGGATGACGCTTGCATCTGCGCTCACTCGGAGGCCGAACTCCAAACCATTGTCAACAACTTCACCGAAGCGTACGAGAGCATGGGCCTTACACTAAACATCTGTAAGACAAAGGTCCTCTACCAACCTGCCCCCGCCACACAGTACTGCCCCCCCGATTATCAAAATCCATGACGAGGCCTTGGGCAACGTGAACCACTTTCCATACCTCGGGAGCCTACTGTCAACAAGGGCAGACATCGATGATGAAGTCCAACACCGGCTTCAGTGTGCCAGTGCAGCCTTCGGTCGCCTGAGGAAGAGAGTCTTTGAAGACCAGGACCTCAAACCCGGCACTAAGCTCATGGTCTACAGAGCAGCAGTCATACCCGCCCTCCTGTATGCTTCAGAGACATGGACCATGTACAGCAGGCACCTCAAAGCACTGGAGAGGTACCACCAACGCTGCCTCCGCAAGATCCTGCAAATCCATTGGCAGGAGAGGCGCAACAACATCAATGTTCTTGCTCAGGCCAACATCCCCAGCATTGAAGCTTTGACCACGCTAGATCAGCTCCGATGGACCACATCGTCCGCATGGCCTATACGAGACTCCCAAAACAAGCGCTCTACTCGGAGCTCCGGCACGGCAAGAGAGCCCCAGGTGGGCAGAGGAAATGCTTCAAGGACACCCTCAAAGCCTCCTTGAAAAAGTGCAACATCCCCACCGATACCTGGGAATCCCTGGCCCAAGACCGCACAAAGTGGAGGAGAAGCATCCGGGAAGGCGCCGAACACCTTGAGTCTCTTCGCCGGGAGCAAACGGAAGCCAAGCGCAAACAGCGGAAGGAGCGCACGTCAACCCAAGCACCCCACCCACCCGCCCCTTCAACCACCGTCTGCCCCACCTGTGACAGAGACTGTAGGTCCCGCATTGGACTCATCAGTCACCTGAGAACTCATTTTTAATGTGGCAGCAAGTCATCCTCGGTTCCGAGGGACTGCCTAAGAAGAGAAGAGAAGGTACGAATTGAGAAATCTTGAAAAATGGCCAGAACCATAGAGCAGGACACCAAAAGATTGGGCGGGAAGATGGGATAAGTCAAGGAGTAAGGATTTAAAATTTTACTTTTATTAATGTTGACACCTGACCAATACTGACCAATTGACGCTATCCAATCAATTTTAGTTCGGCATTGAAGTTTCATTTATATTGGCGAGTGATATGAATGAATGATTCTGAAGATGGGAGAGACAATTCTTCCCAAAGCCTGGCCCGTGTGTTGGAATAATATTGCAAGAGAAAGCCTGCCTACCTTTAACTTTATCAGTGTCTCACTGATCAGTATTCAATTTGTATTAGGAGACTTGACTTAAAAATGACAAGTTAATAATTGGAAAAGAGACAATTGGGTTGTAAAATACTCTGCAGACAAAGATTACCTTATCACACTCAGCAAGCTGTCCAATTTGCTCTGTAAGTGAGGAAGAGCTCAGGGGTAAGCCAGCTATCCTCCTACTCTCTATTGTATATTGCGATTACATAACGTGTGAGGATAATTTTATGAAACAAAATCATTTTAGCTTCTTTTAAATGTTTAGAGGAATTATTATAAACACAGAATGCATCATACGAGCTGCTTTTCTCTTTTTTCTAGACAGGACTGTATAATGTCTTGAAAATTCCTTTAGCAGTTATACGGCAGATACTATTTTGAGAGCGGTTCCTGGTTTGAGAGCAGTGCAAGCTGGCGGTATGGAGAGATTTTTGAATATTAAGGGAATCAAGGGATATGGGGATCAGGCGGGAAAGTGGAGATGAGGTAGAAGATCAGCCAGGATCTTATTGAATGGCGGAGCAGGCTCAAGGGGCCGAATGGCCGACTCCTGCTCCTACTTCTTATGTTCTTATGTTTAACTGGTGTAATTGTGATCTGTCAGAATAAGTTGGAGCCAAAGTATTTATTCGTTATTCTGTGCATGTAATTAAGTTTGTTATTGTCGCAATATTGCTATTCTGCTGCACATAGCGCCATGCTCTCGTTCCTTTATTGATGTGTATTTGTGTTTGCACTTGCCCTTCCTGTTGTAGCTAATGCAACTCCAAAAATAGAAAATAAAAACTAGTCATTAAGAAGAAGAGTATTATTGACAGGAAGGAAGTAACCTCAATCAGTAAGAGGGAAATAAATAACAGCTAAAGGGATATGACAGTGACAATCTAGTAACATAATATAAAACACAAAAAGTGGTACTGGGAAGGATGATAAAATAATAATGACTGGCAGGTTAATATGAAGAGGCAGACAGTGAACTATTTAAATAATTAAGAGGCTGAAAGGAAATATAATGTAATAATCATGTGGAATTTCAATATTCTAGAAGATAAATGAACAAACCAGAGTGAAAGAGAAAAAAATGTGTGTACTGGAAACTGGAAATAAAACAAAAAATGCTGGATATTCACAGTAGATCAAGCAGCATCTGAAAGAGAAAGATCGGTGTGGGGTACATTGGGTGAAACATGTAGGTCCATCGGGTCCTCCTGACTTCAGGCACTTTCAGTGATTCGACAGTCACAAAGTCAGGAAGTTCAAAAAACTATGGGCTAGATTTTTGTCTTTACCACCTGGGCATTAAGCATTACCTGGCATTAAGGATAACTTGGGCAGTAGAGATAACCTGGACATTAAGGGTCACCTGGCCGTTAAGGGTCACCTGGGTGTTAAAGATCACTTGGGCATTAGAGATAATCTGGGCATTAGAGATAGCCTAGGCATTAAAGATCACCTGGGCATTAAGGGTCACCTGGGCATTAAGGGTCACCTGGGCATTAAGGGTTACCTGGGCATTAAGGGTTACCTGGGCATTAAGGATCACCTGGGCATTAAGGGTCACCTGGGCATTAAGGGTCACCTGGGCATTAAGGGTCACCTGGGCATTAAGGATCACCTGGGCATTAAGGGTCACCTGGGCATTAAGGGTCACCTGGGCATTAAGGGTTACCTGGGCATTAAGGGTTACCTGGGCATTAAGGGTTACCTGGGCATTAAGGGTCACCTGGGCATTAAGGATCACCTGGGCATTAAGGGTCACCTGGGCATTAAGGGTCACCTGGCATTAAAGATCACCTGGGCATTAAGGATCACCTGGACATTAAGGATCACCTGGGCATTAAGGGTCACCTGGCCATTAAGGATCACCTGGGCATTAAGGGTCACCTGGCCATTAAGGATCACCTGGACATTAAGGGTCACCTGGCCATTAAGGATCACCTGGGCATTAAGGGTCACCTGGCCATTAAGGATCACCTGGGCATTAAGGATCACCTGGACATTAAGGGTCACCTGGGCATTAAGGGTCACCTGGCCATTAAGGATCACCTGGGCATTAAGGGTCACCTGGCCATTAAGGATCACCTGGGCATTAAGGGTCACCTGGGCATTAAGGGTCACCTGGCATTAAAGATCACCTGGGCATTAAGGATCACCTGGGCATTAAGGGTCACCTGGCCATTAAGGATCACCTGGACATTAAGGATCACCTGGGCATTAAGGATCACCTGGACATTAAAGATCACCTGGGCATTAAGGATCACCTGGACATTAAGGATCACCTGGGCATTAAGGATCACCTGGACATTAAGGATCACCTGGGCATTAAGGATCACCTGGGCATTAAGGATCACCTGGGCATTAAGGATCACCTGGGCATTAAGGATCACCTGGCCATTAAGGGTCACCTGGGCATTAAGGGTTACCTGAGCATTAAGGGTTACCTGAGCATTAAGGGTTACCTGAGCATTAAGGATCACCTGGCCATTAAGGGTCACCTGGGCATTAAGGATCACCTGGCCATTAAGGGTCACCTGGGCATTAAGGATCACCTGAGCATTAAGGGTTACCTGGGCATTAAGGGTTACCTGGGCATTAAGGGTTACCTGGGCATTAAGGGTTACCTGGGCATTAAGGGTCACCTGGGCATTAAAGATCACCTGGGCATTAAGGGTTACCTGGGCATTAAGGGTCACCTGAGCATTAAGGGTCACCTGAGCATTAAGGGTCACCTGGGCATTAAAGATCACCTGGGCATTAAGGGTTACCTGGGCATTAAGCATTGTTCAGAGAGAACATTCAGGCAGAGAGGAATTTAAAGATAAGGAAAATCAGGCAGGTCCTGTAACCTTGTAAAGAGGAAATCTGCTCCAGTGAAGCAACAATGTGCAGTCAGCAACAGCTACCCGTTAAAAAAGGAGAAAGTGAACCAATCAGGTTGCTCGAATTTTTATTTGATTCCTTTCAGTTGCCATTTTAGTTTCTTCACTAAGCTGCGTGGTTACTATTGGAAATAAAGTTTGTGACACAACAAATCAAAAATGACGCCATTTGCAAGCTTTGAAGCTAGAAGTGGTCGGCGAGTAGGCCCAGGCCCAAAGTGGTCAGCTGAATCACAAGGCATGTAACCAAAAAAATCAGAGGAACACGACCCACTGTAAAAGATGCTTCTGACTGCAGAAGTGCTGCTGCATGTAAGTCTGAGCTCACATTACTCAGCTCCTGCTCTGTTGCTGTCAGGGTGCTGGTTTGGTAGAATCAAAATAAAGCTGCCTTCAACGTCAACAAAAGCAATCCGGGGTTCAACCAACAAAACTTGTGCTGCTACTGGGCAAGTGGTTCAATCTCTCTAATATAACCTTATTCACAGTTTTATCATTTCAAACTTTCATTTATTAAGTAATGCTGTGATTTTAAATTGGAGCAGTCTTTGTTATTGAAGCATGTCAGTTCATGACAAACCGCATGTTCAGCGGTGTATTCAAGGTGGTGCTGATAGAACAAAACAAAAGCAGCGGTGCACAATTGTTTCATAAACCATCTGTGTTACAAACATGTTCTGTCTCTGGTTGCGTTACTGTGCACCAGGTGCTTCAGACAAAGCTATTTGCTTTTATAAAGATTCAATTAGAGATAAAGTGGGAGAGAAACTCAGGCACGCACAGGCAGAGAGAGAGAGAGAGAGAGAGAATGAAAGATACACAGAGATAGAGAGAGAGAGAATGACAGATACACAGAGATAGAGAGAGAGAGAATGACTGATACACAGAGAGAGAGAGAGAGAGAGAGAAAGAATGACAGATATACACAGGAAGAGAGAGAGAGAGAGAATGACAGATACAGAGAGAGAGAGAGAATGACAGATACAGAGAGAGAGAGAGAGAGAGAATGACAGATACAGAGAGAGAGGGAGAGAGAATGACAGATACAGAGAGAGAGAGAGAGAGAATGACAGATACAGAGAGAGAGAGAGAGAATGACAGAGACAGAGAGAGAGAGAGAGAATGACAGATACAGAGAGAGCGAGAGAATGACAGATACAGAGAGAGAGAGAGAGAATGACAGATACACAGAGAGTGAGAGAGAGAGAGAATGACAGATACACAGAGAGTGAGAGAGAGAGAGAATGACAGATACAGAGAGAGAGAGAGAGAGAATGACAGATACAGAGAGAGAGAGAGAGAGAGAGAGAATGACAGATACAGAGAGAGCGAGAGAGAGAATGACAGATACAGAGAGAGAGGGAGAGAGAATGACACATACACAGAGAAAGAGAGAGAGAGAGAATGACAGATACAGAGATAGAGAGAGAGAGAGAGAATGACAGATACACAGAGAGAGAGAGAGAATGACAGATACAGAGAGAGAGGGAGAGAGAATGACACATACACAGAGAAAGAGAGAGAGAGAGAATGACAGATACAGAGATAGAGAGAGAGAGAGAGAATGACAGATACAGAGAGCGAGAGAATGACAGATACAGAGAGAGAGAGAGATAGAGAATGACAGATAGAGAGAGAGAGAGAGAGAGAATGACAGATACACAGAGAGAGAGAGAGAGAGAATGACAGATACAGAGAGAGAGGGAGAGAGAGAGAATGACAGATACACAGACAGAGAGAGAGAGAGAATGACAGATACAGATAGAGAGAGAGAGAGAGAGAATGACATATACAGAGAGGGAGAGCGAGAGAATGACAGATACAGAGAGAGAGACAGAGAGAGAATGACAGATACCGAGAGAGAGAGAGAGAGAGAATGACAGATACAGAGAGAGAGAGAGAATGACAGATACAGAGAGAGAGAGAGGAGAGAGAGAGAGAGAGAATGACAGATACAGAGAGGGAGAGCGAGAGAATGACAGATACAGAGAGAGAGAGAGAGAGAATGACAGATACAGAGAGAGAGAGAGAGAATGACAGATACAGAGAGAGAGAGAGAGAGAGAATGACAGATACAGAGAGGGAGAGCGAGAGAATGACAGATACAGAGAGAGAGAGAGAATGACAGATACAGAGAGAGAGAGAGAGAGAGAATGACAGATACAGAGAGAGAGAGAGAGAATGACAGATACAGAGAGAGAGAGAGAGAGAGAATGACAGATACAGAGAGAGAGAGAGAGAGAGAATGACAGATACAGAGAGAGAGAGAGAGAGAGAATGACAGATACAGAGAGAGAGAGAGAGAATGACAGATACAGAGAGAGAGAGAGAGAGAGAATGACAGATACAGAGAGAGAGAGAGAATGACAGATACACAGAGAGAGAGAGAGGGAGAGAGAGAGAGAGAGAATGACAGATACAGAGAGGGAGAGAGAATGACAGATACAGAGAGAGAGAGAGGGAGAGAGAGAGAGAGAGAATGACAGATACAGAGAGGGAGAGCGAGAGAATGACAGATACAGAGAGAGAGAGAGAATGACAGATACAGAGAGAGAGAGAGAGAGAATGACAGATACAGAGAGAGAGAGAGAGAATGACAGATACACAGAGAGAGAGAGAGGGAGAATGAAAGATACAGAGAGAGAGAGAGAGAGAGAATGACAGATACACAGATAGAGAGAGAGAGATAGAGAATGACAGATACAGAGAGAGAGAGAGAGTGAGAGAGAGGGAGAGAATGACAGATACAGAGAGAGAGAGAGAGAGAGAGAGAGGGAGAGAATGACAGATACAGAGAGAGAGAGAGAGAGAGAGAATGACTGATACAGAGGGAGAGAGAGAGAGAGAGAGAATGACAGATACAGAGAGTGAGAGAGAGAGAATGACAGCTACAGAGAGAGAGAGAGAGAATGACAGATAGACAGAGAGAGAGAGATAGAGAGAATGACAGATACACAGAGAGAGAGAGACAGAGAGAGAGAATGATAGATACAGACAGAGAGAGAGAGATTGACAGATACCGAGAGAGAGAGAGCGAGAGAGAATGACAGGGAGAGAGAGAGAGAGAGAGAATGACAGGGAGAGAGAGAGAGAGAATGACAGATACAGACAGATAGATAGAGAGAATGACAGATAGAGAGAGAGAGAGAGAGAATGACAGATACAGAGAGAGAGAGAGAGAGAGAGAATGACAGGGAGAGAGAGAGAGAGAGAGAATGACAGATACAGACAGAGAGAGAGAGAGAGAGAATGACAGGGAGAGAGAGAGAGAGAGAGAATGACAGATACAGACAGAGAGAGAGAGAGAGAATGACAGATACAGGCAGATAGATAGAGAGAATGACAGATACAGAGAGAGAGAGAGAGAGAATGACAGATACAGAGAGAGAGAGAGAGAATGACAGATAAAGACAGAGAGAGAGATAGAATGACAGATACAGAGAGAGAGAGAGAGAATGACAGATACAGAGAGAGAGAGAGAGAGAGAGAGAGAATGACAGATACAGAGAGAGATAGAGAGAATGACAGATAAAGACAGAGAGAGAGAGAGAGAGAATGACAGATACACAGAGAGCGAGAGAGAGAGAGAGAATGACAGATACAGACAGAGAGAGAGAGAGAGAATGACATATACAGAGAGAGAGAGAGAGAGAGAGAGAGAATGACAGATACAGAGAGGGAGAGCGAGAGAGTGACAGATACAGAGAGAGAGACAGAGAGAGAATGACAGATACCGAGAGAGAGAGAGAGAGAATGACAGATACAGAGAGAGAGACAGAGAGAGAATGACAGATACAGAGAGAGAGAGAGAGAGAGAGAATGACAGATACAGAGAGGGAGAGCGAGAGAATGACAGATACAGAGAGTGAGAGAGAGAGCGAATGACAGATACAGAGAGAGAGAGAGAGAATGACAGATACAGAGAGAGAGAGAGAGAGAGAATGACAGATACAGAGAGAGAGAGGAGAGAGAATGACAGATACACAGAGAGTGAGAGAGAGAGAATGACAGCTACAGAGAGTGAGAGAGAGAATGACAGATACAGAGAGAGAGAGAGCGAGAATGATAGATACAGACAGAGAGAGAGATTGACAGATACAGAGAGAGAGAGAGAGAGAATGACAGATACAGAGAGAGAGAGAGAGAATGACAGACACACACAGAGAGTGCGAGAGAGAATGACAGATACAGAGAGAGAGACAGAGAGAGAGAGAGAATGACAGATACAGACAGAGAGAGAGAGATAGAGAGAATGACAGATACACAGAGAGAGAGAGACAGAGAGAGAGAATGATAGATACAGACAGAGAGAGAGAGATTGACAGATACAGAGAGAGAGAGAGAGAGAGAGAATGACAGGGAGAGAGAGAGAGAGAGAGAATGAGAGATACAGAGAGAGAGAGAGAGAGAGAGAGAATGACAGGGAGAGAGAGAGAGAGAGAATGACAGATACAGACAGATAGATAGAGAGAATGACAGATACAGAGAGAGAGAGAGAGAATGACAGATACAGACAGAGAGAGAGAGAGACACTGGGAGAGAGAGAGAGAGAGAGAATGACAGATACAGACAGAGAGAGAGATAGAATGACAGATACAGAGAGAGAGAGAGAGAATGACAGATACAGACAGAGAGAGAGAGAGAGAATGACATATACAGAGAGAGAGAGAGAGAGAGAGAGAGAGAGAATGACAGATACAGAGAGGGAGAGCGAGAGAATGACAGATACAGAGAGAGAGACAGAGAGAGAATGACAGATACCGAGAGAGAGAGAGAGAGAATGACAGATACAGAGAGAGAGAGAGAATGACAGATACAGAGAGGGAGAGCGAGAGAATGACAGATACAGAGAGAGAGAGAGAGAGAATGACAGATACAGACAGAGAGAGAGAGAGAGAATGACAGATACAGAGAGAGAGAGAGAGAATGACAGATACAGAGAGAGATAGAGAATGACAGATACAGAGAGAGAGAGAGAGAATGACAGATACACAGAGAGAGAGAGAGAGAGAGAATGACAGATACACAGAGAGAGAGAATGACAGATACACACAGAGAGAGAGAGAGAGAGAATGACATATACAGAGAGAGAGAGAGAGAGAGAGAGAGAGAATGACAGATACAGAGAGGGAGAGCGAGAGAGTGACAGATACAGAGAGAGAGAGAGAGAATGACAGATACAGAGAGAGAGAGAGAGAGAGAGAATGACAGATACAGAGAGAGAGAGAGAGAATGACAGATACAGAGAGAGAGAGAGAGAGAGAGAATGACAGATACAGAGAGGGAGAGCGAGAGAATGACAGATACAGAGAGTGAGAGAGAGAGCGAATGACAGATACAGAGAGAGAGAGAGAGAATGACAGATACAGAGAGAGAGAGAGAGAGAGAGAATGACAGATACAGAGAGTGAGAGAGAGAATGACAGATACAGAGAGAGGGAGAGCGAGAATGATAGATACAGACAGAGAGAGAGATTGACAGATACAGAGAGAGAGAGAGAGAGAGAGAATGACAGATACAGAGAGAGAGAGAGAATGACAGATACATAGAGTGAGAGAGAGAATGACAGATACAGAGAGAGAGAGAGCGAGAATGATAGATACAGAGAGAGAGAGAGAATGACAGCTACAGAGAGTGAGAGAGAGAATGACAGATACAGAGAGAGAGAGAGCGAGAATGATAGATACAGACAGAGAGAGAGATTGACAGATACAGAGAGAGAGAGAGAGAGAATGACAGATACAGAGAGTGAGAGAGAGAATGACAGATACAGACAGAGAGAGAGAGAGAATGACAGATACAGAGAGAGAGAGAGAGAGAATGACAGATACAGACAGAGAGAGAGAGAGACAGGGGGAGAGAGAGAGAGAGAGAGAATGACAGATACAGACAGAGAGAGAGATAGAATGACAGATACAGAGAGAGAGAGAGAGAATGACAGATACAGACAGAGAGAGAGAGAGAGAGAATGACAGATACAGAGAGGGAGAGCGAGAGAATGACAGATACAGAGAGAGAGACAGAGAGAGAATGACAGATACCGAGAGAGAGAGAGAATGACAGATGCAGAGAGAGAGAGAGAGAGAGAGAGAGAGAGAATGACAGATACAGAGAGGGAGAGCGAGAGAATGACAGATACAGAGAGAGAGAGAGAGAGAGAGAGAGAGAGAACACAGATAGAGAGAGAGAGAGAGAGAATGACAGATACAGAGGAGAGAGAGAGAGAATGACAGATACAGAGAGAGAGAGAGAGAATGACAGATACGAGAGAGAGAGAGAGAATGACAGATACAGAGAGAGAGAGAGAGAGAGAATGACAGATACAGAGAGAGAGAGAGAGAGAATGACAGATACAGAGAGAGAGAGAGAGAATGACAGATACAGAGAGAGAGAGAGAGAGAATGACAGATACAGAGAGAGAGAGAGAGAGAATGACAGATACAGAGAGAGAGAGAGAGAATGACAGATACAGAGAGAGAGAGAGAGAATGACAGATACAGAGAGAGAGAGAGAGAGAATGACAGATACAGAGAGAGAGAGAGAGAATGACAGATACACAGAGAGAGAGAGAGAATGACAGATACAGAGAGAGAGAGAGAGAATGACAGATACAGAGAGAGAGAGAGAGAATGACAGATACAGAGAGAGAGAGAGAGAGAGAATGACAGGGAAAGAGAGAGAGAGAATGACAGATACAGAGAGAGAGAGAGAGAATGACAGATACAGAGAGAGAGAGAGAGAGAGATACAGAGAGGGAGAGAGAATCACAGATATAGAGAGCGAGAGAGAGAGAATGACAGATACACAGAGAGAGAGAGAGAGAGAATGACAGATACACAGAGAGAGGAGAGAGAGAGAGAGAATGACAAATACAGAGAGAGAGAGAGAGAGAATGACAGATACAGAGAGAGAGAGAGAATGACAGATACAGAGAGAGGAGAGAGCGAATGACAGATACAGAGAGAGAGAGAATGACAGATACAGAGAGGGAGAGAGAATGACAGATACAGAGAGAGAGAGAGAGAGAGAATGACAGATACAGAGAGAGAGAGAGAGAGAGAATGACAGATACAGACAGAGAGAGAGAGAATGACAGATACAGACAGAGATAGAGAGAGAATGACAGATACAGAGAGAGAGAGAGATTGAGAGAATGACAGATACACAGAGAGAGAGAGAGAGGGAATGACAGATACAGAGAGAGAGAGAGAGAGAATGACAGATACAGAGAGAGAGAGAGAGAGAATGACAGATACACACATAGAGAGAGAGAGAGAGAGAATGACAGATACAGGGAGAGAGAGAGAGAATGACAGATACAGAGAGAGAGAGAGAGAGAGAGAATGACAGATACAGAGAGAGAGAGAGAGAGAGAATGACAGTTACAGAGAGAGAGAGAGAGTGAGAGAATGACAGATACACAGAGAGAGAGAGAGAGGAATGACAGAAACAGAGAGAGAGAGAGAGAATGACAGATACAGAGAGAGAGAGAGAGAGAGAATGACAGATACACATAGAGAGAGAGAGAGAGAGAGTGACAGATACAGGGAGAGAGAGAGAGAGAGAATGACAGATACAGAGAGAGAGAGAGAGAGAGAATGACAGATACAGACAGAGAGAGAGAGAGAATGACAGATACAGAAAGAGAGAGAGAGAATGACCGATACAGAGAGAGAGAGAGAGAGAGAGAATGACAGATACAGAGAGAGAGAGAGAGAATGACAGATACAAAGAGAGAGAGAGAGAGTGAATGACAGATACACAGAGAGAGAGAGAGAGAATGAAAGATACAGAGAGAGAGAGAGAGAGAGAATGACAGATACACACACAGAGAGAGAGAAAGACAGATACACAGAGAGAGAGAGAGAGAATGACAAACACATAGAGAGAGAGAGAGAGAGAATGACTGATACACAGAGAGAGAGAGAGAGAATGACAGATACAGAGAGAGAGAGAGAGAGAGAGAGAATGACAGATACAAACACAGAGAGAGAGAAAGACAGATACACAGAGGGAGAGAGAGAGAATGACAAACACATAGAGAGAGAGAGAGAGAGAATGACTGATACACAGAGAGAGAGAGAGAGAATGACAGATACACACAGAGAGAGAGAGAGAGAGACAGATACTGAGACAGAGAGAGAGAATGACAGATACACAGAGAGAGAGAGAGAGAGAATGACAGATACACAGAGAGAGAGAGAGAGAGAGAATGACAGATACAGAGAGAGAGAGAGAATGACCGATACAGAGAGAGAGAGAGAGAGAGAATGACAGATACAGAGAGAGAGAGAGAGAATGACAGATACAGAGAGAGAGAGAGAGAGAGAGAGAGAATGACAGATACAAACACAGAGAGAGAGAAAGACAGATACACAGAGGGAGAGAGAGAGAATGACAAACACATAGAGAGAGAGAGAGAGAGAATGACTGATACACAGAGAGAGAGAGAGAGAATGACAGATACACACAAAGAGAGAGAGAGAGAGACAGATACTGAGACAGAGAGAGAGAATGACAGATACACAGAGAGAGAGAGAGAGAATGACAGATACACACAGAGAGAGAGAGAGAGAGAATGACAGATACAGAGAGAGAGAGAGAATGACAGATACAGAGAGACAGAGAGAGAGAGAGAGCATGACAGATACAGACAGAGAGAGAGAGAGAGATGACAGATACAGAGACAGAGAGAGAGAATGACAGATACACAGAGAGAGAGAGAGAGAATGACAGATACACAGAGAGAGAGAGAGAGAGAGAATGACAGATACAGAGAAGAGAGAGAGAATGACAGATACAGAGAGAGAGAGAGAGAGAATGACAGATAGAGAGAGAGAGAGAGAGAGAGAATGACAGATACAGAGAGAGAGAGAGAATGACAGATACAGAGAGAGAGAGAGAGAATGACAGATAGAGAGAGAGAGAGAGAATGACAGATACAGAGAGAGAGAGAGAGAATGACAGATACAGAGAGAGAGAGAGAGAGAGAATGACACATACGAGAGAGAGAGAGAGAGAATGACAGATACAGAGAGAGAGAGAGAGAATGACAGACAGAGAGAGAGAGAGAGAGAGAGAATGACAGATACAGAGAGAGAGAGAGAGAGAGAATGACAGAGAGAGAGAGAGAGAGAAATGACAGATACAGAGAGAGAGAGAGAGAATGACAGATACAGAGAGAGAGAGAGAATGACAGATACACAGAGAGAGAGAGAGAGAATGACAGATAGAGAGAGAGAGAGAGAGAGAATGACAGATACAGAGAGAGAGAAAGACAGATACACAGAGAGAGAGAGAGAGAATGACAGATACAGAGAGAGAGAGAGAGAGAATGACAGATACAGAGAGAGAGAGAGAATGACAGATACACAGAGAGAGAGAGAGAGAATGACAGATAGAGAGAGAGAGAGAGAGAGAATGACAGATACACACAGAGAGAGAGAGAGAGAGAGAGAATGACAGATACAGAGAGAGAGAGACAGAGAATGACAGATACAGAGAGAGAGAGAGAGAATGACAGATACACAGAGAGAGAGAGAGAGAGAATGACAGATACACAGAGAGAGAGAGAGAGAGAGAATGACAGATACAGAGAGAGAGAGAGAGAATGACAGATACACAGAGAGAGAGAGAGAGAGAGAATGACAGATACAGAGAGAGAGAGAGAGAATGACAGATACAGAGAGAGAGAGAGAGAGAGAATGACAGATACAGAGAGAGAGAGAGAGAATGACAGATAGAGAGAGAGAGAGAGAGAGAAATGACAGATACAGAGAGAGAGAGAGAGAATGACAGATACAGAGAGAGAGAGAGAGAGTGACAGATACACAGAGAGAGAGAGAGAGAAAGAGAATGACAAATACAGAGAGAGAGAGCGAGAGAATGACAGATACACAGAGAGAGAGAGTGAGAATGACAGATACAGAGAGAGAGAGAGAGAGAATGACAGATACACAGAGAGCGAGAGAGAGAGAATGACAGATACAGAGAGAGAGCGAGAGAATGACAGATACAGAGAGAGAGAGCGATAGAATGACAGATACACACAGAGAGAGAGAGAGAGTGAGAGAATGACAGATACAGAGAGAGAGAGAGAGAATGACAGATACAGAGAGAGAGAGAGAGAAAGAATGACAGATACAGAGAGAGAGAGACAGAGAATGACAGATACACACAGAGAGAGAGAGAGTGAGAGAATGACAGATAAAGAGAGAGAGAGAGAGTGAATGACAGATACAGAGAGAGAGAGAGAATGACAGATACACAGAGAGAGAGAGAGAGAGAATGACTGATACAGAGAGAGAGAGAGAGAATGACAGATACAGAGAGAGAGAGAGAATGACAGATACACAGAGAGAGAGAGAGAATGACAGATACAGAGAGAGAGAGAGAATGACAGATACACAGAGAGAGAGAGAGAGAGAGAGAATGACAGATACAGAGAGGGAGAGCGAGAGAATGACAGATACAGAGAGAGAGAGAGAGAATGACAGATACAGAGAGAGAGCGAGAGAATGACAGATACAGAGAGAGAGAGAGAGAGAATGACAGATACACAGAGAGAGAGAGAGATGAAGAATGACAGATACACAGAGAGAGAGAGAGAGAATCACAGATACAGAGAGAGAGAGAATGAATGACATATACAGAGAGAGAGAGCGAGAGAATGACAGATACAGTGAGAGAGAGCGAGAGAATGACAGATACAGAGAGAGAGAGAGAGAGAGAGAATGACAGATACACAGAGAGAGGGAGAGAGAGAGATAAAGAAGTACAGATACAGAGAGAGAGAGCGAGAGAATGACAGATACAGAGAGAGAGAGAGAGAGAGAATGACAGATACACAGAGAGAGAGAGAGATAAAGAATGACAGATACAGAGACAGAGAGAGAGAGAGAATGACAGATACACAGAGAGACAGAGAGAATGACAGATACAGAGAGAGAGAGAAAGAGAATGACAGATACAGAGAGAGAGAGAGAGAGAGAGAATGACAGGGAAAGAGAGAGAGAGAATGACAGATACAGAGAGAGAGAGAGAGAGAATGACAGATACAGAGAGAGAGAGAGAGAGAGAGAGATACAGAGAGAGAGAGAGAATCACAGATATAGAGAGCGAGAGAGAGAGAATGACAGATACACAGAGAGAGAGAGAGAGAGAGAATGACAGATACACAGAGAGAGGGAGAGAGAGAGAGAGAATGACAAATACAGAGAGAGAGAGAGAGAGAATGACAGATACAGAGAGAGAGAGAGAGAGAATGACAGATACAGAGAGAGGGAGAGAGCGAATGACAGATACAGAGAGAGAGAGAATGACAGATACAGAGAGGGAGAGAGAATGACAGATACAGAGAGAGAGAGAGAGAGAGAATGACAGATACAGAGAGAGAGAGAGAGAGAGAATGACAGATACAGACAGAGAGAGAGAGAATGACAGATACAGACAGAGAGAGAGAGAGAATGACAGATACAGAGAGAGAGAGAGTGAGAGAATGACAGATACACAGAGAGAGAGAGAGAGGGAATGACAGATACAGAGAGAGAGAGAGAGAATGACAGATACAGAGAGAGAGAGAGAGAGAATGACAGATACACACATAGAGAGAGAGAGAGAGAGAATGACAGATACAGAGAGAGAGAGAGAGAGAATGACAGATACAGACAGAGAGAGAGAGAGAATGACAGATACAGAAAGAGAGAGAGAGAGAATGACCGATACAGAGAGAGAGAGAGAGAGAGAGAATGACAGATACAGAGAGAGAGAGAGAGAATGACAGATACAAAGAGAGAGAGAGAGAGAGTGAATGACAGATACACAGAGAGAGAGAGAGAGAATGAAAGATACAGAGAGAGAGAGAGAGAGAGAATGACAGATACACAGAGAGAGAGAGAGAGAAAGACAGATACACAGAGAGAGAGAGAGAGAATGACAAACACATAGAGAGAGAGAGAGAGAATGACTGATACACAGAGAGAGAGAGAGAGAATGACAGATACACACACAGAGAGAGAGAGACAGATACTGAGACAGAGAGAGAGAATGACAGATACACAGAGAGAGAGAGAGAGAGAATGACAGATACACAGAGAGAGAGAGAGAGAGAGAATGACAGATACACAGAGAGAGAGAGAATGACAGATACAGAGAGAGAGAGAGAGAATGACAGATACAGAGAGAGAGAGAGAGAGAGAATGACAGATACAGAGAGAGAGAGAGAGAGAGAGAATGACAGATACAGAGAGAGAGAGAGAGAGAATGACAGATACAGAGAGAGAGAGAGAGAGAATGACAGATACAGAGAGAGAGAGAGAGAATGACAGATACAGAGAGAGAGAGAGAGAATGACAGATACAGAGAGAGAGAGAGAGAGAGATGACAGATACACAGAGAGAGAGAGAGAGAATGACAGATACAGAGAGAGAGAGAGAGAGAATGACAGATACAGAGAGAGAGAGAGAGAGAATGACAGAAACAGAGAGAGAGAGAGAGAGAATGACAGATACAGAGAGAGAGAGAGAGAGAGAATGACAGATACAGAGAGAGAGAGAGAGAGAATGACAGATACAGAGAGAGAGAGAGAGAATGACAGATACAGAGAGAGAGAGAGAGAGAATGACAGATACACAGAGAGAGAGAGAGAGAATGACAGATACAGAGAGAGAGAGAGAGAGAATGACAGATACAGAGAGAGAGAGAGAGAGAGAATGACAGATACACAGAGAGAGAGAGAGAATGACAGATACACAGAGAGAGAGAGAGAATGACAGATACAGAGAGAGAGAGAGAGAGAATGACAGATACAGAGAGAGAGAGAGAATGACAGATACAGCGAGAGAGAGAGAGAGAATGACAGATACAGAGAGAGAGAGAGAGAGAATGACAGATACACAGAGAGAGAGAGAGAGAGAATGACAGATACACAGAGAGAGAGAGAGAATGACACATAGAGAGAGAGAGAGAATGACTGATACACAGAGAGAGAGAGAGAGAATGACTGATACACATAGAGAGAGAGAGAGAATGACTGATACACAGAGAGAGAGAGAGAGAATGACAGATACACACAGAGAGAGAGAGAGAGACAGATACTGAGACAGAGAGAGAGAATGACAGATACACAGAGAGAGAGAGAGAGAGAGAATGACAGATACACAGAGAGAGAGAGAGAGAGAGAGAATGACAGATACACACACAGAGAGAGAGAGAGAGAATGACAGATACACAGAGAGAGAGAGAGAGAGAATGACAGATACAGAGAGAGAGAGAAAGAGAATGACAGATACACAGAGAGAGAGAGAGAGAGAGAATGACAGGGAAAGAGAGAGAGAGAATGACAGATACAGAGAGAGAGAGAGAGAGAATGACAGATACACAGAGAGAGAGAGAGAGAATGACAGATACAGAGAGAGAGAGAGAGAGAATGACAGATACAGACAGAGAGAGAGAGAGAATGACAGATACACAGAGAGAGAGAGAGATAATGACAGATACAGAGAGAGAGAGAGAGAGAATGACAGATACAGAGAGAGAGAGAGAGAGAATGACAGATACAGAGAGAGAGAGAGAGAGAATGACAGATACAGACACAGAGAGAGAATGACAGATACACAGAGAGAGAGAGAGAGAGAATGACAGATACAGAGAGAGAGAGAGAGAGAGAGAGAAAGAGAATGACAGATACAGAGAGAGAGAGAGAGAGAGAGAGAATGACAGGGAAAGAGAGAGAGAGAGAGAGAGAATGACAGATACAGAGAGAGAGAGAGAGAATGACAGATACAGAGAGAGAGAGAGAGAGAGAGATACAGAGAGAGAGATAGAATGACAGATACAGAGAGAGAGAGAGAGAGAATGACAGATACACAGAGAGAGAGAGAGAATGACAAATACAGAGAGAGAGAGAGAGAGAATGACAGATACAGAGAGAGAGAGAGAGAGAATGACAGATACAGACAGAGAGTGAGAATGACAGATATAGAGAGCGAGAGAGAGAGAATGACAGATACACAGAGAGAGAGAGAGAGAATGACAGATACAGAGAGAGAGAGAGAGAGAATGACAGATACAGACAGAGAGAGAGAATGACAGATATAGAGAGCGAGAGAGAGAGAATGACAGATACACAGAGAGAGAGAGAGAGAGAGAGCATGACAGATACAGAGAGAGAGAGAGAGAGAGAATGACAAATACAGAGAGAGAGAGAGAGAATGACAGATACAGAGAGAGAGAGAGAGAGAGAATGACAGATACAGAGAGAGAGAGAGAGAGAATGACAGATACAGAGAGAGAGAGAATGACAGATACAGAGAGAGAGAGAGAGAATAACAGATACACAGAGAGAGAGAGTGAGGGAATGACAGATACAGAGAGAGAGAGAGAGAGAGAATGACAGATACACAGAGAGAGAGAGAGAATGACAGATACAGAGAGAGAGAGAGAGAATGACAGATACAGAGAGGGAGAGAGAATGACAGATACACAGAGAGAGAGAGTGAGGGAATGACAGATACAGAGAGAGAGAGAGAGAGAATGACAGATACAGAGAGAGAGAGAGAATGACAGATATAGAGAGAGAGAGAGAGAGAATGACAGATACACAGAGAGAGAGATAGAGAAAGACAGATACACAGAGAGATAGAGAAAGACAGATACACAGAGAGAGAGAGAGCGAGAGAATGACAGATACAGAGAGAGAGAGAGAGAATGACAGATACAGAGAGAGAGAATGACAGATACACAGAGAGAGAGAGAGAGAAACACTGATACAGAGCGAGAGAGAGCGAGAGAATGACAGATACACAGAGAGAGAGAGAGAATGACAGATACAGAGAGAGAGAGAGAGAATGACAGATACAGAGAGAGAGAATGACAGATACACAGAGAGAGAGATAGAGAAACACTGATACAGAGAGAGAGAGAGAGAGAGAATGACAGATACACAGAGAGAGAGAGAGAGAGAGAGAATGACAGATACAGAGAGAGAGAGAGAGAATGACAGATACACAGAGAGAGAGAGAGAGAAAGACAGATACACAGAGAGATAGAGAAAGACAGATACACAGAGAGAGAGAGAGAGAGAATGACAGATACAGAGAGAGAGAGAGAATGACAGATACAGAGAGAGAGAGAGAATGACAGATACAGAGAGAGAGAGAGAATGACAGATACACAGAGAGAGAGATAGAGAAAGCAGATACAGACAGAGAGAGAGAGAGAGAATGACAGATACAGAGCGAGAGAGAGAGAGAGAATGACAGATACACAGAGAGAGAGAGAGAATGACATATACAGAGAGAGAGAGAGAGAGAGAATGACAGATACAGAGAGAGAGAGAGAGAGAATGACAGATACAGAGAGAGAGAGAGAGAGAGAGAATGACAGATACAGAGAGAGAGAGAGAGAGAATGACAGATACACAGAGAGAGAGAGAATGACAGATACACAGAGAGAGAGAGAGAGAGAGAGAGAGAATGACAGATACACACAGACAGAGAGAGGGAGTGAGCATGGCACACTCACCAGCACTCTGCATTTTCAACCTCCTCCTCCTCCACATCGCACTTGACCCTTACATCCCTGCACCCTTACCCATTCCCTCTCTCTGTATGTTCAGATTCACTTAACTATCCGACTATGTAGGTCTCACACTCCCCATCACTCTGATGCTATGACAACAACTTACAACACACAGGGAGGGCCCTTGGTCTTGGGACCTCACTCCATCTTTGTGTCCTTCTAAGCATCTATGCTATGGATTCTCTACACTCACTCCTTCATTCTCACTCAAACTCCACTTCTGTCCCTCATTGCAGGAAAAGAGAGCCCACAATAAGAGGGAGAGGACGAAGACAGGAGGAGGTCCACCCTCAATAGACCAGCTCACCAGCGCTGAGGAGGCGGCCCTGGAGATCGTGGGAGTCAAGGAGGATACGCACGTGGGGGACGGTCAGACGGGTGCATCAGAGCAAGCTGGTGACAGAATAGTTTTTCATCTCTCTCTCATTGACATTGCATGAGTGACTGATCTTAATTCTAATGCTCTAACAGATTGACTTAAGAGCATCTGCACAACTCAATGTGCACACAATGTTTATATCACATGTCTAACTCTTTCCTTTACTCCCCCACAGGACCATCGACAGCCCCTCTCCCCACTATCCAGGAGAAACAGCCTGCACCATCATACTCCTCAGAGGAAGCTGCAACCTCTGAGGGCGCAGCCTCAGCAGAATTCAGCGCACCCAGCACCAGCGCAGACACTCACACCTCGGTGGGACCTTCGCGAGATAGAGTAGTGTTGTCACCTGGTGTATCACAGCTCACAAGTGAGCATCAGCAGATGGTGGAGACAGGGACAGCAGTGGAGAGTCCTCGTCGGAGGGCGCAGGCCTCTACCAGCTCGGCTCAGCTGCATGTCGACCCTGTGCCTCTGGGTCCATCCAGAAGGAGAGCGGTGCTGGAACTCCAGGAACAGGTGCAGGAGTTTCTGGCAGGTTTTGTCTCCAGGGTCGTTGCGAGTGTAGAGCGGATGGAGCAGTCCATCGCTAACATGAGCAGAGCCTTTGTGGAGGCATTGGCGCATGAACGCATCACCACAGAAAGGATGGCAACCTCCGTGGAAAGGATGCCTACGTCCGTGGTAAGGCTGGCTACCATAGAGGAGAGGATGGTTACATTAGAGGAGAGGATGGCAACGGCCATGGAGGAGCTTAGTCGCCAGGGTTTGGAAAACATGGTGAATGTTCAGAATAAACTGACATCTCTGGAGGAGCGATGGTCAGCTATTAAGCACAGAAACCAGACCTTCATGGAAGTCCTCTGGAGTAGGACTGCCAGTACAGAAACGGGTCCTCATGGCCCCCCTGAAGTGCAGCAAGGTGCTGTCAAGCCACTTGCTAGCTCTGAAGTGGGGATGACCCATAAGAGAGATGTTGGTGGCAGACAACAAGGAAGTGGGGGCTCCTCTCCAAGCGCTCACACGACCATGCCACTGCAGAACCCTCGGTCAGTCCCACCAGAGTCCTCACCCAACTGAGATTAGCGTCTCAGCCCCTGCACAGCCGCAGGAGCAGCAGACTGTTGGCGAGCCCTCACAGGTTCGCAACCCAGAGGACGCCCGCCAAATGTATCGAGGCGGCAGCAGCATGAAAGTGAGCAAGGGGCCTCCACATCTGCTGAAGCCACAGGGGAAGCACCACGTAGGAGCACGCGTAAGAGGAAAAATAATGCACAAGCAGTCACAAGGGTAGTCACTTGGGTGTTCAGTAGTGTTTAATTCTGAAATGCCATCCGTGAATTTATGTGATAAAATGACTTGATGGCAAACTGTTGACGTTGTGGGCTGTGTCATTTCACAAATGGGACTTCCACATTGAGGGCTCAGGGCGATTTGCAATTGTCAGTATGGTGGTCAGAGTGATAGGAAGCCACAGGTTCTTGGCAATTGTCGATGGTGTGGTAAGAAGTTGCGAGGCAAATGTGTTTGATTGGGCAGCCGAAGCAAATCTGGCCAAAACCAATGCATCCCTTGCATCCCGGGCAGCAATGCTCTCGCTTTCTGGCCTGTGCAGCTTCAGGTGTATGAGCAGCAGGTTGGCGCTCCTGTTGTTGCTCCTGCTGTTGGTGCTGCTGTTGTTCTGGGTTCTGCTGCTGCCACCGCAGCTGGTCTTCATCCGAATCTGAGGTCCAGGAGGAAAGGAAATAAATGGTTCCCATGCTTCTGGTATATACCTCAGTTGAGGACACGCTCAGTCAAGATGGGGAGAGGGGTTTCCCCAGGAAGTCACAGTGGAGATGGGGCTCAGCTTCAAAACTTCCACAATGAGTAGGCCTGCTAAAAGTTCTCCCAGACCTGAGAAAACAAAGTTCTGCCACCTGCAAATGATCATTGGTGAAAACTCCTTTTCAATGGTGGAGCTGCAGCTGTTAGTAATCAATCCACTTGTGAGCCCACCAGGATTAACTGGCGTGTTCCAGAGGAGACGTGCAGGACACGGGAAATGTGTTAAAGTCAGAAAGGCCTCTCAAAATGGGATTATAGAGGCACTTAACTGGTTGTTAAGGGCCTTAAGGGCCTATCCCGCCTCTTGGAGGCGGGACCAAAACAGGGTCTGAAAGCCTGCTTTTGGGAAAGTTGCTCAGAGGCGGGCTGGAGGTGGGATCGGAGCCCGTCACCATTTTTTGCAACTTTCCCACCTGATACGCCTCCAAACCCGCCTCCTCGAGCCTGGCAAAATCGAGCCCTCAGAGTCATAACGGCACAGAAGTAGGCCATTCGGCCCATCGAGTCTGTGCCAGCTCTCTGTAGAGCAGTCCAGTCAGTCCCATTCCCCCACTCTATCCCCGTAGCCCTGCAAGTTTATTTCCCTCAAGTGCCTATCCAGTCTCCCCTTGAAAACATTGAGTGTCTCCGCTCCACCACTTCCGTCGGCAGCGAATTCCAGGTCCTCACCACTCGCTGTGTAAAAAGTTTTTCCTCACATCCCCCCTGTATCTCTTGCCCTAAACCTTAAATCTGTGTCTCCTAGTCCTTGTACCATCAACTAGTGGGAACAGCCTTTCCCCGTCTAGCCTATCCAAACCCGTCATTATCTTGTACACCTCTATCAAATCACCCCTCAACCTCCTTTGCTCTAATGAAAACAAATCGATCTTCTCCAACCCGTCCTTGTAGCGAAGATCCCCCATCCCCGGAATCAATAAAGGTGGATTAAATGCAGCCTGAAATTGTTCAATGTAATAGAGATGTATAAAATATAGGCAGAAATAGAAGCAAAAAAAAATGGGCAGCATTATTCTTTGTACAAAATAGTACGGAATTTGTTTATCTTCAGTTTCATTACAGCTAATAGAAGTTGAAACATCAATCATTCATGGTTCGTTGTTGGGAACAGACTTGGTGCTGTTGAAATTCAAGCCCCATGCCATCTATTTGCTCACCACAAAGGTCACATATGATATGTATTCCTCGGGAGCCACCTGCGTGAGTGCGTGCGGCAACATCTAATTCCTGTTAAGTTACGCTTAATGCGAGTTCATTTATTTTCCTATCATGCCCTCACTTCCAAATGTCAAATCGAATCTGCTTCAGCTGCGATTTTTGCACTGAGTTGGTGAACAGCACTTAGACAGATCCTCAAAGAACGCAGGGCCAAATAAACCATCTCTCTGTTCTTCATTACTTTGTGCTTTTTCACTAACCAATCGGAGAGTGCGGAGAGTGGGTCAGCGCATATTGTCAGCATGTTTTGTCCTGTAATTGGCTGTGCTGCACCTGACCTGGGATTGCTCACTGCTAACACCGAATGAAAAAATCCAGAAATGTTCCATTTCCCTCCATCCTTCTCCTTGATAAGCACAAAAAATCCCTGAAAATATACCTAATTAAACATTTGGAAACCTTCAGTGTTCATGAAATTGCATTTAATGAAATAGAAAGTGAACTGAATACACTTTAAGCAATTTACTTCACAGCATTCTACCGCACTGTTATGATAGAAACACTAAGTGGCTGAATTTATTCAGCCACACCTGCAGATTCCCACTGTAACTCTGATCAAACAGCCAGAAATTCCAACAGGGCCCACACACGCTGGCACAGAAACTCGAAGACAGTGTTGTATCAGCGCAAAACGAGCACCAAAACCTCCAAAATATAAACAGGAAATGCTGGAAATCCTCAGTGGGTCGGGCAGCATCTGTGGAGAGAGAAACAGAGGTTAACGTTTCTCTCTCTCCACAGATGCAGCCTGACCCGCTGAGGATTTGCAGCATTTTGAGTTTTTGTTTCCAATATGGCGGGTGGCGTGCCATTCCGAGCTGGAAGTGTCTGCCTGCCGTATTGGAATACGCATCAAAAGAGGTGTCCCGGGCCCCCGCCTGAAACAGGAGCACTCGCCTGAGTCTGATGGTGAGATGCTAATTAGAGTCCTCTGACATACATGGGACACGCTCTGCACAGTTTGAGCTCGAAGTCCAGCCTAAGAGGGGCCCAGAAGTCAAGTTTGTAATTTAGTTTTGTGGGGCTAGGAGCAGCAGTGCTCCTCCTAGCTCCACAAAAACAACTTGGGTTGCTGTAGCACCAAGTCCCCTCCCTGAGAATGGATCACACCTCCCACATTACCACCCACCCCCCAATCATCCCCGGGCCTACCGTTATCTGAGCCCGGAGACGGCTGGGCCGCCTGATATCGTGGTGGATCGGAGCAGACGGGCTGCCACACGACCATCTTTTTCCGCCCACAGCTCGCTGGCCATATGTTAATGAGGCCGGGCCCTCAAAATGGACCAGACCTCCCAACGGCTGCCCGAAAACTGCATGTCCAATAACAATAAGATGTTGGTATTAAGGCACTAGTCATGAGCTCTGGGGAAGCCTTTAGCATCACTGTGCCCCATGACTGTCCTACCCAATGATGCCAAGGATGGCTTCCTCACATGGAATCAGCAGTTTCGATGGCTCAGGGCTGTCAGCTGGCTGAGTCTGCTCCTGTCCAGCTTGGTCTACAAACAGAAAGTTGTATTTAGATTTCACCAGTCTCTGAAATGCAATGTCATCCGGCTCCACAGTTCCACGGCCATACCGCTGACGCCGATTAAACTGTCATCATTTTGCTAGCTTAACTTACAAGCATTCCTTGTGTAAATCTTTTTAATAATCGTTGCTGCCCACACAGGTTGGCCGATGCACATGCTCATTGCATCTTTCCCGTACTGAAGTATCCACAGTCCTGGAAGCGTGCATTGCTAAGTATTGCTAATACTACACTGGTTAACCTCCTCCTACTGGTGAGCATGGGTCAGCAGACAAGGATCTAAAAGGATGTCAGGGCAGAATGTCTTTGCTTACCTACTTTTGGCAGATGCTTGTCATGCATGACAATACTTTTGACTTACCTTAGCCGATCTCCTCTGGTCTGACAGCTTCTTCCTTCTAACCCTCCAGGTCTTCCAGGCTTGGGAGACAGAATTGTCCTCCACTGAACATCTCACCGGACAGGCATTGTAGCATATGACTGCTCCATAAAAAAAATCAGAGTTTAACAATGCTTTGTAAGAATGTAAAATGTAAGCAATTCTCAGTTAACTCGATTAATGGACCAACAATTTCTAGGCTACAGTGTCTATATTGTCCAGCTTTGTATTCCAGCTGCACGCTTACATTGCTTAACAGCTAGTGAAAGAAACAGAAGTTTCAGGTGCATTGGTCATAAAGTTCCAAAGCTCTCTAGATTCAGCAATTGTGTCTATGGACTGGAAAATTGCAAATGTCACTCCATTATTGAAGAAAGGAAGAAGGGACACACCAGATAACTACAGACCTGTCAGTTTAACATCAAGTGTGGTGTAGTTACTGGAATCTATCATCAGAGACGTAGACCCTGCTATTTCCGGGGATGTGGGGGTTGCGGGGTGGGAGAGCACGGTAGCGCAGGGGAAACCCAGCGAGGCTGAGCACGTGGAGCTCCTGTCCAATGTCAGGACATCATTATCACTTTTTTCTTCCATTTCCTGCCCAGCTGCTGGCCAGCCTGTCAATTTGGCACACAGAGGGAACGCTACCCGCTAGCGTAAAAATGGTGGCAGGAATGTACATGTCGGGATGGGGTCAATTTTTGCATTTTTAATTCCCCCCCCATGACCTCTCCCATCCATCGTGTGGGGGGCGGGGGTGAGGGGGGGGGGTGTAATATAGAGGTCAGTGTGACTGAGCACTTGGAAAAGTATCAACTGATCAAAGAGAGTCAGCGTGAATTTGTGAAGGGTAGGTCATGTCTGACTAGTCTAGTTGGACTTTTTGAAGAGGTCACTAGTATGGTGGATAGGGGAATGTCTTTGGATGTTGTCTATGGACTTCCAGAAGGAATTTGATACAGTTTTGTACAAGAGATTATCAAAAATGAGAGTGCATGGAATTAGAGGGAACCTTGCGACATGGGCTGGTAATTGGTTGGGAGATAGGAGACAGAGAGTGGGATAAAGGGTTTGTTCTCTGATTGGCGGGATGTGACAAGTGATGTTCCTCAGGGATCTGTACTCAGCTTCTCGCCATATTTATTAATGACTTGGATGAAGGTACAGAGAGTTGTATATCCAAGTGTCTCACCTCCTGACTCCCCAAAGCCTTTCCACCATCTACAAGGCACAAGTAAGGAGTGTGATGGAATACTCTCCACTTGCCTGGATGAGTGCAGCTCCAACTGCACTCAAGAAGCTCGACACCATCCAGGACAAAGCAGCCCGCTTGATTGGCACCCCATCCACCACCTTAAACATTCACTTCCTCCACCACCGGCGTACCGTGGCTGCAGTGTGTACCATCTACAAGATGCACTGCAGCAACTCACCAAGGCTTCTTCGGCTGCACCTCCCAAACCCGCGACCTCTTCCACCTAGAAAGACAAGGGCAGCAGGCACACGGGAACACCACCACCTCCAAGTTTCCCTCCAAGTCACACACCATCCTGACTTAGAAGTATATCGCCGATCCTTCATCGTCACTGGGTCAAAATCCTGGAACTCCCTCCCTAACAGCACTGTGGGAGTACCTTCACCACACGGACTGCAGCGGTTCAAGAAGGCAGCTCACCACCACCTTCTCAAGGGGCAATTAGGGATGGGCAATAAATGCTGGCTTTGCCAGCGACGCCCACATCCCATAAATGAATTTTTACAAAGTTTACAGCTAACACTAAGTTAGGAGGCACAGTAAGGATGACAACAGAAAGTTACAAAGGGACATAGACAGACTAAGTGAGTGAACAAAATGATGGCAGATGGAGTTCAATGTGGGGATGTGTGAGGTTTCCACGCTGGCTCTGAGAAAAACAATCAGACTATGTTCTTAATAGTGAGAAACTGGAAACTGTGAAGGAGCAAAGGAAGTTAGGTGGCCATGTACACAAATCACTAAAAACTTGTGCACAGGTAAAAAAAGTAATCAAAAAGGCTCATGGAATGTTGGCCTTTATATAAAGGGGCTGGAACACAAAAGTGAGGAAGTGATGCTTCAGTTGTACAGAGCTCTGGTCAGCCCCCAGCTGGAGTAACTGCATTCAGTTCTGAGCCCCGCACCTCAGGATAGGTATATTGGCCTTGGAAAGGGTACAGTGCAGATTCACCAGAATGATACAGGGGTTTAAAGGCTTAAATTATAAGCAGAGGTGGCATAAACTTGGCTTGTATTCTCTTGAGTTTAGTTGCCATGATGCGGAGATGCCGGTGTTGGACTGGGGTCACCTGACGAAGGGGCAGCAGCTCCGAAAGCTTGTGATTTCAAATAAAACTGTTGGACTATAACCTTTGTGTTGTGCGACTTCTCACTTTTGAGTTTAGTTGGTTGAGGGATGATCTAATCGAGGTATTTAAAATGATAAAGGGATTCGATAGGATCGATAGAGAGAAACTATTTCCTCTGCTGGGGGGGGGGGGAGGATCCAGAACAAGGGGGCATAAAATTCAATCTCGGTGATTTAGCAGTGAATGGGGAAGCACTTTTTCACACAACGGTGGTAGAAATCTGGAACTTGTTCTTCCAAAAGGTTGTGAATGCTGGGACAATTAAGACTAAGAAGGAAAGATTTTTGTGAGGTTTGGATATTTTTATTGTGATTATTTTATTGTCTCATCATTATTGTTAGTATTGTGAGGTTTTGAATTATGGAACAGAAACAGATAAATGGAGTTAAGATACAGATCAGCCATGATCTAATTAAATGGTGAAACAGACTCAAAGGGCTGAATGGTCTACTCTTGTTCCTATGTAATAGGGCAACACTTCAACAAAAGCACAGACTTTCCTTCATACCTACCAGAGATTGAAAAGATTACCCTGAGACCTGGATAAAGAACTACAGAAGGATAGGAGTTCCACTGCTCAAAACCTCCGGCTCATGCTTCCTTATAGCATGGCTTCGCACTGGGAGCACGGAATTACTGGGTTCACCCTTCCATGAGGAAGACCAGGTAGTTCTCCTAGCATGATGGCCAACACTACTCCCTGAACCATTCATCTCATTGCTGTATGTGGGACCTTGCTGTGCACAAAATGATTGCCATGTTTGCCCACATAACAAGAATCACTCCATTTCTAAGTAACTTTTTGTATGTGAAGTTTTTTTAAGATGAAATAAGATGCTCTATAAAGGCAGGTCTTTCCTGCTTCCCAGGCCTTTCCTCAAATGGTCATTCCCTCCACAGGCACTCCCCTACTAAGCATTTCCCCGGAAGCAATTCCTAACAAATCTCTATGAATGGTTTCTTCCTACATCTTTCCCCTGGCTATCTTCCAGCATTTCAAATGTGAGGCAAAGAAGCCAGCCTTTCCAATAAACTGGCTTCCATACCTTATTTTTTTTTTATTCGTTCATGGGATCTGGGCATCGCTGGCAAGGCCAGCATTTATTGCCCATCCCTAATTGCCCTTGAGAAGGTGGTGGTGAGCCGCCTTCTTGAACCGCTGCAGTCCATGTGATGAAGGTACTCCCACAGTGCTGTTAGGGAGGGAGTTCCAGGATTTTGACCCAACGACGATGAAGGAACGGTGATATATTTCCAAGTCAGGATGGTGTGTGACTTGGAGGGGAACTTGGAGGTGGTGGTGTTCCCATGCGCCTGCTGCCATTGTCCTTCTAGGTGGTAGAGGTCGCGGGTTTGGGAGGTGCTGTCGAAGAAGCCTTGGCGAGTTGCTGCAGTGCATCTTGTAGATGCTACACACTGCAGCCACGGTACGCCAGTGGTGGATACGTTCACCCGCTATCTTTTTTATTTATGTCTTTGGCAGGTACATTTATCATAAATGTTCTATGAATCAATTTGTTTCTAGTTTGTCAAATCTCATAGCAAGAGTGCTAAAAGATGAGCCACCCTTCATTAATGTTGCTGCGATAAGTAATAGACTGTATGACTTTATATATATGCCATGTTGGCCACACACATGTAACTTATCCCTGTGTCCACAGTGGCCTTTGTGATTCATGCTGCAGCATTACAACAGACTCAACTCTTCCGACAACGTTGCATTTATCTGGAGCAATAGCAGGAGAATGAATGAGAGTTTCAACCTAGTTTGATGACACAAATCACTCACAGCAAACTGGTGAGTGTTGACTGAACCCAAGTATCACACTCAGGCCTTTCACACATTTAATTACAATTAATTCAAACTAGATAAAAGTGCCTATGAGGATTACAATGACCTTCAAACAAATGAGCAGCAAAACTATACCATTAGAATAATAACATCAGAAATGATGTTGTGGGATTCTGCTGCCCTGACAACCTCCCGCTCCAGGATTGCTAGAATATAATTATAAGGTAGAACTAGAACAGAAAAAGCCTCCCCCCCAATTCACTTCCTTTATTAACAACCATATTAAATTGCCAGGAATCCAATTTCCTGGAATAATATCATACTTATCCACACCTTTCCTGCTCTTTTCCATATGTATTGATGGACTTCATTGAGAAATGCTTTCTCTTAGGTTCTTTTCAAGCCTTTGATAACCAGCTGGAGTGCCAGCAAAAAGAATAAGATCAACATATCATTTATCCATCATTCTGTATTCACAAATGGATAGCTTCGACAGAGCTCAGAAAGCTCCTCAAAGTGACAAGAATTTCCTACATTACAACAGTGACTACACTTCAAAAAATATTTCATTGGCTGTAAAGCGCTTTGGGACGTCCGGTGGTCGTGAAAAGCGCTGTAGAAATTTCTTTTTAATACAAAGGAATATTCATCACGATTAATCTGATGAATATGGCTTTGTATTCTTATCACATTGAGGAGCTTACGTCAATAAAATACTCCATATGTTACAGAAGTAAACTTTTCAGTTTGTTGTTGGCGCTGCCAAATTCCAAAAAGTAACTTAAAGTCAATTTTCATGCAGTTTGGTAAATGGTGAAAGACTTGCCTGTAGAACGACCTGGGGACACGTCATTATTACAGAAAATACTGAGCTATAAATTGACTGGCTGCAAGTTTGCTCCAGTACTTCCCCCGGTGTCGCAGTTTTCATCCAGGCTGTTGGCAACAAAGTATTTTCCCAGAGGGAGGGAACATCAACCTCCTAGTGACTGATGCAAAAGCAGCACTAACGGAGGCTGGGAAGCAGGTTTCCTGCCCGTCCTCTCATTCTGGGAACTATGGTAAAAAAAGACTTGCATTTATGTAGCACCTTTCAGGACCTCAGCACCAGATCATCTATTTTAGTGATGTCGATTGAGGGATAATTGTTGGCCAGGACACCGGGGATAACTCCCCATGCTCTTCTTCAAAATAGGTCTCTTTTACGGCTACCTGAGAGGGCAGGCGGGGCCTCGGTTTAACATCTTACTCGAAAGACGCTACCTCCGACAGTCCAGTACTCCTTCAGTACTGCACTGAAGTGTCAACTTAGATATTCAGCTCAAATCCCCCACAATCTTCTGATTCAGAGGTGGGAGTGCTACCACTGAGCCACAGCTGACACCCTATGATAAGCACAAGGGAAACAAAAAGTGATGAAAAAAATACAGAGGACTCGATTTTGTCAATGGGGACGTGATGGAGGCGGGACTTCCACTTTTTGGGTTGTAGTCCCGCCTCCATCGATTTGTGGCCAACCCACGCTACTTTCCCTTGATTGACCTTGTTAAGCCCGCCCAGTGGGCTCAGCAGGCCAATAAGGGACACCTGGATACTGGTGATGTCAGTGATTGAGCTTTTGACAGATGAAATATCAGCGTTTGACAGCTCTGTGAAGCTGTCAAACACTGACAATCTGCCTTCTAACTTGAGTCCTTCTACTCAGACTCAGTTACAGAGCTCTCCAGACCAGAAAGCAGAGGCTGCAGCTTTTGACAGCTCAGCGGCCATTCTGCTTTCTGTGCCGGTGAGCTGAGGGACTCCCGAGAACTGAAGGGAGGAAGCCTGGAGGAGAAAGTAAAGGTAAGTAAAACTTATTAAAACACTTTACACACACCAAACACACTTACCTCTGCACTCATGCACCCATCACTCACCTGTACACCGGACATCTCGACCCCTCCAAGCCCTGCAGACCGACGGTCCGCCTCGCTAACTTGGCGTGGTTTGGAGCCGTCGAGCAGCCCACACTTCAGGGCTAAAAATAGGGATTAGCCAAAAAACTGCCTGTGAACTACCTGTTAATAGGCAGTTAATTGGCACTAATCCCCTTCCTGCCTCGGGGAGGCGGCTCCCAGCACAGGTCAGGTACCCGCCTCCTGGGTCTTTGGCATGGAGGTGGGTTGGGGGCGGGATGGGTACGTGCCACCCGAATCTGCAATTTTCCCACCACTCCCGCCTCCAAACCCGCCTCCACGGGGCTTGGAAATTCGAGCCCAAAATATCTGTAAAAGGTACTTAAATGATTAAAGACACTCCTCGATGCAGCAGTATATGGAAGAATATATGGAAAGCACCTCCTATTCAAACTGCTGAGGAAGTATAGCACTGTAGTTTGAGATTGCTAGTTGTATGGAATCACAGTGCAACATTCTCTTCCATAGGTATCACCACATAAACATGCAAACTTACAGCATGGAAGGCCATTTGGCCCATTTGCGTTGGCTGTTTGCTGGAGTAATCAAAACTAATCCAACTGCTCCACTCTCTCCCTATAGGCCTGTATTTTCCCTGTATTATCTTCTACTTCAAATATTTATCCAATTTCCCTTAAAAGATACAATAGTCTGTGCCTCAACCACTCCCATTCATTTAACATCCCATGCTAAAATAACCCTCTGGGCAAAGACATTTCTCCCAACCTGGTAACTAACTCCCCAATCAGAGAAAGTAGGCTTTTTGTATTCACCCTTCATAATAAAATAAAACCTCTATTTAATCTCTTCTTAGCATTCTCTCCTTGAACGGAAATAATCCCAAAGTGTCAAGACTGTCTCATAAACATAACTGGTATCATCCTGGTCAATCGACTCTATCCGCAATTATATTGGTAATTCTGAAAAATAATCACCCACCTCATTTGTTTTAGCTCCATTAGTCAGTAAAATGATTTATATAACCTAAATTTGCAGAATTCGTGCATGAATCTAAATGCTCACTCTCCGCTCATCCATCATTCGACTGTGTAATATTTATTGTCCCACTCCACTGATCTTATTTCTTTCTTAAAAAGCTTCTGCTTAAAGTTGCATTTTTACTCTTTGCAGAAATGGCTGAAACACATTTTTTAATTCTTTCTATTTTAATAGTAATTCCAAATCATGAGAGCACAATATTCACATCAGTTATCAGAAGGCATGAGGAAAATACAAATAGTAGGAGTGAAGAGTTCTTTGCTAATTGCACTGACTGACTTAATTTGTTGGCAGTCATTAGCAAGTTCAAACAGAGAAGGTCCCCAAATGTTAAAGCAGAATCTTGCTGTGACTGCAATTGAAGGGTAATAGCTTTGGAGAATATAATAGAGCAGAATGGAAAGTGTTCATCAGGGTAGCAATAGGAACTCGAGTAAATTGATGCAATCTGCTAGTCCAGTATTGTTATGCTTTTAACATAGAATTACATAGAATTTACAGGCAGAAATAGGCCATTCGGCCCAAGTGGTCCATGTCGGTGTTTATGCTCCACGATATAATTTGCTGCTATCACTGCACCATATTAATGGTATGAGTGATTATGCCATTACGCAGGTCACGCCATAATTTGCTGGGACTTTTGGGTCACTGAACCATTACCACTTGCCGAAAACAACTCGAAGATACCTATAATGGCCCCGCCTCCAGTAAAGTCCACGGCCATTGCGAATTTGCTGTACTTAAGCCGTTTGTCAGGCCGCTGCCACTTAGACTGAAAATTAAGAGTGTTGGAGAACTGGCAGCAGCCTGATTTATAGACTTGCATTTGAAAGAAAGAAAGAGAGACTTGCATGTATGTAGCGCCTTTCACGACCACCAGACGTCCCAAAGCTCTTTACAGCCAATGAAGTACTTTGTGAAGTGTAGTCACTGTTGTAATGTAGGAAACATTGAAGAAGAAAGTTGTTTCATAGGCCAGGTTTGGGAGTCTTTGCGGAGCTTGGCACAGGCAGCACACTGCCCACTATGTCAGCTGCAGTGAATTCCAATCAGTTCTTCAGCAAATTGTGGCGGGAATTCGCCACTGGAGGATTGGGGAGCACAAGGGTCTAACGACAATATCGCATTGCAACAAATTACAACCCACAGGGCTCGATTTTGCCAGGCCCGAGGAGGCGGGATTGGAGGCGTGCGAGTTGTTAAAATCGCCAAAAATGGCAGGCGGGCCCGATCCCGCCTCCATCCCGCCTCCGAGCAATTTTCCCAAATGCGTGTTTTCTGACCCCCTTTCCATCCCGTCTCCAAGAGGCGGGATAGGCCCTTAAGGCCCTTAACAACCACTTAATAGCCTCTATAATCCCATTTTGAGAGGCCTTTCCAATTTTTAGTCATTCCCCCCATCCCTCACGCCTCCTCTGGAACATGCCAGGTAATGCTGGTGGCCTCACAAGTGGATTGCTTACGAACAGCTGCAGCTCCACCATTACAAAGGAGTTTTCACCAATGATCATTTGCAGGTGGCAGAACTTTGTTGTCTCAGGTCTGGGGGAACTTTTAGCTGGCATACTCAATGTTGTGGAAGTTTGGAGCCTGACACCCAGCTCCAGTGTGACCTCCTGGGAAACCCCTCTCCCCACCTTGACTAAGTGCTTCCTCAACTGAGGCATATACCAGAAGCATGGCGATGATTTAATTCCTTTCCTCCTGGACATCAGATTCGGATGAAGACCAGCCGCGGCAGCAGCAGAACCATGAGCAACAGCAGCACCAACAGCAGGAGCATCAACAGGAGCGCCAAGCTGCTGCTCACCCACCTGAAGATGCACAGGCCAGAAGTCGCCAGAGCGCGACCATATTGCTGCCTGGGATGCAAGGGACGCACTCATGTTGGTCACATTTGCTTAGCATGGACAATCAAACACTTTTGCCTCGCACCTTCTTACCAGAGCATCGACAATGGACAAGAACCTATGGATTCCTATCACTCTGACCACCATACTGACAATTGCAAGTCGCTCTAAGCCCTCAATGTGGAAGTCCCATTTGCGAAATGACACAGGTCACAACTTCAACAGTTTGCCATCAGAATTTTTTATCACAACAAGCAACTGGTGGCATTTCAAAAATAAACACAACATAACACACAAGTGACCACCCTTGTGACTACTTGTGCATTATCTTCCTCTTACACGTGCTCCTACGTGGTGCTTCCCCTGTGGCTTCAGCAGATGTGGAGGCCCCTTGCTCACTTTCTTGCTGCTCCTGTCTCGACACCTTTGGCGGCCGTACTCTGGGGCTGCGAACCTGTGAGGGCTCGGCAGCAGTCTGCTGCTCCTGCGGCTGTGCAGGGGCTGAGACGCCGATCTCAGTTGGGGGAGGACTCTGGTGGGGCTCTGACCGAGGGCTTTGCAGTGGCATGGTCGTTTGAGCGCTTGGAGAGGAGCCCCCACTTCCTTGTTGTCTGCCACCAACACCCTTCTCATGGGTCAGCCCCACTTCAGAGCTAGCAAGTGGCTTGACAGCACCTTGCTGCACTTCAGGGGGGCCATGAGGACCCGTCTCTGGAGTAGGACTTCCATGAAGGTCTGGTTTCTATGCTCAATAGCTGACCATCGCTCCTCAAGAGATGCCAGTCTATTCTGAACAATGACCATGTTTTCTACACTCTGGCGACTTAGCTCCTCCATGGCCATAGCCATCCTCTCCTCTACTGTAGCCATCCTTTCCACGGAGGTTGCCATCCTTTCCATGGTGATGCGTTCATGCGCCAATGCCTCCACAAAAGCTCTGCTCATGTTCGCAATGGACTCCTCCATTCGCTTGACACTCGCAGCGACCCTGGAGACAAAACCTGCCAGAGACTCCTGCACCTGTTCCTGGAGTTCCAGCACCGCTCTCATTCTTGATGGACCCAGAGGCACAGGGTCGACATGCAGCTGAGCCGAGCTGGGAGAGTCCTGCGGCCTCCGATGAGGACTCTCCACTGCTGTCCCTGTCTCCACCATCTGCTGATGCTCACTTGTGATCTGTGATACACCAGGTGCCAACACTACTCTATCTCGCGAAGGTCCCACCAAGGTGTGAGTGTCTGCGCTGGTGCTGGGTGCGCTGAATTCTGCTGACGCTGCACCCTCAGAGGTTGCAGCTTCCTCTGAGGAGTCTGGAAGCTCAGGCTCTTCCTCCTGAACAGTGGGGACGGGGGCTTTCGATGGTCCTGTGGGAGAGTAAAGGAAAGAGTTAGAGATGTGAGGTAAAGGTTACATGAACATTGAATAGTGCAGATGATCATAAGTCAATCTGTTAGAGCATCAGATTCATTCTCAGTGACTCATGCAATGTCAATGAGAGGGATGCCAAACTATTCTGTCACCAGCTTGCTGCGATGCGCCCATCTGTCCGTCCCCCACTTGGGAATCCTCCTCGATCCCAGCGATTTCCAGGGCCGCCTCCTCCGAGGTGGTGAGCTGGGCTACTGAGGGTGGCCCTCCTCCTGTCATGGCTCTTTCCCTCTTATTGTGGGCTCTCTTTTCCTGCAATGAGGGACACAAGTCGAGTTTGAGTGAGAATGAAGGAGTGAGTGTAGATAATCCATAGCATAGATGCTTAGAAGGACACAAAGGACCATCCCTGTGTGTTGAAAGTTGTTGTTGTCATGGCATCACGGTGATAGGGAGTGTGAGGGCTGAATGGTTCAATAGTTAAGTGAATGTGACCTTCGAGAGAGAGAGAATGGGTAAGGGTGCAGACATGTAAGTGTCAAGTGGCATGTGGAGGAAGAGGTTGGCAAAGCAGAGTGCAGGTGAGGAGAGGCGATGGGGATCAGATTGAGTCATACTCACTTTTCCTGTGCGGAGAAGATCATGAAACCTCTTCCTGCACTGCAGCCAGGTTCTGCGGCTCATCGATATGAAGTTGACCTCCTGGGCCACTTGCAGCCCCACAGCTTTTGTCTGCTGGGGTGGCTTTTTTCTCCCTGAGGAAGGGAACAGCACCTCCTTATTAGATCTGGCTCCATGCACCAGAGCTTGGAGGGAGGGCTCATCAAACCGAGGTGCACACTTTTGCTTGATCATGGACATTGTTGGGAAATCAACATCTTCATACAATTTGCAGAGCCTTTGCCGTCTCCAGAAGAAGCAAGGCTGCTTGCAGGTCTTAAATCCAGCAGCATTGATGACGTCATCGGAGGCGACTTTCTGTATGAAAAGACTCATTGGGCCAGGGGTTCCCACACGCAGGAAATCAATTGCCCAATTAGGGAAAATCCCACTTTTTCAGCACTTCACTTAGGAGTCAGGGTCCTGACACGATTTCCACCTGACACGCCCCAGCCCGCCCACACTGACAAAATTCAGCCCTGTGTCTTTAAGCCACAATGTCTTGGAATAACTAATCAGTGTCTACTTACTGTAGGCAGATGAGAGTTAGTAACTGTCCAAGTATAACACCCCTGCTGAAGATGGAGGTCAGTTAAGCTTAGAATTGAAACGGACCCCTACAGCACCAGCTGCTTTAATTGGGGTGCTTATTAAGGATCTGTCTTGTGTTGTCGGTACCAGGGTTTTTAATTGAGATCATGTTCGTGTAAACTAATTGCTTAGTTTAGATTAGAACTTAGAGAATTAGAAACAGACTTCTGGTAAGCAGATTCACATGGCCGAGTAACAATTGTATACAGGAAGAAAGTGCTATGTGATAAGATAACAGAAAGAAGGATTTGTACCGATCATGTTAGCTCATTAATTGGAATTGATCTCATTAAATGAACTGTCAGCAGAAATATGTTTCCTCGACAGTTAGGAATTCAGCTTATCAAGAGTTATTGATAAGGTATAGGGCTGCTTATTAGTATCTCCTTATATGGAATTGTTTTTAACTTTTTTTTATTCAATTGATATAATCATGTAATGTATAGCCATGCCCATGGAAATGAAGCAGCGATAAGAAAGGGTATAGAGGAAGAGGGTCTGCACCCAGAGGGAACTGTGGTAATCCTCCAGAGAGACACAGAGATGTCGGCTCCCAGGATCAGTTCGATACTATATCCTGTAAGTAAGGTTGCTCTATAATAGCATGCTTGCATACTATTGTAGTCAATGATGCTGTATTGTTAGAGTTGGAGCTTCTATCATTAAATAAAGATTAAATTGTTATGCCGTGTCTAATTTGTGAAAACTGAACCCAAAATGTATAGAGACACGGTTGTTAAACTCTGCAACATAGTCAGTTCACACCTTGTCTTTCTTGGCAGTTGTGCCATTTGAATTATAATACTGCTTTTGGCTAGTTCCTATCACACATATTCTCAAAGGAAGGTCAACTTAGAGCTTTCGCTGAATGTATAGTTTGACAGTTGTTTTAGTCTTCATCTTCACACTGAAGACACTCTCCATCGTGTTGTGTGGCACTACCACCGTGCTAAATGGGATAGATTCAGAACAGATCTAGCAGCTCAAAACAGGGCATCCATGAGGCACTGTGGGCCATCAGCAGCAGCAGAATTGTATTCCACCACAACCTGTAACCTCATGGCCCGGCATATCCCTCACTCTACCATTACCATCAAGCCAGGGGACCAACCCTGGTTCAATAAGGAGTGTAGAAGAGCATGCCAGCAGCAGCACCAGGCGTACCTAAAAATGAGGTGCCAACCTGGGGAAGCTGCAACACAGGACTACATGCATGCTAAAAAGCAGAAGCAGCATGCTATAGACAGGGCTAAGCGATCCCACAACCAACAGATCAGATCAAAGCTCTGCAGTCCTGCCACATCCAATCATGAATGGTGGTGGACCATTAAACAACTAATGGGAGTAGGAGGCTCCATGAACATCCCCATCCTCAATGATGGCGGAGCCCAGCACGTGAGTGCAAAAGACAAGGCTGAACGTTCGCAACCATCTTCAGCCAGAAGAGTCGTATGGATAATCCATCTCGGCTTCCTCATGAGGTCCCCATCATCACAGAAGCCAGTCTTCAGCCAATTCGATTCACTCCACATGATATCCGAAATGGCTGAGTGCACTGGATACAGCAAAGGCTATGGGCCCTGACATCATCCCGGCTGTAGTGCTGAAGACTTGTGCTCCAGAACTAGCCGCGCCTCTAGCCAAGTTGTTCCAGTACATCTACAACACTGGCAACTACCCGACAAAGTAGAAAATTGTCCAGGTATACCCTGTCCACAAAAAGCAAATCCAATCCAGCCAATTACTGCCCCATCAGTCTACTCTTAATCATCAGCAAAGTGATGGAAGGTGTTGTCGACAGTGCTACTAAGCAGCACTTACTCACCAATAACCTGGTCACTGATGCCCAGTTTGGGATAAAAACAGAAAATGCTGGAAATACTCAGCAGGCCAGGCAGTATCTGTGAACAGAGAAACAGAGTTAACATTTCAGGGCGATGACCCTTCGTCATCGACCTGAAACGTTAACTCTGTTTCTCTCTCCACAGATGCTGCCTGACCTGCTGACATTTCCAGCATTTTCTGTTTTTATTTCAGATTGCCAGCATCCGCAGTATTTTGCTTTTGTATTAATGCTCAGTTTGGATTCCACCAGGACCACTTGGCTCCTGACCTCATTACAGCCTTGTTCCAAACATGGACAAAAGAGCTGAATTCCAGAGGTGAGGTGTGAGTGATTGCTCTTACATCAAGGCAGCATTTGACCGAGTGTGGCATCAAGGAGCCCGAGTAAAACTGAAGTCAATGGGAATCAGGTGGAAAACTCTCCACTGGCTGGAGTCATACCTAGCACAAAGGAAGATGGTTGTGGTTGTTGGAGGCTGATCCTCTCAGCCCCAGGACATCGCTGCAGGAGTTCCTCAGGACAGGACAGTGTCCTCGGCCCAACCATTTTCAGCTGCTTCATCAATGACCTTCCCTCCATCAAAAGGTCAGAAGTGGGGATGTTCGCTGATGACTGCACAGTGTTCAGTTCCATTCACAATGAAGCAGTCCGTGCTTGCATGCCGCAAACCTGGACACATTCAGGCTTGGGCTGATAAGTGGTAAGTACCATTCACGCCACACAAGTGCCAGGCAATGACCATCTCCAACAAGCGAGAGGCTAACCACCTCCCCTTGACATTCAATGGCATTACTGTAGCCGAATCCCCCACCATCAACATCCTGGGGGTCACCATTGACCAGAAACTTAACTGGACCAGCCACATAAGTATTGTGGCTACAAGAGCAGGTCAGAGGTTGGGTATTGTGCGGCGAGTGTCTCACCTCCTGACTCCCCAAAGCCTCTCCACAAGGCACAAGTCAGGAGTGTGATGGAATACTCTCCACTTGCCTGGATGAGTGCAGCTCCCACAACACTCAAGAATGAGAAGTCGCACAACACCAGGTTATAGTCCAACAGCTTTATTTGTTCTCTCTACACAGATGCGGCCGGACCTGCTGTGATTTCCAGCAAAAAAAGTAAAAAGTTTAAAGTTTTTTGTTTTCCATACAGACTCCAGCATCTGCCACATTTGACCCCTTGTGACCCCACCTCATTGTCTTTGTTGTATTTTGCTATCGTCTTTGATGTAATGTTTTCCTGACTGACCTGTTTGGACACCATCCACACCTTTGATTGCCGTGATTGTCTCTCTGCCGAGGTGTGATAAAGGGCAGTTAGAAAGATTAACTGTAATCATCTGGCAGTGTTCTCTGACTATATATGCTGTGCCCATATCTATTTCTTCACTCCACCTGACGAAGGAGCAGCGCTCCGAAAGCTTGTGATTTCAAATAAAGCTGTTGGACTATAACCTGGTGTTGTGCGACTTCTCACTTTTGTCCACCCCAGTCCAACACCGGCATCTCCGCATCATGGCAACACTCAAGAAGCTCGACACCATCCAGGACAAAGCAGCCCGCTTGATTGCCACCTAGATCACTTAACGTTAGATGTTATCGTCATATTCATTTGTTAGCATATATTAAGAGGCTCCTTGTAATGCCTTAATGAGACACTGCAAGGGTGATGATACATCACGGGGGAAGAATTGCTCTGGTCACTGTAAGTGTGTTCAAAGAGCATGTTTGTGTGTCACTAGAAATGCTCAACAGAAGAAATCTGCTTGAAGATGTTTAAGGTTCTGCAACGCACAGTGACCAGAACACTTCTCCTTCCCGGCGGCAATTCTAACACCCATTGAGTGCCATGTGGTTGCACATCCACGAGTAAAAATGTAGTTACCTGGTAATAATTGCAGGTTTATATTTTATGACCTGTTCTGCCACTGGCGTTAACTTATGCTGGCATTTTACAGAAACTATTTTTTGTTAAGTGGCAACTGTGGCCTGTTATGACTAGCACATTAGCTGAAAGGCTCTAATTCCCACAAGTCAGATTAGAACCCCTAATAGGGTCGATCTTGACTTTGTGCTGCAGTGTAAAACGGCAAGTCAGATGCCCCTTCTACATCTCTCCCCATTTTTACTTACGTTGACTTGGCTGCCGACTCGCTCTCATCCGTTTGACACTGTCACACAAAGTCAAGATCTGCCCCCGTGTATCAAAGAACATGATTGATAAGAATGCCACTATCGGAAATGTATGGCTACTGATTGCAATTCTTCATTCAAATGAGTGAGCTCTAACATGACGCCGGTAGTGTAGTGGTAATGTTACTGGGCTAGTAATCCAGAAGCCCAAACTAATGATCCAGAGACGTGAGTTCAAATCCCACCATGGCAGCTGGGGGATTTAAATTCAGTTAGTTAAATAAATCTGAAATAAAAAGCTAGCAATGGTAACAACGGATTGTTGTAAAAACCCATCTGGTTCACTAATGTCCTTTAGGGAAGGAAATCTGCCGTCCTTACCCAGTCTGTCCTATGTGTGACTCCAGACCCACTGCAATGTGGTTGACTCTTAACTGCCCTCTGAAATGGCCCAGCGAGACACTCAGTTGTAACAAACCGCTACAAAAAAACAATACAGCACTGTGGGAATACCTTCACCACACGGACTGCAGGCTCACCACCACCTCCTCAAGGGCAATTAGGGACGGGCAATAAATGCCGGCCTTCCCAGTGACGCCCACATCCCATAAAACGAGTAAAAAAAAGCCTCCATCTATACTGGAATGTATAGTGAATGATCTTGCCATTTAATTTAGTGACTACGGGGTCGATTGTCAGACGAGGCGGAAAAAGCGGGAAAATCAGAATCAATGAGGGCAGGTTCGGGACCTGCCTCCGCGGGATTTTGGAGGTCAGGAAACGGTCCCGCCTCCAGCTGGCCATAGCGCTAGTTAAGATCATTAAAGCTCATTAAGGGCCTCTCTAAGCCTATTTTGAGAGGCCCTCGTGATTTTTCGAGCATTTCGGCATGTTCCACGACCCTCCTAAACCACGCCAGCTAAACCTCGCGGGTTGACTCGTGGGTGGCCTCCTCACAGCTGCAGGTCCAACAATACATCGTTTATTTCATCAGGAATTAGATGCAGGTGGAAGAACTTTGCTTTAAAAAGTCTTAGAGCACTTTTAGAAGGCCTTCCGAAGTCGGAGGTGCAGCAGCTTGAATCTATCAACTGTGGGACCTCCTTGGAAGACCCTCTCCCCGCTTGCAATGAGCGCTTCCCCAAAGGAGGTATCTGCCAGCAGTATGGGAACCAGTCATTTCCTTTCACCATGGACCTCAGATTCGGATGAGGAGCAGCCACGGCAGCAACAGAACCAGGCAGCTCAGCAGCAACACCAGCAGGAGCCCCAACCTCCTGCTCAGCCACCTGATGCTGCACAGGGCAGAAGGCGCCAGCGCATCGAGGCACCTCGCCGCAGGAGATACCCCCGACAGAGGGTTTACAGACAGAGGATGAGCTACCTCAACATGAGTGAGCAGCAGTGCCAAAGGAGGCTGAGACCTTCGCGAGAGGTTGTCCGAGACATCTGCGGACTGCTGCAGCAAGACCTGGTGCCCAGAGGAACGGGTGGACACCCCTTACCAGTGGCTGTCAAAGTCACCACCGCACTCAACTTCTTTGCCTCAGGCTCCTTCCAGGGATCATCAGCAGACATCAGCGGCATCTCCCAGTCGACCGCCCACAGTTGCATCACGCAGGTTACCAATGCCCTTTTTGCTAAGGCCCACAATTACATCCAGTTCTCAAGGGATCAAGCAAGTGTAACCGCGCGTTCGGTTGGCTTTGCAAATATGTCAGGCATGCCAATGGTGCAGGGCGTCATAGACTGCACACATGTGGCCCTTAGGGCACCCCATCACAACCCAGCTATCTTTGTCAACCGAAAGGGCTTCCACTCCCTCAACGTACAGCTGGTGTGTAACCACAAGAAGGAGTTTTTGCATGTTTGCGCCAAGTTCTGTGGAAGTTGCCATGACTCTTTCATCCTGCGGCACTCTAGTGTTTCTCCGCTTTTCAATCCACCAAACCAACTTAACGGATGGCTCCTTGGTGACAAAGGCTACCCCCTGAAGAAGTGGCTAATGACGCCGATCAGGAGGCCAGCTAACGAGGCTGAAGAGCGCTACAACGCCAGCCACACTTCGACCAGGTCCATCATCGAGCAAAGCATTGGGTTGTTGAAGATGCGCTTCCATTGCCGATCAGGTGGAGCCCTGCAGTATACACCATACAGGGTCTCCAGAATGGTCGTGGTCTGCTGTACACGGCACAACATCGCACAGTGTCATGGCTTGCAGCTCCCTGATGAGCAAGCGGCTCAGTTCCAGCCCTCCTCAGATGAGGATGAGGAGGATGAGGAGGCTGAGGAGGAGGAGGAGGCTGAGGAGGATCTGGAGGAGGAGGAGCAGGAGGAGGTCAGAGCGCCGGTGTATCGACCAGTGGCAGCGGCAGCATGCAAGCACATGGCTGCCCGGGATACAAGGGATGAACTTATCCTGGCCAGATTTGCATAGGTTGCCCAAGTTGGCACATGTCCTTGGCTCCATCCTAGGACATCATTGACAATGGACATGACTCTCTGGCCTCCTTTCACTCAGGCCACCAACCTGACAACGCAAGTGTGGCGGACGCCGCAATGTGGAGCTGCCTAAGGCAAATGAACAGATGCCATAACGCCAACATTTTGGCTTCAAATCATTTTAATGATTTCCAACAGGGATGGCATTTCATCAATACACAGAAACATTCTCCCAATCTGCACACAGATCTGGAGCTTATATCCCTTGCCAGCTGTACTCAGAGGTTTCTTTGGCAGGCCTCTTCCTCCCAGATGAGTGGAAGAGCACCTCCATGCCAGCTGTCACCCCCTCAAACAACTTTTGCAGCGCCTCATCTGAGAGCCTCGGGGAGGCCCTTGCCTTGGAATTGGACATGGTGGTTTCTCAGAATATGTTGCAGGTGGTGCAGGATAGGCAGAAATCCTGTGGAATGAGCCAAGGGAGCAAAAAGCCATAAAATCAGACTGGAAAAGTGCTGTCAACAGAGGCGAGTTTCAGTCCCAAAACACTAACTGACCCAGGGCATCCCACACCTCTGAAATCAACGGCCAATCAGGGGGAAAATCACAATTTTTTGAAAACTATCAGTGGAAGCGGGTTTCAAACCCACCCAAACCGAAACCCACCTCCATCTCGCCTCCAGTGAGAAAATCACCCCCAATACTCCAGTTGAGGCTGAACCAGTGTTTTATACAGGTTCATCATAATTCCCACACTTTTGTACTCTATACCTCTATTTATGAAGCCCAAGATCCCGTAAGCCTTTTTAACCGCTTTCTCAACCTGCCCTGCCACCTTCAACGATTTGTGCTCATATACCCCCAGGTCTCTCTGTTCATGCACCCACTTTAGGATTGTACCATTTAGGTCAGCGGTTCCCAACCTTTTCCTTTATGCGGACCACTACATCGTCATCAAAAGCTTTTGCGGACCACTAGCCATTTAAAACATTTTTAACATAGCCTATAGCTGACGGGAGTCAAACTTATATATGAACAGGTATTAAAAATGCAGCTGTTTCTAATCATTTATTATGCTCACTCACAAATACATTGCACTCGTCACAGCACATTTACCTGCAGTAGGCCTACCAGTGGGGAAAAGATAACACTTACCTAATGAGAAGGCTGATGTTGTTTTGCAGACGTCAAACGCTGGATGTCAGGTTCCAGCGATGACAGTCTCAATCGGAGATCTGGTTCAACTTGCAGTTTATTCCGGTATTTGGTCTTCAATGCGACAAGTGCAGAAAATCCAGTTTCGCAAAGGTAGGTTGTGGGAAAAGGCATTAGAAACCTTACTGCCTTGTCGGACAGTGCTGGATATTCTGAAGCAACTTTAAGCCAAAAGTCAGTCAAGTATTGCCGAGAAAAATCCTGCTTTAAAGCACTGTCACAGGACAGTTCCACAAGGTTGTCTTGCTCTGTCGAGGTCAGGCTTGCGAGGATGTCATCATCAAGGCTCACAAAGGGATTTCGTATCCAGTTGAATTTTGTGTCAGGCACAGGGAAGTACTTGCGTAGGTTTATTTTCAAACTTTGGAGGTGCTCTCTGATGATATGTTTCACACTGTTTGGAAGCTGCATCTCTTCCGTGACCAAAAAATCAGACAGATTCGCAAACGAGTCGTAATTTGACTGCTCAAGTCGTTTGGCCCACATCTCTATTTTCTTGATCATCGCTTCTCTTTTGTCCTGCACATGAAAGAATGTCACTGATTTTCCCTGAAGACGCAGATTGAAACCATTCAAGTGATAGAAAATATCTGCCATATATGCCAATTTGGCAAGCCACTGAAAATCACTGAAGCGATGTGCGAGTTCAAACTTTGAGTCCAGTAAAAAAATTCTCACCTCATCATGCAACTCTAAAAGACGAGTGAGTACCTTTCCTCGGGACCGCCAGCGGACCTCGGTGTGCAGAAGTAGTTGATGGTGATCACTGCCCATCTCATTACAAATAGCTGCAAATATTCGCGAATTCAGTGGACGGGCCTTGATAGAATTAACAGTTTTAACGGCTTCCTCCAAAATGGTCTTGAGATCAGCAGGCATTTTCTTTGCAGCTAACGCCTCCCTATGGATGCTGCAGTGAATGGATGATGCTGGCGGAGCCACTGCTCTTACTCGTGCAACAACCCCACTGTGTTGGCCTAACATCGCACGGGCCCCATCTGTGCCAAGTCTGACACATTTTGACCAATCAATCCCATTTTCAACAATGAAACTGTTCAACATTCCAAAAATAGCCTCTGCAGTTGAGCGTGTGGGCAACGATTTACAAAAGAGAAAGTCCTCATGTATCTCTCCATTGTGTTCATACCTTACATAGGTGATCAGGTTTGAAAGGTTTGCAATGTCCGTTGATTCATCCAGTTGAAGTGCATAAAAACGACTCACTTGCATTCTCGCTATTAGCTGATCACACAAGTCCTGAGCCATCTCATCAATTCTGCGTTGAACTGTGTTATCCGACAATGAAATCATGTTAATTTGCTTGCAGGCCCCCTCTCCCAGCATAATACCCACCATCTCCTTAGCCGCTGGCAATATCAACTCCTCCCCAATTGTGTGCGGCTTCCCTGTCTTTGCTATGAGCCTAGCTACCCCGGTACGAGGCCTCCACCGCCTTAGCATTATCACTGCCTTTAGATGTGCATTCTATAATTGTCTTGCTACGTTGAAATTCTTTGAGCTGATTGTAAAAATATCCAATTGGCTTGGACACGTATTCCCCATGCTTAGTCTCAAGATGACGGCGAAGATTAGCGGGCTTTAGGCTTTCATTCGACAGAACATCATAGCACAGGACACATACTGGTAACGGTTCGTTCTCAGTTCCAGCGTACGTAAATCCCAGTTTTAAGTATTCACTGCTGTATTTTCTCCTCACTTTTCGCTTACTTTTGTTGTGCTGAGTTTCATTTGCTGATGTCTCACTGTCATTTTGACCATAGTAGAGAGTTCGCTGACGTGTGCCAGATAAAAGCCATCGATCCATTTTTTGATTCCCGCGCTCTAACCGTCGAATATTCTAAGAGCGTCGGTTCACATTGACGTCACGCAAAAGCGCCACACTATTTAAATTCAGAGAATCACAAGGATGTTTGTGAAGCATATTACATTGCGAATAATAATGTAATATCGAATATGATACATACGAGGTACACGTGATTATATTATTATTACAGTATCATAATTATTTTTTTTCACGGACCACCTGCAGTACCCTCGCGGACCACCTGCAGTACCCTCGCGGACCACCTGCAGTACCCTCGCGGACCACCTGCAGTACCCTCGCGGACCACCTGCAGTACCCTCGCGGACCACCTGCAGTACCCTCGCGGACCACCTGCAGTACCCTCACGGACCACCTGCAGTACCCTCGCGGACCACCTGCAGTACCCTCGCGGACCACCTGCAGTACCCTCGCGGACCACCTGCAGTACCCTCGCGGACCACAGGTTGGGAACCGCTGATTTAGGTTATATGTCCTCTCCTCATTCTTTCTACCAAAATGTATCACTTCACACTTTTCTGCATTAAATTTTATCTGCCACGTGTCCGCCCATTTCACCAGCCTGTCTATGTCTTCCTGAAGTCTATCACTCTCCTCCTCACTGTTTACTATACTTCCAAGTTTTGTGTCATCTGCAAATTTTGAAATTGTGCCCTGTACACCCACGTCCAAGTCATCAATATATATCAAGAAAAGCAGTGGTCCTAGTACCGACCCCTGGGGAACACCACTGTATACCTTCCTCCAGTCCGAAAAACAACCGTTCACCACTACTCTCTGTTTCCTGTCACTTAGCCAATTCAGTATCCATGCTGCCACTGTCCCTTTTATTCCATGGGCTTCAACTTTGCTGGCGAGCCTATTATGTGGCACTTTGTTGAATGCCTTTTGGAAGTCCATGTGCACCACGTCAACCGCATTACCCTCATCAACCCTCTCTGTTACCTCATCAAAAAACTCAATCAAGTTGTTTAAACATGATTTGCCTTTAACAAATCCGTGCTGGCTTTCCTTAATTAATCCACACTTGTCCAAGTGACTGTTAATTTGTCCCTGATTACTGTTTCTAAAAGCTTCCCCACTACCTAGGTTAAACTGACTGGCCTGTAGTTGCTGGGTTTATCTTTACACCCTTTTTTGAACAATGGTGTAACATTTGCAATTCTCCAGTCCTCTGGCACCACCCCCGTATCTATGGAGGATTGGAATATTGTGGCCAGTACCTCCACGATTTCCGCCCTCAATTCCCTCAGCATCCTAGGATGCATCCCATCCTCTCCTGGTGATTTATCTACTTTAAGTACAGACAGCCTTTCTAATAACTCTTCTTTATCAATTTTTATCCCATCCAGTATCTCCACTACCTCCTCCTTTACTATGTCTATGGCAGCATCCTCTTCCTTGGTGAAGACAGATGCAAAGTACTCATTTAGTTCCTCAGCCATACCCTCTGCCTCCATGCGTAGGTCTCCTTTTTGGTCCCTAATTGGCCCCACCTCTCCTCTTACTACCCGTTTACTATTTATATGCCTATAGAAGACTTTTGGATTACCTTTTATGTTAGCTGCCATTCTATTCTCATACCCTCTCTTTGCCCCTCTTATTTTCTTTCTCCTCTGACCTTTCTATATATAGCCTGATTCTCAGATGTATTTGCAACCTGACATCTGTCATACACGCTCTTTTTCTGCTTCATCATATTCTCTATCTCTTTCATCATCCAGGGAGCCCTGACTTTAGATGCCCTGCCTTTCCCCCTAGTGGGAATGTACCCAAACTATTTCCTCTTTAAAGGCACTCGCTGGTGTTAGTACGTACATGGGGTTTTCTTAATATCACTTGAGCTTAAAGTAAAGCGATCGATCTGTGTATGCTGAAGTATAATGGGGAATTGTTATATGCAACAGTACTATCGGATGCTTACTGGTAATCTCTTGTTGATTTTTAAGTAAAAGAAGATTTTCACAGATTCATTGGGTTTTGTGTTGTCTGTTCGCCGGGTCTGAACTTTGGAAACTGTTGCACGGGGTGAGGGGGGGTTTCTGCGCATCTTACAATGGGCAATCACAGCACTGCAGCTCGCCGGTTGTGGGTGGGTGGGGAATCTGCCGGTCTCCACACTGAGCCGGTTGTGGGCGGGCGGGGAATCTGCCGGTCTCTACACTGAGCCGGTTGTGGGAGGGCGGGGAATCTGCCGGTCTCTACACTGAGCCGGTTGTGGGAGGGGAATCTGCCGGTCTCTACACTGAGCCGGTTGTGGGCGGGCGGGGAATCTGCCGGTCTCCACACTGAGCCGGTTGTGGGCGGGTGGGGAATCTGCCGGTCTCTACACTGAGCCGGTTGTGGGCGGGGAATCTGCCGGTCTCTACACTGAGCCGGTTGTGGGCGGGGAATCTGCCGGTCTCTACACTGAGCCGGTTGTGGGCGGGGAATCTGCCGGTCTCTACACTGAGCCGGTTGTGGGAGGGTGGGGAATCTGCCGGTCTCCACACTGAGCCGGTTGTGGGAGGGGAATCTGCCGGTCTCTACACTGAACCGGTTGTGGGCGGGGAATCTGCCGGTCTCTACACTGAGCCGGTTGTGGGAGGGGAATCTGCCGGTCTCCACACTGAGCCGGTTGTGGGCGGGTGGGGAATCTGCCGGTCTCCACACTGAGCCGGTTGTGGGAGGGGAATCTGCCGGTCTCTACACTGAGCCGGTTGTGGGCGGGGAATCTGCCGGTCTCTACACTGAGCCGGTTGTGGGAGGGGAATCTGCCGGTCTCTACACTGAGCCGGTTGTGGGAGGGGAATCTGCCGGTCTCTACACTGAGCCGGTTGTGGGAGGGGAATCTGCCGGTCTCCACACTGAGCCGGTTGTGGGAGGGAGGGGAATCTGCCGGTCTCTACACTGAGCCGGTTGTGGGCGGGCGGGGAATCTGCCGGTCTCTACACTGAGCCGGTTGTGGGCGGGGAATCTGCCGGTCTCTACACTGAGCCGGTTGTGGGCGGGGAATCTGCCGGTCTCTACACTGAGCCGGTTGTGGGCGGGCGGGGAATCTGCCGGTCTCTACACTGAGCCGGTTGTGGGCGGGCGGGGAATCTGCCGGTCTCTACACTGAGCCGGTTGTGGGCGGGCGGGGAATCTGCCGGTCTCTACACTGAGCCGGTTGTGGGAGGGTGGGGAATCTGCCGGTCTCTACACTGAGCCGGTTGTGGGAGGGGAATCTGCCGGTCTCTACACTGAGCCGGTTGTGGGCGGGCGGGGAATCTGCCGGTCTCTACACTGAGCCGGTTGTGGGAGGGCGGGGAATCTGCCGGTCTCTACACTGAGCCGGTTGTGGGAGGGGAATCTGCCGGTCTCTACACTGAGCCGGTTGTGGGAGGGTGGGGAATCTGCCGGTCTCTACACTGAGCCGGTTGTGGGCGGGCGGGGAATCTGCCGGTCTCTACACTGAGCCGGTTGTGGGCGGGCGGGGAATCTGCCGGTCTCTACACTGAGCCGGTTGTGGGCGGGCGGGGAATCTGCTGGTCTCTACACTGAGCCGGTTGTGGGCGGGCGGGGAATCTGCCGGTCTCTACACTGAGCCAGTCGACAGTCGGAGCCTGGGGGCAGGGAATAATCCCGGGGGCAGTTGCCTTGGACAGCCTGGCAGCAACAAAAAACAAATAAAATGTTTGCAGTGCCATTTTCTGAGTGGCCTCCACAGTCCCCTTATGTACCTCTGGTTAGGCTGCTCACCGCCTGGTACAAATGGGCGGAGCGTGCAAGGCACACAGTGCACCCAGTTGTACCTCGGATTTGCAATTGGAGCCCTATGTGCTCAGCTAAGAGAGAGTGAAGGTTTTATGAAAGGAGTTGGTCTTGAGAAAGGTCACAAATTTCGGACCAGGTGGGAATTCCCCAAATTTGGTCAGTGTACAGCAACTATACTGTCCCCTCTCTGCACCATTCATGGGAGCAAGTGAGAGATAATGATCTCTGGACTGAGGAAGATATCCAAGGTAGAGACACTGAATTGCTGCCGACTGAATGTAAAGGGATTCCTGTACTGTACTTGCATTAAGTACTCAGCCCATAAGTGCATTGACACATTTACAATGCAGGCTGAAAAACACTGTCCCACTACTCACTTCTTAGATCTCACTTTCACCAAGAGCGCCAGCACTGGAGGAGCAAATATTGATGCAGGAACACACATATGCGGCATGTAAGTTCTTGCCATGATAAGAACATAAGAATTAGGAGCAGGAGTAGGTCATACGGCCCTTTGAGCCTGCTCCGCCATTCAATAATGGCCCGATCTCCATATCCCTCGATTCCCCTCGAGTCCAAAAATCTATCGATTTCAACCTTGAATATACTCAATGACACAGCATCCACAACCCTTTGGGGTAGAGAATGATGATGACGGAAGACACATTAGACCACAGAACCATGCACATCAGTGTACCTTGGGTCGTGCAGGCCACCTGCCACAAGCACCAGCACGGATTTTAGCAGCTCTGAGATCGAGGTGGTGAGTTTAAAGAAGGAAGCACCGGATGATGCACCACTCACCAGTCAGGAGAAGCAAGTGGATGGCAGCATTAGCATCATTGTACTGGGACTCTGTTGCTGTGTGGGATATTAGGTGGAGTCGTCAGCCATGAATGCAAAGAGTAGTCCTGACCTATCAATTCCCATCTGCTCATTCTTTTGGGATCTTCAAATAATGCAGCACCATTGACTGCTGCAGAATAAAAGCATCAGGGGAACTCCCTGGATACTGGGCAGTAATGAGTAGTATCATGTTTCTGTGGTCATATACCACTGGACACTGATGGAGCAAAATCCCTTCCTGTTCATATATACATTGGGGTTGACAGCCTGAAAGCAAAGTATAATCCCCATGGCTGTTGGGAAAACAGTCAGCTGGTAAAGGTCTGAGCCCTCTCCAGTTAGTTCTTCTTTTCCACTGTGAAAGTTATGAAGCTGTTCTCCCTGGCAAACATGGTATCAGTTCCTTGCTTCATATAGGTATGCACTGCAAACTGGCTTACCTGGAAGATACCTCTTTTGGTTGCCTGAACGGATCCGGGAACATAGAAGCTTGATGTTATTGTAACCATCACAGCCATGGGGAGAGTCATTCCAGCCTTCGCGGTTGCCTATAGGTCAGCTTGTAGCAGATGGCAGTGCCTCCGTAGTGAAGTGAGGTGGCAATGACAAGCCTCCACCAGGTAGAACAGGAAGAGTGTATAATAGTGTTAATTTTGTTTTAATTCATTCCCAGGATGTGGGCGTCGCTGGCAAGGCCAGCATTTATTGCCCATCCCGACATAATTAGGTCCCTTGTCAGTGTTGGCAGGTGTGCAAATATCTTCTGGGGCATTACTGGGCCTGAAGATTGTTCTCTGTAACAAAATTGTTTCCTCATCTAATGCATATAGCACAATTGGAACAACTTGAGGGATTCTAATCCTCAAAACATTGTTGGGTGAAACTATTAATGAAGCCCATAATGAAGCAATAATGCTGAAATACACAGGCCAAAAACAAACTATGCTGTTGCTCATACAAAAGTAATTAAATGCTTGATGCAGAATGAAGTTTTCCATCAACTCCAGTAACAGAAATCTTGCTTTAAGAACGATACTAAAACAGGCCAGGCCAGGCCAGGCCAGGGGAGCAGTCAGCTATCCATTTTGAATGAGTGAGGTGTTTGCTGGGGGTGGAGTTTGGCAAAAAACTTGTAAAATTCGTTGGGGGAACTAATTAACATAATGATGTCATTGCTTGAAGTGCAGCCTCTTCTCACCGAGCGAATTCCAAGATTACAAAATCCAGAATGTCTGACCTCCACCCACAAGTCTGCATGGAGCTGGGAAAGCCTCATAAAGTAAGGGCTGTGGAGCAGAGGAAGTAACACTAGGCTTTCCGGCCCTGTCCCACTGAGTCGTCATGAGCGGATTGGAGCCAGAAACGTGCCTCTTGCTCTGTCCCCACCTTCTCCCCCTTTTGTGGAGGGTAGTCACGATGGAACAAAATGCACCTGCCCATATTTGGATGAGCATGTGCAAATTACATTCAAACGGGGAAAACATGATCTCAGTACGTTTCCACCCTCAGTCTAATGTGATTCCCAGGCGGAGTTCAGGACAAAAAAGTGGGTAATCTCTGGGTCGAGCCATCACTCAGCTGGAGATGTCCTCAGTCGGAAGGCTTAGATCTCTATGTCTAACCTGAACTATACCCGACCTGAGAGTGATCAGTGTAAATACTGGGCACAGAAGTTGGAAAACAAAGTTCCTTTCTGTGGCACCAGCGTGACATTGTTCATTCACCAAAAAATGGAGGAAAACAATAAATGAAGTGATTTTTTCCTAAGTTTAGGGGTGGGGGGTGAATTTCCTCAGGGCCTCTACCATTCCACTACTGTAACTTTAGCGGAAATCTGTCGAATTCCCCCAAGGTTACAGTAGCAGCGGAGAGGGAGAAGCCACGATGATATTCACCCTGCAATATTAAATTACCATTGTATCGGAGAATATTTACATATAAGAAAAGCTTTTAAGAACATAACAACATAAGAAATAAGAGCAGGAGTAGGCCATACGGCCCCTCAAGCCTGCTCCGCCATTTTCCTGCCCAATCTCTATACCCCTTGATTCCCAAAAATCTATCTATCTCAGCCTTGAATATACTCAAAGACTCAGCATCCACAGCCCTCTGGGGCAGAGAATTCCAAAGATTCACAACCCTCTGAGTGAAGAAATTCCTCCTCATCTCAGTCTTAAATGGCCAACCCCTTACCCTGAGACTATGCCCCCTAGTTCTAGACACTCGAGTCAGGGGAAACAACCTCTCAGCATCTACCCTGTCAATCCCCTTTAGAATCTTCTATGTTTCAATGAGAGCACCTCTCATTCTTCTAAACTCCAGAGTATAGGCCAATTCTACACAATCTCTCATCATAGGACAGCCCTCTCATCCCAGGAATCAATCTAGTGAACCTTCGTTGCTCTGCCTCCAAGGCAAGTATATCCTTCCTTAGATAAGGAGATCAAAACTGTGCACAGTACTCCAGGTGTGGTCTCACCAAGGCCCTGTACAATTGTAGCAAGACTTCCTTACTCTTATACTCCAACCCCCTTGCAATAAAGGCCAACATGCCATTTGCCTTCCTTATTGCTTGCTGTACCTGCCTGCTAGCTTTCAGTGTTTCTTGCACAAGGAAACCCAAATCTCTCTGAACACCAACATTTGAAAGTTTCTCACCATTTAAAACATTTTCCGTTTTTCTATTCTTCCTACTAAAGTGAATAACCTCACATTTCCCTACATTATACTCCACCTGCCACCTTACTGTCCACTCACTTAGTCTATCTATATCCCTTTGCAGACTCTTTTGTGTTCTCCACACAGCTTACTGTCCCACCTAGCTTTGTATCATCAGCAAACTTGGATACATTACACTTGGTCCCTTCTTCTAGGTCATTAATATAGATTGTAAATAGCTGAGGCCCCAGCACTGATCCTTGCGGCACCCCACTAGTTACAGCCTGCCAACCTGAAGAAGATCCGTTTATCCCTACTTTCTGTTTTCTGTCCGTTAACCAATCCTTTATCCATGCTATTATATTACCCCCAATCCCATGAGCCCTAATCTTGTGTAATAACCTTTTATGTGGCACCTTATCGAATGCCTTTTGGAAATCCAAATATACTACATCCACTGGTTCCCCTTTATCTACCCTGTTAGTTTCATCCTCAAAAAACTCTAATAAATTTGTCAAACACGATTTCCCTTTCATAAAACCATGTTGACTCTGCCTAATCATGTTATGATTTTCTAAGTGACTTGATATCACTTCCTTAACAATGGATTCCAGCATTTTTCCGATGACTGATGTCAGGCTAACTGGCCTGTAGTTCCCTGTTTTTTCTCTCCCTCCTTTCTTGAATAGCAGTGTTACATTCCCGACCTTGCAATCCGCTGGGACCATTCCAGAATCTAGGGAATTTTGGAAGATCAAAACCAATGCATCTCTTCAGCCACCTCTTTTAGAACCCTAGGATGTAAGCCATCAGGTCCAGGGGATTTGTCAGCTTTTAGTCCCATTAGTTTCTCTAGTACTTTTTCTCTACTTGTATTAATTACATTAAGCTCCTCACCCTCATTAGACCCTTGGTTCCCCACCATTTTTGGTATGCTTTTTGTGTCTTCTACTGTGAAGACAGATACAAAATATTTGTTTAACATTTCTGACATTTCCTTATTCCCCATAATAATTTCTCCTGTCTCAGCCTTTAAGGGACCAACATTTACTTTTGCTACTCTTTTCCTTTTTACATACTTGTAGAAACTCTTACAATCTGCTTTTATATTTCTTACTAGTTTTCTCTCATATTCTATTTTTTCCCTTTTAATCAATTTTCTGGTCAACCTTTGCTGGTTTCTGAAACTCTCCCAATCCCCATCAGAATCTTGTATGTTTCAATTGGATCACCTCTCATTCTTCTAAACTCCAGAGTATAGGCCCATTCTACACAATCTCTCATCATAGGACAGCCCTCTCATCCCAGGAATCAATCTAGTGAACCTTCGTTGCACCGCCTCAATATCTCACATAATACTTCTGTATCAAACTCGCAAACTCAATCTCTGTACACTCTTTGGTGAGGAGTTGCAGAATTCTGGGGGAGTTTTCCGGACCCTCATAATATCCAGAACGTTACAGTCTAGCTAAACTTATTTAAAAGTGCTATCTGGAGGACGGTAACATTTTCAGGTTGTTCCTTTCCTTTAGGGAGAGATAGTCCGGACCTTTATACCCAATTAAGCATCTTTAGGATTTGGCTACCTCAAACTTTAGTTGAAAGTGAATGTCTGAGGAATACGCCTGATCTGGGGTAGCCCTAAAGGGGCTAGGACTAGTAATTATCCCTTCAATACTTTATTATCAGGACTACTCCCCCTTCTTTTCCATTCTGCCTGTCTTTTCGAAACGTCAAGTACCCTGGAAAATTTAGATCCCAACCTTGGCCACCCTTGCAACCATGTCTCTGTAATGACTATTAGATCAAACTCATTTATCTCTATTTGTGCCACTAGTTCATCTACCTTGTTACGAATGCTTCGTGCATTCAGATAAAGAGCCTTTAATTAAATTTGTTTTACCATTATGACCTGCTTTGACCTTATTCTCTGCTGCACTGCTAGCGTTAAACTCTCTGTCCCTTCCTGTCACACTCTGCTTATTTTTACCCAAATCGCTACACTGCTCTGTTGCCTTGACCTTTCTCTTTAGATTTCTAAATTTCCCCTCACCTGACCTCTCTGAATTATGTCACTCAGCAATAAACAAGGCTGAGTGGGACTATTTTGTTTCGTCTTATATGAAGGGCAACCAACTCTTTAATAAAAGTTGTCCCTATTTTCGCTCTATTTCCCCCAATGTTTGAATTGCTTTGGTATTCTTTATTCCTATTGTATCCTCCTCTCTAAAATGTTTTCATATTTTCTTTTAAATTCATTTTTTTACTAAAATTACTGCTTGCCCTTTGGTTAATCCCTACCAAGGATCAAGATCTCAGGGGTCCAGTCTTTAAAAAATCTGTGATTTGTGAGCATAGATCTCAGGCAGTAAGCTGTCTGTCTTCTCTCATGTGTTGCAGATGGCGAATCATTTGGAGGATTCCACAAACCACTTCTGCAAAAGCATGAAGGAGGTATGGCATCACATGAAGAACACCTTGATTAGTGTGATAGACCCAAGGACAATTGTTGCTTCGGAGTGGCAGCGATGACTGCTTCCATAGACACCCTGAAAAGTACCCCAGCTCAGTACTTTAGGACTTAATTGGGACGATTTGGCTAGCTCACATTTGCCCAACTGAGCCCATGCCCAGCACTAGTGGGTGCGACGAGTGGGTGCAGATGTCTCAATTTCTCATGATAGTGACGACATAACTGAATCAATGAAGCCCCCTCCAATGCCAGCATAGGAAGAAGCTTCTGGCCTGGACATGGTAGGCATTTGGACATACAAATGACATGACACAGGAAGTAGGTTCAGCAAAGACATCGGCATCACTGAAATGAGCACCTCCTCGAGGGCTCCATAGGTACAGTCCTAGCCACAAACCTCAAATACCCCTGACACTGAGGTAGCACCATGTAGCAGAAAGAGGTTAGGTTCTCGTGTCAAAAGCATTGAGACAGAAGAAGTAGGCATAGTGATAAATAGTAGCAGTATTAGTAGTGGTAGGGTATAATGAAGGGACAATATGGAAGTTAGTATGTAAATATTTGGCAATTCAATTGTTTGAATGGAGGGCTCCTGTTATCCTTCTCATATGATGATTCATGTTTGCAAATCTCCTCCACCTGAGAGGATAATAGAGGTGTCACAGAGTTGGATAATGGTTATCTTAGTCAAGTCAAGGAATAATCATGCAATTTTTGTTTTATGCAGACAGAATGCACCCCTTCTACAACAACAACCTGCATTTATATAGGACCGTTAATGTAGCAAAACCTCCCAAGGTGCTTCACAGGAGCATTAAGAACATTTTTTTGACACCGAACCACATAAGCAGATATTAGGAAAGGTGACCAAAAGTTTTAAGGAGTGTCTTAAAGGAGGAGAGAGCAGTGGAGAGGCGGAGAGGTTTAAGGATGGAATTTCAGACTTTAGGGCCTAGGTAGCTGAAGGCACGGCTCCAATGGTGCCGCAAAGAAAATCGGTGATGTGCGAGAATTGGAGGAGCGCAGAGATCTCGGAGGGTTGTAAGGGCTGGAGGAGGTTAAAGAGATAGGGACAGGTGAGACCAAGGAGGGATTTGAAAACAAGGATGAGAATTTTAAAATTGAGGCATTGCAGGACCAGGAGCCAATGTAGGTCAGCGAGCACAGGGGTGATGGGTGAACGGGACTCGGTGCGAGTTAGGATACAGGCAGCAGAGTTCTAGGGAAAAGTTGGCAATGATGTCCCATGCTGCTGTCACCAGATTGTCTTATGCCACCTCCTCTTTCCTGGGCATCCTCTTCTGATCAGGGGAATGGCTGTCTTCACCTTTTTCCTCTTCATCTACAGGTGGAAGACCCAAAGTGTTTGTAATGATCCATTTATGAAAGATGGAGCACAGCACTCTAAGTTTGAAGACACTCGAACAACAACCAATCAAGGCAACTGAAATAGGACTTAAGAATCCCAATGGTTTGCTCAACAATTATTTGTGTGGCATTCAATGTTGTATTGCATCTTTATTCAGCTTCAGTCCTTGGATGATGGAAAGGAATCATCAGCCATTGCTGGCGTGGGTATCCTTAGTCTCCTATCAGCCATCCTGACACACTGGAGTCGATTTTAACTGTTCGCACCAGGCGGAAATGGGCAGGACCGAGTCAGCCACCCAGTTTACACCCTGCCTGATTAGCCTTTCCATTGAAGGCAATGATGAATCCCGATGGCTTGCCCAACAATTATCTGTGCAACATTCACTGCTCTCTTGTATCTTTGTTCGGCCTCTGTCCTCGGAAAGGAATCATCAGCCATTGCTGGAATCAACCCTTTGCTCTGGCTGAGCAGTGCAAGTATGCTGCATTGGCCGAAAATAAAGGAATTATTGATGTTTCCAGGGTAATATGCATTTACATGCTGAATAAGGTGCTTTACATCACTCACTCTCTGCACATTCAGTAAACGAATTCCCTTCCCGTTCATAAAATTGATTGCACTTTTAGACAGTGACGTTATTGCCACATGGGTGACCTCAGTGGCACCTTGCATTGGCGGTGTCCAGCCACTCTGCAGAAGTTGAATTCTCTCTCTCTCTCTCTCTCTCTGCTGGGTGCATGAGGAATTTGATAAACTCTGAAGCAAGACTGAGCAAAGCATCCAATACCTGTAAACGCACTGATTGCTGCTGATTGACTGATGTGAAACATCTGGATGCATAAAAATTGTGTGCCTTTGTCGCCTTCACCGTCACTGACAAGACCTTGCCCCTGGTAGAAAGAGGTTGCAACAGTTGGCATATCTTAGTTACTATAACCCCGAAGAACAGACAGTTCCAGCAAGGATAATCAAGGCCAAATTCTATACAGGTTGATCGATCCAGAAATTGGTACCGATACAGGGGATTTGTTCTAAGTGCTCAATGAATAATATATGGTCAATGTATTAACAGGTACTTGGATCGCAAGTGATGTGAACATCTGCCCGTTATCATTCTATGCAATAATTCGTATTATTGTGCATTTAATCATCAATTATTGATAGATCTGGCTTCAGAGGCCCATGCACTTGGAAAATCTCTCACAGACTTTGGGCTAAAATTCAGGAGCATTACGGCACCCGTTACGGGCAAAATGTACCGAAAATAGGGCGGCCGCCTCTCTCTCGCCAGCTGGTGGCGGGTCCCGCGGCGTCCGCCATTTTCCAAGGCCGGGCAGCGCTGCCGGTAAGAGCGATAGCCCTGCAAATTTAAATTAGAGAAAGCAGGCCGACTTAACGTCACCTCGGCTAACTTGGACCTTAGCGCTGAGTTCAGTTATTAAGTGTGTAGGGAGTGCTGCTGGACACTTGCAAGGCCCCGGATGGTAAAGGAAGGCCTCTGAGAAGACAGAAAATGCTGCAAATACTCAGCAGGTCAGCCAGCATCTGTGGAGAGAGAAACAGAGTTCACATCTCAGGTCGAGATGCTGCCTGACCTACTGAGTATTTCCAGCATTTTATGCAAAGAGGAAGACACAGAAGAGGAAGATGCAAAAGAATAACATGCTGAAGAGGAGGAAGCCAAAGAGGAGAGAGCAGAAGAGGAGGAAGCAGAAGAGGAGGAAGCAGAAGAGGAGGAAGCAGAAGAGGAGGAAGCAGAAGGAAGTATACAACCCAGACAGCCCCTTCTGGCTGGGATATCCAGGATGGAATCATCCGCTTGCGGTACCAGTGACACAGCCCCAATTCCCCTTTCAACATTTGTCCCACACCTTACCTTCCCTCTGTTACTGACCATCGCAGCGTCCTCTTGGCCACAATGCTGAAATAAAAGCCACCACAAAGCAAACTTTCCAATCCAACTTTATACATGTATCCATCCAATATGACATCAAGAAATCAACTCATCACCTTTATGCATTCCCTTAGTGACTGTCTTGTGTGTGCCTTTGCCTATCCTACTGATGTCACGCAGTGCTACCCCAGTGGCTGCAGCATGGCTGGTGGAAGGCTGCTGACTTTCAGTGGGGGACACTGGAAATGGCCGTGCTGGTCGACCTTGAGGAGCTGGTGGCTGGGATGTGACAATCGAGTGACGGTGTTTCTTCTTCTTCTTCTTCATTCTCCTCTCCCTCTTCTTGGCCAACCACTGGCTGGGCAGGCTGCATTTCTTGGGTGTGTGAAATGAGGAAGGCACAAGGGTGGAGTTGTGGTGAGGGGAGGGCAGGAAAGCATGAGGTGCATGTGAGAAGGAGGATAACGTATGAGGATACCAGCATCTTGTATCCTTTCAGCCCCGCTTCTGGCCAAGGGCTCAGCCATGCCCCTGCCAAGAATGTCCTGCACTGTCTCCTCCAAGGGGGTGAGGTGAGGCTAGGTATGGGAGATATACCTTGTGATTGGTGCAGATTGTTGGCAGATGAGTGGTTGGGGTTGGGGGTTGTGGATTGAGCAGTGTGTGAGGCTAGTGGTGCAGTTGGTAGGAGACGGTTTTTGAAGATGCATTCACTGACCTTGACCAGTGGTCTGAGGTCATGAAGCTTCTTTGGGCACTGGAGCCAGGTGGTGGGGGCGACACTGCTGGCAGTGAAGGCCTCGTGATCTGGTCCCACATCCTCTTTCTGGAGGGCCTCCTGGCCCTGTGGGTAGAGGACCTCTCTTACAGTGTTGACCCCCTGCACAAAGCTGGAGTGCTGCGTGCGAGACCCTGGGTGCTCCTTCCCTGGCTTGCTGAGCCATTTGTGTTGGTGCTGAAGCACCTTTCCCATTTTTTTGGGTGCGGAAGGGAATTCAGCTTTAAGAGCTGAAGACTCCCACTTGGGAATTCTTTTTAATGTTAATTTTTTTAAAAAGGCAGTAAGGGCTGAAAACTGCATGTTTTTACTTCATTTTTTTAATCAGTTCAGAAGGCATTGCCCTTTAATGCATTGCCCCTTTAATGTCCCACAATGCCTAGCGAACTCATTACCTTGCTTGCAAAGGCTGTTGGATGGTGGAACCCCGCTCCTGGATGCCAACTTCGGATGACAGCATTCCTGCTCCCACTACTGGCACTCCGCCATTGCCCTTGTCGCTGCCTGTCATCCAGCCAGCCCAGACTGGTGCCGCCCATGCTGAGGTGGTGCAGTCTGCAGCCGGGCCTTCCAGGTCCAGAGCTGGTCGAGAGCGTCCTGCAAGGCCATCTGAAGTCTCCCGCACGGACACTCAGCAGCCTTCCACCAGCACTGCTGCAGCCACTGGGGAGACACTTCGTTGGAGCACTAGAGTAGGCAAAGGCACAGTAACGAGAGGCACTAAGGGATTGCACAAGGGTGAATAGCTAATATTTTTGTTGTAAATATGTGTTCACTGATTATTGATAAATGTATTAATTCAGTTTGGATTCTTTTGTGGTGTGTCTCATTTCAGCTTTGCACTCTGATATGGCCTGCGACAGGGATGGAATGATGGGGATGTGGTGAGCAACGGGGATCTGGGGTTTAATTCATTCAAACCACAGTCTGATGAGGCGGTTCTGGACCGCCCTTCCGGAAGGTCAACCGAGTGGCTGCCTCCTCCCTCGCTCCTGTTCCTTTTCCTCCTCCTCATCCTCCTCAGCCTCCTCTTCCGCCTCATCATCCTCCTCCTGAGGTGGTCCCACAATCCCTGGTGGCAAGGGCTGGGCCCTCATGATGTCCAAGTTGTGGAGCATGCAGCAGACCACCACAAAATGGGACTCTCGCTCAGCCGAGTACTGGAGGGCTCCTCCCGAGCAGTCAAGGCAGCGGAACCATTGTTTCAGCACCCTGATGGTCTGCTCGATGTTGTTCCTAGTGGCAGTGCTGGGCAGGAGTGTTGGGGTTACGGAGGGGAATCATATCCCAGGTGGAGAGCGGATAGCTCTTGTCTCCGACCAGCCACCCTCGAGCTTGATGTGGTGGCTGGAAGAATGCTGACACACCAGTCTGGCGCAGGATGAAGGCATCGTGGCTGCTGCTAGGATAGTGGGCATTGACATTAGGATTAGCTGACTGTGGTCGCACACCAACTGCATATTAAGTGAGTGGTAGCCTTTGCGGTTACGGAAGATCTCAGGATTGTTATGCGGTGCCCACAAAGCCATGTGGGTGCAGTCAATGGCACCCTGTACCATGGGGAATCGTGCTATCCTGGCAAAGCCACATGCACGCTCGTCCTGCTTCTCTCTGGTGATGGGGAAGGAAATGTACTCCCTTCTCCTACTGTAGAGAGCCTCTGGGACCTCCCGGATGCAGCAATGGATGGCGAACTGCGAGATGTTAGTTATGTCTCCTGTTGCAGACTGGAAGGATCCGCTGGCGAAGAAATTGAGAGTGACGGTGAACTTGACTGCCACTGAGAGCCGTGGTCACCCTGATCTGAGACTCGAGGTCTGGTTGCAGGAGGTGGCAGAGTTCCGTGACCACCTTCTTGGTGAAGTGGAGCCTTCTAATACACTGCTCCTTGCTTAATTAGAGGTAGGAGAAGTGCTCTCGGAATACCCTCGGAGGGTAAGGCCTCCTGTTGAGAGTCCTGATGACCCTCCTCCTCCCTCTGCGCACATGTTCCAGTCTTTCTCGCCGCCTCCGCTCCCTCCGCAATAGATCCTGGAGGGTGAGGTCGACTGCCAGTACAGCCCCCATTAATGTAACCAAGTGTAGCAGTTTGATTTTTTTAAGGATAAACGTAACTACTTTTTAGTTGCCACAACACTCCTCATACAAAATAACCTTGAAATTACTGAATTAAACTGTTGCACTATGTGAAACTGACAAGAAACCACTGAAACTCCACTAAACAGACAGCTGCGAGTCATCACTGATGATCCCTTGAAATAATGTCCCTGGAGCCGGCTTCCTGGTGCTGCACACCAGCTTTCCCTGTCAGTGTTTCCTCCAGGTGCTAAGGTATGTGGCGACAATCAATTTAGCAGATCGGGTGGCCAGTGAGTGTTGCACATTCACTGGTGTCACGATCCACCTGGCATTGAGGCTCCCGGCAATAACTGTTACCGGCGGCGCTGCGGGGGCCAGGATTTGGCGTGCGGCACTGGATTTGCCTCGCCCGGCGATACTGCTCTAGCGCCCCCTTAGAACCATCTGCTGGCATTAACGGGAGGTGCTAAGGGGGCGAATTTTTCCCCCATAGTCTTTAGTTCTGGCAAGAGATTTTAAGATATTTAGGAAACTCAGACATGAACACCAGACAAAAGTAATCTTGTCAAAAGTTGAGACTACGGAGGTTTAGCAGAAGAGAACTGATGCATGGCTGCTGTTTGACAAGGGACTGACATATGGATGTCAAAGCCTGCGTTTTGCATTCTGTTTAATGCCACTGTCTGTTTTGCAATGACAAAGAATAAAGTCTGAATCTGTGGCTCAAGTCATCAGTGTTAAATCACACAAAACAAGCACAGCAGAAGTGCAATGAAGCACTCACATTAACAATTATTGTTTCTTTGGCATACACTTGACATTTTAAAAATATGAGAATTCACTTAGGCAGGTCACAGTACAATCCCTAAAAACCTTTGAGAATCCTTTGTTGCTTTTTGCATTCTGCGCAACATGGTATTAGTCAGTTTATTGAAGAGAAACAATGATAGGTACAACAAAAACATTCCACAATCAGTGGAGTCTGATGACAGGTTTGTTCCAGAAACATTGGGGTAGATTTTCAACTTACCTCTTGGGCTTCAAACTGAAATTATGGACCTATTGGAGGAACTGCCCAACATTCAATTCCACTGAAAGGAGTCAAACCAAAATGATACAGCAAGATATTGAATCGACACTAGATTTAAAAACAACGAGAATACTGATTTTAGAATGTCTCTTACAAATTCTGATCACTGACATGACTTTTGAATCAATCAATCAAATTTACTCAAAAATAAAGCCTTGTTCTTAATAAGCAGTTTGAGGCATGGGGGGCGATTTTCCCAATGGAGGCGGGTTGGAGGCGGGTTTCGTTTGGGTGGGTTCCAAACCCGCCTCCACTGTCAGGTGGGAAAAATTTGCGATTTTCCCCTAATTGGCCAGTTAATTTCACAGGTGTGGGTTCCCCTGGGCCAATTAGTGTTTTGGGACTGAAACTCGCCTCTGCTGACGTCACTTATCCAGCTTCATTTAAGGGCTGCTTGCTGCCTTGGCTCATTCCACTGGTTTTGGTCGATGCTGCACCACCTCCAAACTTTTATCTCCTTGAAGAATGTCCAAGGCAAGGGCCTCCCCGAGGTTCTCAGATGAGGCGCTGGGTATGCTGGTTGAGGGGGCGAGAGCCAGCAGGGAGGTGCTCTTCCCAACATCTGGGAGGAAAAGGCCTCCCAAAGAAACCAAGGCTGTGTGAGTCCAGCTGGCAAGGGATATAACCTCCAGATCTGTGTGCAGATTGGGTGATTGTTTCTGTTTATTGATGAAATGCCATCCCTGTGGGAATGTATTAAAATGAGGTGATGGCAAACTGTTGGCGTGATGGCATCTGTTATTTCGGCTTAGGCAGCTCCACATTATGGGCTCCGCGACACTTGCGTGGTCAGGTTGGTGGTCAGAGTGAAAGGAGGCCAGAGAGTCATGTCCATTATCTATCATGTGTTAAGAAGGAGCCAAGCACATGTGCCACAATGGGCAACCTATGCAAATCTGGCCAGGATGAGTGCATTCCTTGCACGACGTGCTTCCATGCGCTGGCGCCTTCTGCCCTGTGCAGCATCAGGTGGCTGAGCAGGAGGTTGGGGCTCCTGCTGCTGTTGCTGCTGAGCTGCCTGGTTCTGCTGCTGCCGTGGCTGCTCCTCATCCGAATCTGAGGTCCATGGTGAAAGGAAATAAATGGTTCCCATGCTGCTGGCAAATACCTCCGTTGGGGAAGCGCTCAGTCCAAGCGGGGACAGGATCTTCCAAGAAGATCCCACAGTTGAGAGATAGAAGCTGCAGCACCTCCGACTTCGGTAGGCCTGCTAAAAGTGCTGAAAGACCCGTGGAACAATAGTTCTGCCACCTGCAACTGCTCCCTGATGAAAGCTCCGTTTTAATGGTGGAGCTGTTGCTGTGAGGAGGCAACCCACTTGTCAACCCGCCAGGATTAGCTGGGGTGGTTTAGGAGGGTCGTGCAACATGCACAAAATGTGACAAAATAACAAAGGCCTGTCAAAATAGGATTATAGAGGCCCTTAACGACTATTTAAGGGTCTTAACTACCTCTCCCGACTGATGGAGGCAGGACTGAATCGCACCCATCAAACCCGCCTCTGGCAAAATTGCGCGGAGGTGGGTTGGAGGCAGGTTCTGAACCCGCCCTCAATTTTTGCCATTTTGCCAAATGTCCCGCCTCCAAACCCGTCTCCTCAGGACTGGGAAAATCGTGTGTAACCACAAGAAGGAAATTTTGCATGTTTGCGCAAAGTACCCTGGCAGTTGCCATGACTCCTTCATCCTGCGGCAGTCTAGTGTGCCTCCGCTCTTCAGTCCGCCAAACCAACTTTGCGGATGGCTACTTGGAGACAAGGGCTAACCCCTGAAGATGTGGCTAATGATGCCGTTCAGGAGGCCATCCAATGAAGCTAAGGAGTGCTACAACTCCAGCCACATTTCGACCAGATCCATTATCGAGCAAACCATCGGCTTGCTGAAGATGCGATTCAGATGCCTTGATAGATCAGGTGGAGCCCTGCAGTACTCAGCAGCCAGGGTCTCCAGAATCGTCGTGGTCTGCTGTGCACTTCACAACCTCGCACAGCACCGTGGCTTGCAGCTGCCTGAGGGACAAGTGGCTCAGCACATAGCCTCCTCAGATGAGGATGAGGATGAGGAGGAGGAGGAGGATGAGGATGAGGAGGAGGAGAGTGAGAACGAAGACCTTGCAGAGGCACATCAACCAGCGGCAGCAGTATGAGAGCACATTGTTGGCCGGGATGCAAGGGATGCACTGATCTTGGCCAGATTTGCTTAGGCTGCCCAATCAAACAATTTGGCCTCGCACCTTCTTACCACACCATAGATAATGGACAAGAACCTACGGCTTCCTATCACTCTGACCACCATCATCATAAATCCAAGTCACCCTGAGCACTCAATGTGGAACTTCCATTTGCGACATGACACAGCACAGAACTTCAACATTTTGCCAACACTTCATTAAATAACATTCACTAAAGGATAGCATTTAACAATTAAACACAACAGAACACCCAAGTGACTACCCTTGTGACTACTTGTGCTTTATCTTCCTCTTACACATGCTCCTACGTGGTGCTTCCCCTGTGGCTTCAGCAGAAATGGAGGCCCCTCACTCACTTTCATGCTGCTCCTGCCTCGACACCTTTGGCAGGCATCCTCTGGGGTTGCGAGCCTGTGAGGGCTCGCCAACAGTCTGCTGCTCCTGCGGCTGTGCAGGGGCTGAGACGCCCATCTCAGTTGGGTGAGGACTCTGGTGGGGCTCTGACCGAGGGCTCCGCAGTGGCATGGGAGTGTGAATGCTTGGAGAGGAGCCCCCACTTCCTTGTTGTCTGCCACCAACATCCCTCTCATGGGTCAGCCCCACTTCAGAGCTAGCAAGTGGCTTGACAGCACCTGGCTGCACATCAAGGGGGCCATGAGGACCCATATCTGCACAGGCAGTCCTACTGCAGAGGACTTCCATGAAGCTCTGGTTTCTCTGCTCAATAGCTGCCCATCGCTCCTCCAGAGATATCAGTCTATTCTGAAGAATCACCATGTTTTCAACACTCTGGCGACTTAGCTCCTCCATGGCCATAGCCCACCTCTCCTCTACCGTAGCCATCCTTTCCACGGAGGTTGCCATCCTTTCCGTGGTGATGCATTCATGCGCCAATGCCTCCACAAAGGCTCTGCTCATGTTTGCGATGGACTCCTCCATTCGCTCCACACTCGCAGCGACCCTGGAGACAAAACCTGCCAGAGACTCCTGCACCTGTTCCTGGAGTTCCAGCACCGCTCTCCTTCTGGATGGACCCGGAGGCACAGGGTCGACATGCAGCTGAGCCAAGCTGGCAGAGTCCTGTGGCCTCCGATGAGGACTCTCCACTGCTGTCCCTGTCTCCACCATCTGCTGATGCTCACTTGTGAGCTGTGATACACCAGGTGACAACACTACTCTATCTCGCGAAGGTCCCACCGAGGTATGAGTGTCTGAGCTGGTGCTGGGTGCGCTGAATTCTGCTGACACTGCTCCCTCAGAGGTTGCAGCTTCCTCTGAGGAGTCTGGATAGTGGGGAGGGGGGTTGTCGATGGTCCTGTGCGGGAGTAAAGGAATGAGTTAGACATGTAGCATGCACATGGAATTGTGCAGATGATCATAAGTCAATCTGTTTGAGCATCAGAAGCAATATCAGTCACTCATGCAATGTAAATGAGAGAGATGCAAAACTATTCTGTCACCAGCTTGCTTTGATGCGCCCATCTGTCCATCCCCCACTTGCACATCCTCCTCGGCTCCCACGATCTCTAGGGCCGCCTCCTCTGCACTGGTGAGCTGGGCTATTGAGGGTGGCCCTCCTCCTGTCCTCGTCCTCTCCCTCTTATTGTGGGCTCTCTTTTCCTGCAATGAGGGACACAAGTGGAGTTTGAGTGAGAATGATGGAGTGAGTGTAGAGAATCCATAGCATAGATGCTTAGAAGGACACAAAGATGGAGTGAGGTCCCAAGACCAAGGGCCCTCCCTGTGTACTGTTAGTTGTTGTCATAGCATCACAGTGATGGGGAGTGTGAGGGCAGCATAGTCGAATAGTTAAGTCATAGAATCATTAAGTGAATGTGTACATAGAGAGAGAGGGATGGTTAAGGGTGCAAGGGATGTATGGGTAAAGTGGGATGTGGAGGAGGAGGTTGACAATGCAGAGTGCTGGTGATGAGAGGCGATTGGGAGCAGATTGAGGGTAATGGTGATGTCATACTCACTTTTCCTGTGCGGAGAAGGTATTTAAATCTCTTTCTGCACTGCAGCCAGGTTCTGCTGCACATTGATCTTGCACTGACCTCCTGTGCCACTTGCAGCCACACAGCTTTGGTCTGCTGGGGAGGTTTTTTCCTCCCAGAGGAAGGAAACAGCACCTCTTCTGAGCTCTGGCTCCCTCCACCAGAGCTTGGAGGGAGTCCTCATCAAACCGGGGTGCGGCCTTGGACCTTGAAGTTGACATATCAGGAGCACAAAACCGTTAGAAGAATCGCAAATAAAAGTTCTGAGGCAGAAAATGAACCAAGGCTGCTTGCAGCCCTTAAATGCAGCTGCATAAATGACATCATCAGAGGCGAGTTTCAGGACCAAAAGACTCATTGTACCAGGGGTGCGCACACGCTGGGAATCAATTGCCCAATTAGGGCAAAATTGCTAAATTATCCCACCTGACATCGGAGGCGGGAGCGGGACCCGCCGACCACCTGACCCGCCCCAACCCGCCACCAATGGCAAAATCCATCTCGAGGTGTTAGCGCTGGCTGTTCAGGCCCATGTTGGTAAATAAAATGGTTGGCAGGCAGCGCTGCTGATGTCCGCACTCGCTGGGGATATGTGGATCATGCAGATCGTGGCGTCAGTGAGTGTGCAACGCTCACCTGACGTTCGAGCAGCCATTTTTGACGTCACAGCTCCACTGTGTTAATCACGACCAGCTGAGCAAGCATTCAGCAGCAGGAAGGAGCCCCCAGCAGTGCTAGTTAAAGATATCATCAACAACTTGCAGCTGACATGTTTGTTCAGTTTGACAGGCTCTGTGTAACTTTCTGCAATTCTTACAGCTTTCTAAACTTGCTTCAAGTTCCTAAGGTGACGGGGAGTGTTGTTACAAGTGGAGAACGCAGTCATTCTTAATTCAAGGCTTCTGCTCACAACACTTGCTCACAGTCATGGGGGCTCTACTGGCAGTCCCCCTCGCACTCGAGTATCTTCGGGAGAGGGAGCGGAGGTAGCGAAGATGAGAAGAAGATGTGTGCAGAGGGAGGAGGAGGAGGGCCAGGAGGGCTCTCTACAGGAGGCCTTACCCACCTAGGGTCTTCAGAGAGCACTTTTCTTATATCCATTTAAGTGAGGAACAGTGTATTAGGAGGCTCTGCTTCACAGAATTCAGCCACCTCCTGCAACCAGACCTGCAGCCTGAGAGCAGGATGACCACGGCTCTCACAGTGGCCCTCAAGGTCATGTGGCCTTCAACTTTTTCGCCAGCGGATCCTTCCAGTCTGCAACAGGAGACATAGCTAACATCTCCCAGTTCGCCATCCATTGCTGCATCCAGGAGGTCACAGAGGCTCTCTATATCAGGAGAAGGGACTTCATTGTCCTCTCTCTGAACAGAGAAAAGCAGGACGAGCGTGCATGTGGTTTTGCCAGGATAATGGGCTTCCCCATGGTGCAGGGCGCCGTCGACTGCACCCAAGTGGCTTTGCGGGCACCATATACAAATCCTGAGATCTTCCGTAACCACAAAGGCTGCCACTCACTTAATGTGCAGTTGTTGTGCGACCACGCCCAGTGTTTCCTGATGGTGAATGCCCGCTATCCTGGCAGCAGCCACGATGCCTTCATCCTGTGCCAGTCCGGTGTGCCAGCACTCTTCCAGCCACCACGTCGAGCCCGAGGGTGGCTACTCGGAGACAAGGGCTATCCGCTCTCCACCTGGCTCATGACTCCCCTCTGCAACCCCACCACTCCTGTCCAGCAATCATATAACGAGAGCCATGCCGCCACCAGGAACATCATCGAGCAGACCATCGGTCTGCTGAAACAACGGTTCCACTGCCTTGACCGCTGGGGAGGAGCCCTCCAGTACTCGGCGGAGTGGGTGTCCCATTTCATGGTGATCTGCTGCATGCTCCACAACTTGGCCATCATGAGGTCGCAGCCCTTGACACCAGGGATTGTGGGACCACCTCAGGAGGAGGATGAGGGAGAGGAGAAGGAGGACGAGGAGGAAGAGGAACAATAGGAAGAAGGGAGGAGGCAGGCAGCAAATCCTCCTTCCGGATGGGCTGTCCGTGAGTGCCTCATCAGACTCCAGAGTACACAAAACCCCAGATCCCCATTGCTCACCACATCCCCATCTTACCATCCCTCTGTCACGGAACAGCACAGTGTCCTCCTGGGCACAAAGGCTGAAGTGAGAGCCACATTCCAAACATAATTCAAATCAAAACACCAAAGTCAACCTTAGGGGGGAATTTTTTGGTGGGGTCAGCAGGCGCGACCGTGGTGGGTTGGGTGGGAAAATGTTTTTTGTTTACAGTGGGTCAGGACCTCGCTGTCAACCCACCACCACACGCCTTTCCCAAATGTCAGGTCTGTCAGCACTGAACAGACCAGACACGCAGCAGCAGGGGAGACAATTCAGGTCATTATGACCTTGTTAACAGAGGATTAATAACTATTTTGAGCTCACCTTCAGAGTTTGCCAGGTCGCCCACGGGGTCTACGCTGCTCGGGGAACACATCAGTTAAGCAGAGCAGGAGTTGAATGGCCATGGAATCATCTCATTACTTGACAGCTGCAAATGTGCTATAAAAGCTCCCATCTCACAGCTGTTCACTTTCCAAGCTCAGATGCTGTTGCTTACTGTATTTGGAAGACAGATTGAGCCTTAGGCAGGTTGCAAGTGTTTGGAGCAAACTCTCTATCCAGTGTCACCTCATTGGAACAAGCTCTCTCACCATTGACAGATCGCTTTTGTCATCTCAAGTTCACCTGCCATCTATTACATCAGAAAGGGTACAGTTTATACTCTCTCACCTTGGTCCTCAGAATCCCACCACGATCAGCCCCAACACCAGCAGCACCAAGCACACCAGCAGCGCCAACAACAACACCAACCTTCTCCGTAATCAACTGATGCTGCACTGGACACACGGCATCAGCACCCGACCACATTGCTGCCAGGGATGGCCTCATCATGGCCAGATTTACTTCACTTGACGCTGTACACCCTGGCTGCCACATGATGCGCCAGGTTGGCACCACCCCACACCAACACCATTAAGCATCCCTACAATGCCCAAGCCATTCCTTTCACACTCATCACCATTGCGGGGGGTACCGTTATGTCTCACCATTCACTGCAATTCAATAAGCCACTTCCAAAGGTGCACACAAATCTGTCCAAGAACGTAAAGTGTTGAAATAAAGATTTGATTGTTTGACATCACATTAACAGAAACTTCACATGAGCATTGGCTAAACCTCTCAAGTGCCTACCCTTGTGTGTTGTTAGTTGGTATGATTGAACTAGGGGGAGGGGGAGTGTGAGGGGTGGCTAGTGAGATGGGGAAGTGATAATGTAGACAGAGAGGGATGGGTGGAGGTGAAAGGTAAGTTGGTGTGAGTAAGGATGAGCAGGAGTAGGGTAGGGATGGGGATGTGATGGGTGGCACAGCAGGATGAGGTTGAGTGTGGCTTTGCAGTAACGTTTCGTGATCTACTGAGATAATTGAAAGGTTTGTGCCACTGCAGCCTGGTCCTCCTGAACACATCCCTGCTTGTGCCCTCCTGTGCAATGTGCAACCAGGCTGCATCGGTCTCCTGGGGAGGTCTCTTCCGCCCATTGGAAGGGAAGAGAACCTCCCTGCTTGCTGTGACTCCCTCCATAAGCATATGGAGGGAGTCATGGGAGAGCCTGGGTGTAGCCCTGCACCTCTGTGCAGTGCTTGTCAGTGTTTGCAGCACCTCAATGCTGTAGAACACTGACAGCACAAAGGTCAAAATTAATTTGCGCATGGTCCTTTTAAGAAAACCGGCTGATAACACATCATCAAATGACGTCATCAGACCCACTTCCTTTTAATTGGCCGGCAAACGCGCTGGGCGGGCTTAACAAGCCCAATCAGGGGAAAATCATTTTGGACAGCGGGCTGGAGCCGGCAGCGAGGCCGGGACCCGCCACCGACGTCGCCCTCCATGGACCCGCCGAGGTTGATTAAATCCAAACCTTAGTGTCAGTCTTTCGTGCTCCCTTTCCTGGTCTAGTGCTCCTACGCAGTGCTACCCCAGTGGCTGCAGCATGGCTGGTGGAAGGCGGCTGACTTTCAGTGGGGGAGACTTCAGATGGCCCTGCAGGACGACCTCGAGCAGCTCTGGGCCTAAAAGGCCCGGCTGTAGACTCGTTGTGCAGCACCTCCACCCAACCCCAACCCACCCATTTTTTGGGGGTTAAAACTCCCCCCTATATATTTCTTTTATTTAGGTATGAAAATTAAAGTTTCAACTCATTCAACCATCATTCATGCACATTACGCATAGCATGTTTAAGAACCTGCAATCGGGGAAGCTTTTCAATTTTTAATGTATTATATACTTAATTGTGCCATAAACATGCATTAAAATCAAAAGAAAGTACAGAGCAGGTCACAGAGAGAATAAATAAAAAGCACTCAAAGAATTGCAATAAAACACCGAAAAAATGATTTTGTTTCCTGAAAATCTGGTTGTAATTTTAAGTGAGCCTCTGAGCGAGTGCAATTGCAGGGAACACGTATATTGTTGAGGCTGCCGCGAAACACGAATGGAGGCTGAATCCATATGTGGAAAACAAGAAACTTTAATTCAACTCATGGCACTAAAATGGCTGCCGAAAAGCTCCCAGAATTCTCTGGGTAAAACCTGAGGCCCCGCCCCCTCCTCTCTTAAAGGTAAGGTGCCTTAAAGGGAAGGTGCTGGAAATTTGTCCACAGACGGAAGAGTGGATTATGCCCGTTTTAGGTGGCGATCTGCCACACAGCTCCCCCCAGAATCCGCTTAGGAGGTGTGGACGAGACGGTGCGGCGGTCTGATGGGCCGGCCGGAGCGGCTCTTGTAGGACGCCGGTGGACGTGGAACGGCTGGGCGTGGAGCAGCCGGGTGAACCGGCTTGAGGGCAGGTCGGCCGCGTGGAGGTGGACGAGCTACAGGGACCTGCTCACCGGGCTCCGAGTGTGCTGGCTTGAGTCGGTCAACCGACACTTTTTCGGTCCTGTCGCCCACTTGCAGGGTGAAAAATTTGTCCCCAGCCTGTAGCACCTTTTAGGGCCCGTCGTACGGGGGTTGAAGGGGTCCGCGGTGGGCGTCGTGCCGGACGAAAACAAACCGTGCCTGGTGCAGGCTTAGTGGGACGTGTGAGGTGGATTCGCCGTGTCGGGCAATGGGCACTGGGGCGAACTGCAGCGCCGGTGAGGCGAAGTCGTGGCGTTGCTGGTCGGCTGACCAGGGTGTCGTGGCGGTGGGCAGGAACTCGCCGGGTACGCGCAGTGGCTGACCGTACATGAGCTCTGCTGCCGATGCGTGGAGGTCTTCTTTAACCGCGGTGCGCAGGCCGAGGAGGACCCATGGAAGTCGGTCGGTCCAGGCGCCGTCTTGGAGGCTGGCTCGAAGAGATGCCTTCAAGGATCTGTGGAACCGCTCACACAGTCCGTTGGCTTGGGGGTGGTACGCTGTGGTGCGGTGAATGGTCACCCCGAGATTGCGTGCGACGGCGGTCCAGAGTTCAGAGGTAAATTGCGGACCTCTGTCCGACGTCATGTCCGAGGGGACGCCGAACCGTGCGACCCAGGTGCTGACGAAGGCTCTGGCGATGTCGGCGGTGGTGGTAGAGGTCAGTGGAATTGCCTCAGGCCAGCGTGTGGTGCGGTCAACAATGGTCAGCAAGTGCGTGTGGCCTTGCGACGGCGGCAAGGGCCTGACGATGTCCACGTGGATGTGGTCGAATCTACACGAGGGGACGGTAAACTCCTCAAGGGGTGCTTTCGTGTGTTGCTGTACCTTGGCCCATTGGCAGGCTAGGCAGGAGTTGGCCCAAGTACGCACATCCTTGTAAAGGCCGCGCCAGATGAAGCGGTTGGCTACCAATTTGATGGATGCGTGGGCGCCGGGGTGGGAGAGGTTGTGGAGAATGTCGAATACCCGGCGGCGCCAGGACGCTGGGACGACGGGCCGAGGTTGACATAGGGATATGTCGCACTTGACCGTGACTGCGGTCGGGCCACAGGCGACGTCAGCCAGGCGTAGCCCTGGTAGGTTGGTGGGTGCGGAGAGCAGATCATGTCTGCTGCGAGTTGAGCGTGGTCGACTGCTAGGTGTGCGGCATGGATGGCGGGGCGGGAGAGGCAGTCGGCTACCACATTGTCTCGGCCGGAGACGTGTTGGATGTCCGTGGTGAACTCGGACACTGCCGCGAGCTGGCGCTGCTGCCTGGTGGACCAGGGGTCGGTTTTCTTTGCCATTGCGAATGTCAGGGGCTTGTGGTCGACAAACGCAGTGAAGGGGTGGCCCTCAAGCAAAAACCGAAAATGGCGGACCGCCAGGAACAGCGCGAGGAGCTCGCGGCCGAAGGTGCTGTACCTGACCTCCGGGGGGCGTAGTTGGCGGCTGAAGAAGGCAAGTGGTTGCCAGGCGCCGTCGACCCACTGCTCATACACGGCGCCGACCGCATGGTCGGAGGCGTCCGTGGTGAGCGCTACCCTGGCATTGGGCCGTGGGTGCGCGAGCAGGGTGGCGTTGGCGAGCGCGGTCTTGGTGGAATCGAAGGAAGCAGACGCGTCTGCCGTCCATTCGACCGCCATCTTGCCGCTCCTGCCCCGGAGGGCTTCATAAAGGGGCCTCATGAGGGACGCCGCTTTGGGGATGAAGCGGTTATAGAAATTCACCATCCCGAGGAACTCCTGCAGGCCTTTGATGGTGGTGGGGCGGGGAAATTGTTGGACGGCCTGCACCTTGGTGGGCAGGGGAATGGCCCCAGCATGGGTGATGTGGTGGCTGAGGAAGTCGATCTTGTCCAGGCCGAACTGGCATTTGGCTGTGCTGAGGATGAGCCCGTGGTCGCTGAGGCGCCCGAACAGGATGCGAAGGTGTTCGAGGTGTTCCTGCTAGGAGGAACTGGCTACCAGGGTGTCGTCCAGGTAGATGAACAGGAACTTCAGATCCCGAAGGACCGAGTCCATGAGCCATTGGAATGCCTGGGCCGCGTTTTTGAGGCCAAAGGGCATCCGCAGGAACTCGAACAGGCCGAAGGGGGTGATTACGGCCGTCTTGGGGACGTCCGCGGGGTGGACGGGGACTTGGTGGTAGCCGCGCACCAGGTCGACCTTGGAAAAGACTGAGCGGCCGGCCAGTCTAGCCGAGAAGTTCTGAATGTGCGGCACGGGGTACCGATCAGGGATGGTGGCGTCATTGAGGCGGCGGTAATCCCCGCAGGGGCGCCAACCTCCGCCTGGTTTGGGGGCGATGTGGAGTGGGGAGGCCCAGGGACTGTTGGAGCGGCGGATGATGCCGAGCTGTTCCATGGTGGCAAACTCGGTCCGCGCGATCTCCAGTTTGGCCGGGTCCAGCCTGCGGGCGTAGGCGTACACTGGGGGGTCTGTGGTGGGGATGAAGTGTTCCACCCCGTGTTTGACGGCCTCCGCGGAGAAGGTCGGATTGGTAAGGTCCGGGAATTCGGCCAGGAGTGCCGAGTAGTCAGCCGTGGCCCGGGCGTGGCACTGTGACGCCATGTCGGTGGGTTGACGGGGGGCCATGGCACCCAGGATGGGGGATATGGTGTTCATGTCCACGAGGCGGTGACGAGGGATGTCTACCAGTAGGTCGTGGGTGCACAGGAAATCTGCACCGATGAGAGGGGAGAGCACCTTGCCAGTGATGAACTCCCATCGGTAGCGGCGACCAGCGAGGTCGAGGGTGACTGTCCGGGTGCCATACGTCCGGATTTCTGAGCCGGTTAGCAGCAGCCAGCGCCGGTCCTCGTTCGCCCTTTTGGATGTCGAGGGAGGAGGCCGGGATGATGCTGTGCTGAGCCCCAGTGTCGCACAGGAACCGGCGGACGGTTTTGTCATCCGTAACGAACAGCAGGGAGCCCGCGTGGCCCACGGCCATCGCGGGGGCTGGTACGGGGGCGGACTTGAAAGAGCAGGGAGGTGTGCACCGTTGTGCCCTGGCGCCGAACCGTGCGTGGTAGTAACAGTGGCCCTGGTTAGTGGGGCGTGAAGGCCCCGTGGGCCTGGTGGCAGGCCCTTGTGGCTGCGTGCTGGCCGGTGAGGGGCGCGCTCAGGCATTGGCTGCCAGGTCTGGAGTGACATCGCGGCTGGAGTGAGCGGACAGCAGCTTGTCGGCCTCATCGGCCAGGGCTTCCAGATTCGTGAGGCCGGATGCCACGATCGCTGGGCGGATGCTGAGAGGGAGCTGGCGGATGAACAGCATGCGGAAGAGGGATCCGGGTGGGCTCTCGTCGGTGAGGGAGAGCATGTGGGAGGGGAGGTCTGACGGTGAGGCATCACCGAGGCCTGGAAGGTCGAGGAGGTGGCAGTTTCGCTGATATGCCGAGGCCGTAAATTTTTTAAGGAGCGCTGTCCTGAGATGTGCGTACTTGCCTTCCTCTGGTGGGTTCTGCAGCGCTGTCCAAACCTTCGAAACTGCGGCGCTACTGACTGATGTGACGAGATAGTCGTACTTCGTCCCATCTGTGGTAATATTTCGCAGCCGGAAGCGAGATTCAGCTTGGAGAAACCAGGCTTCGGCTGGTTTTCCCAAAACTCCTGCAGTTTCACGGAAACTGCGTTCGTGTCCGCCATTGCAGTGCTCGGAATACGTTCTGAGCGTCGGGGTCACCAATGTTGAGGCTGCCGTGAAGCACGAATGGAGACTGAATCCATATGTGGAAAACAAGAAACTTTAATTCAACTCATGGCACTAAAATGGCTGCCGAAAAGCTCCCAGAATTCTCTGGGTAAAACCTGAGGCCCCGCCCCCTCCTCTCTTAAAGGTAAGGGGGGAAAAATTAGGTTGCGCCCCATTTGGGGCGCAAATATCGTCTGGACGCAAATATTAGCGCCTGGCGCTGTTTATCGCCACTGACTGGAAACTTCACTTTTACCGCCCCGGGAGGTGAGTGGAGCGCTAAATCAGGCGCTGCACACCTGTCTTAAGGCGCAAAGGCCGAGCAGTGAGGCGCTAACTCAGCGCGCGAGCGCAGCGCAGCTGCTGCCAGTTAGCGTGGGAACACAGACACACTGGCGCCAGCCACTTCTTAAAGCGGGGGGCTGCCAACTTGCTCCCCAGCCACACCCTGCTCATTGCAGCCTTGAATCTCGGCCTGGAGAGACCTGTGAATCCATTTTGCTGCCAAGGATGGAGAGGGTGAGAGAACGAGCTCATCGCTTCACCGAGCGGGCCTTGGATGCTCTGGTTGGCGCGGTGGAGCGCAGAAGATGTATGCTGTTCCCTGAGAGTGGCAGGAGGCCTTTGCCACGCGAGTTCAGAAGAGTGTGGAGGGAGGTGGCTCAGAGCGTCTCCTCCAGGAGCATGGTGCCCAGGACCCATACTCAATGCCGCAAAAAGTTCAACGACCTCACTCGGGTCGTCAGGGTGAGTGGCTTTTTCTCTATACCTCTCCATCCCTCCATCTCAACCTCACTCTATGGCCAGAGGGTCTTAAAACCCCAATGCACAACACTCATCCAACTCCTATGGCCCTTTCATGAAACACACACACACATTCCACACTTTGCATACAGTAAGGGCTATTCACCTATGGGAGGCACATCAGGCAAGACCATGGCTGCATACAGTAAGGGCTATTCACCTATGGGAGGCACATCAGGCAAGACCATGGCTGCATACAGTAAGGGCTATTCACCTATGGGAGGCACATCAGGCAAGACCATGGCTGCATACAGTAAGGGCTATTCACCTATGGGAGGCACATCAGGCAAGACCATGGCTGCATACAGTAAGGGCTATTCACCTATGGGAGGCACATCAGGCAAGACCATGGCTGTATATTTACTCAGATGCTGTCCTTTTTCTTACAGGCCAAGCTGGCGCATAATCGGAGACAGCAGCAACGGACAGGTGGAGGGCGGCCTCAGCTGCAACCCCTCAGCGATCTTGAGGAGCGCGTCCACAGGATTGTGGCAAGCCGGGTGATCGGTCCCGTCGCCACTGGAGACGCCAATCCCATTCTGGACAGCAATGGTAAGGTCATCACCTTTTTGTCCTCTGTCCTTCCACTTGTCCCTCACAACACCAGCCTTTGACACTTTCAATCCAACTTGCTAACTCACTGCACTTATTCCTCCCTTACTGCCACCCTGTCCTCACGCTAAAGCCACTCTTGTACCTCCCTGCTTTCAGATGGTGATTCACCAGCTGAAGAGACGGGCCCTGAAGCTGCCACTGGGAGTGAAGCTGCAGCCGAGGAGGAAGAGGAAGCCGGAGCATCAGTGCCACCCTCTCCCGAGGAAGCCCATGCCCACACTGGGAACACGCCTTCCCTGGAGGGGAGCAGGGGGGAAGGGTCTGATGAGGATGAAGCTCCAGGACCCAGCGGGCTGCAGCAACGCCATGGGGGTAGGGAAGAACGGGGGCCTTCTCCCCAGAGGGAGAGTATGCCAGACACTCCTACTGCAATGGACGCAGAGGAGGAGCGGCTGATCGCAGAAATGAACTCCCAGGCGGTGGGCATGCACACTGAGCTCATGGGTGCAGTGGGAAGGGTGCCCGAATGCATTGAGTCACTGGCAAGGAGTGTGGAGCACTTCGCTGTAGCACAGGCGGATGCCACACTAACGCTTAGTGCTGCAATTCAGTCACTGGCTGCCGTGATCCCATCTCTGACTGCTCTCATGCAGACTCAGATTGAGGCCACGCGAGCACAGACTGCTGCCAACCTCGATGGTTCGTTCACATGTCCCCGGGGCTGTCACCGCGCTGCAGCAGGCCAGCAATCTGTTCTCCAGCAGATTGCTCCGGATGCTGAAGTGCTGCTCCGTGGGAGTGCCAGTGTGTCGGGCGAGCAGGGAGTTGCTGTCCTCTCTCACGATGACAGCATTCCTGCTGCCAACACTGTCACTTCTCCACTGCACTTGCCACCGCCTGTAGGACAGACTGCTGCCGCCCATGCAGAGTTGGTGCAGTCTGCAGCCGGGCCCTCCAGGCCCAGAACTGGTCGAGGCCGTCCTTCAGGGGCATCTGTAGTGTCAGGGTCTGACGAGCAGCAGCCTTCCACCAGCCTTGCTGCAGCCACTGAGGTCCCATTACGGAGGAGCAGTAGGGTTAGAAGGGGGGAAGTGCGCAAGGGAAGGAGATCACCCTCGAAGGGCAAAAAGTAGGAGGTGTGACAAAATGCTGGTCATTTTTTTATTAAAGGTCGAGGTTCATGGTCCAACTTTTGTTTAGTGTTTTGGACATTATCTCCAGGTTGTGAGAACCAGTTATGTTATTGACTGTTTTTTTGTGTTTATTTCTATGAGTTTGTCATGAGGAATTGACACACACAGAGTTTGTAAAATAAATAAGTTTCTGTATTCAAAATATACATGGTTGGTGGTTGGAATTATTGGTGCCTTGGCCGGCTTAGGGGTTGCGTGCTGGGTTCATTGATGTTGTTAGCAATGGCAGAAGCCATTTCCACAGCAGGGGCCCTAGAAGTGGCTTGCTATTAGCCGTTGACGGACGGCCCTTGCAGTTTCACCATTGTGGGCCGCCCTCCTGCCTTGGTGCTGCTGATGATCATCCTCCTCGTCCTCTTCCTCCTCTTCCTCCTCCTCCTCTGGTGGTGCTCCAAGGCCTGGTGGCATTGGCTGGGTCCTGAGGATTGCCATGTTATGCAACATGCAGCACACAACTACGAAGTTGGATTCTCGCTCAGGCGAGTACTGCAGGGCTCCTCCAGAATGTTCGAGACAGCGGAACCGTTGCTTCAGCACGCCGATTGTGTGCTCAATTATGTTCCTGGTAGCTTGATGGCTCTCATTGTACCGCAGCTCAGCAGGGGTGTTGGGCGTACGGAGCGGTGTCATCAGACAGGTGCTCAATGCATACCCTTTGTCCCCGAGAAGCCAACCAACTAGCTGATGCGGTGCCTCGAAAAGTTCTGCCACAGTAGTCTGGCGCAGGATAAAAGCATCGTGGCAGCTGCCAGGATAGTGGGCATTGACAGCGAGTATCAGCTGTCTGTGGTCACAGACCAACTGAACATTCAAGGAATGGAACCCCTTTCTGTTCCGGAATTCCTCGGCATTCTCATGAGGAGCACGCAAAGCCCAGAGCGCGGTCACGCTGCTTGTCTGGGGTCATGGGGAAAGAGATGAACTCTCGTCTCCTTTTAAAGAGGGCATTTGTGACCTGCCGGATGCAGCAATGCACCGCGAACTGGGAGATATTGGCGAGGTCCCCAGCAGCAGCTTGAAATGAGCCAGTAGCGTAGAAGTTGAGAGCCACTGTGACCTTCACTGCCACCAACACAGACGTCCTGGACCTCAGTTGAGGCTGCAGATCTGGCTGCAGCAGGTGGCAGTGCTCAGTGACCACCTCCTTGCTGAATCGCAGCCTTCGCAAACACAGCTCCTCAGACATATGAAGGTAGGAGAGCTGTTCACGATATACCCTGGGAGGGTAAGCTCTCCTGTACATACGCCTGTTGGCCCTCCTCCGTCTGGCCATCATTGCCACTCTCTCTCTGCGTCTCTGTGTCCTCCAATTCAGCTGGAGCAGGACAACGCCCCCAATCAGTGCAGCCCCCATAGTCTCTTTGCAAGCAAAGTAATGAAGGACAGCAACTAAAGTACTAGCGAAGTTAGGATCAGTAGGCAAAACTACCTCACAAAGCGTTGAGTCAATGCAGAAGTCTCTCTTTCTCTCTCTCCGAATCTCTCTCTCTCTCTCAGAACGAGTGGTGCAAAAATGTCCACCACAGAAAAAGACAGGAAGAGGCCCCCTTTAAATAGCGCCCCCCCCCCAGCCCCACAGCGATTGATAGCGTTCCAGTCTTCCGGTTGTTGGATGCGCCAGGCGGTAAGGCAGGGGGCGCCACTCAATTTCCGCTCCGGGGCGCCACAAGGGCTTTGCACCATGGAATGACGTCACAATCTGCGCGCGCAGGTGGTCGCAGCGGTAAGGTTTAGCACCGCCGCACAATCTCAAGTTAAGTTCCCGAGCGGCGCAAACATCGCTGCGCCCGGGCGTTAGCGGCTTTGCGCCCCATTAGCGCCCTCTTAAGGCGCTAACGGGAGGCGCAACCAACTGAATTTTTACCCCAAGGTGCCTTAAAGGGGAAGGTGCTGGAAATTTGTCCACAGACGGAAGAGTGGATTATGCCCGTTTTAGGTGGCAATCCGCCACAATATAAGGTTTTGTAACTTTTGGAAGCGGAGATGCGTTTTGGCGGAGGGATCGATCGACAGCCGCAAGAGTTCAAGGAGAGTTGGGCGTATTGTAGTTAGGTGCGTAACTCTCTCACGCCCAAAATTCCACAATCCTCTAGGCTGATAATAGATTTGCGCCCCTGGTTACGCCTGTCTCCTGTTGCAAATTCAGGCCCGTGGAGTTTACAGAAATTCCAAGCATGCGATCCGTACATTAGCATGAGTCCTCTCACCCAGCAAGCATTTTAATTTATTTGCTCTTTCGAGAAAACTTTCAAACAAACAAGAGATTGAATTCACAAAGCTTTTGTTCCACTACGATGGGTTTGCTTTGAGGTCGTCTATGCTGATCGATCTCCTTGCATTATGAGAGCTTATCTATTAGCATATGTCCCTCTGCCAGCAGAAGCAAAGACTTAGGCAGAGTCAAACTGGCTTTGTGCTCAACTGCTCTTCAAATCTCCATGGTAATAAGAAATGGTTAGCTTCAAATCCAGATTGCAATTAACTGAGCAGCAGACATACTCCCCGCATTACATACATTTTCTTTATAAAGGAAACAGAACTTCCAGCCTCCTCCGAGTGCTAACATGTTTCATTATCAACAGCCATCTCGATGTCGAGTTTAATCGGAACTTTATTAAAGTCTGAACATCAAATTAAGGTCGGAAGCGATTACCAGTGATTCATCTGAAATCAGGAGAGACTGATGGTCTTATTAAAATAAATGGTACTATTCCTCAGATCTTTTCATTAGTGGATATATTTTTCTGTACGTGTACAGTTTGAGAAGAGAGCAAATGTGTCTCTGCAGGAGTAAAAGAGGCCACAGTTAACACAGTTAATGTTGCTGTTCCCCTCAGCCTAAAATGGAGTAATGATTACATATATTACATAGGATTACATAGGATTACACAGGATTACATAGGATTACACAGGATTACACAGGATTACACAGGATTACATATAATTACATAGGATTACACAGGATTACATATAATTACATAGGATTACACAGGATTACATATAATTACATAGGATTACACAGGATTACACAGGATTACATAGGATTACACAGGATTACATAGGATTACACAGGATTACACAGTATTACATAGGATTACATAGGATTACACAGGATTACACAGGATTACACAGGATTACATAGGATTACACAGGATTACACAGTATTACATAGGATTACATAGGATTACACAGGATTACACAGGATTACACATAATTACATAGGATTACATAGGATTACACAGGATTACATAGGATTACATAGGATTACACAGGATTACACAGGATTACATAGGATTACACAGGATTACACAGGATTACACAGGATTACATAGGATTACACAGGATTACACAGGATTACATAGGATTACACAGGATTACACAGGATTACATAGGATTACACAGGATTACATAGGATTACACAGGATTACACAGGATTACATCGGATTACACAGGATTACACAGGATTACACAGGATTACACAGGATTACATAGGATTACACAGGATTACACAGGATTACATCGGATTACACAGGATTACACAGGATTACATAGGATTACACAGGATTACATAGGATTACATAGGATTACACAGGATTACATAGGATTACACAGGATTACACAGTATTACATAGGATTACACAGGATTACACAGGATTACATAGGATTACATAGGATTACACAGGATTACACAGGATTACATAGGATTACACAGGATTACACAGGATTACATAGGATTACACAGGATTACATAGGATTACATAGGATTACACAGGATTACATAGGATTACACAGGATTACACAGTATTACATAGGATTACATAGGATTACACAGGATTACACAGGATTACACATAATTACATAGGATTACATAGGATTACACAGGATTTCATAGGATTACATAGGATTACATAGGATTACACAGGATTACACAGGATTACATAGGATTACATAGGATTACATAGGATTACACAGGATTACACAGGATTACATAGGATTACACAGGATTACACAGGATTACATAGGATTACACAGGATTACACAGGATTACATAGGATTACACAGGATTACACAGGATTACATTGGATTACACAGGATTACACAGGATTACATAGGATTACACAGGATTACATCAGATATACGGCACAGAAACAGGCCGTTCGGCCCAACCAGTCCATGCCGGCGTTTATGCTCCACTCGAGCCTCCTCCCATCTTTCCTCATCTAAATCTATCAGCATAACCCTCTATTCTCTTCTCCCTCATATGCTTGTCCAGCCTCCCCTTAAATCCATCTACACTATTTGCTTCAACCACTCCCTGTGGTAGCGAGTTCCACATTCTCACCATTCTCTGGGTAAAGAAGTTTTTTCTGAATTCCCTATTGGATTTCTTGGTGACTATCTTATATTGATGGCCCCTAGTTTTGCTCTTCCCCACAAGTGGAAACATTCTCTCTGTATCCACTCTATCAAAACCTTTCATAATTTTAAAGACCTCTGTTAGGTCACCCCTCAGCCTTATTTTTCAAGAGAAAAGAGACCCACAGCCTGTTCATCATTTCCTGATAGGTATACCCTCGCATTTCTGGTATCATCCTTGTAAATCTTCTCTGCACCCTCTCCAGTGCCTCTATATCCTTTTTATAATATGGTGACCAGAACTGCACGCAGTACTCCAAGTGTGGTCTAACCAAGGTTCAAAACAAGTTTAGCATAACTTCCCTACTTTTCAATTCTATCTCGCTAGAAATAAAGCCTAGTGCTTGCTTTGCTTTTTGTATGGCCTTGTTAACCTGCGTTGCTACTTTTAGTGATTTGTGTATTTGTACTCCGAGATCCCTTTGCTCCTCCACCCCACCCACACTCGCACCCTCCAAGTAATATGGGACCTCTCTATTCTTCCTACCATAATGTAATACCTCACATTTATCTGTGTTGAAATTTATTTGCCAATTCTGCATGTTTATTAATGTGTTCTTATAATTTGTTGCAGTCCTCCTTAGTATTGACTATCCCCCGAATTTGGTGTCATCCGCAAATTTAGAAATTGTGTTTTTGATTCCAAAGTCTAAATCATTAATATAAATTGTGAACAACAGTGGTTCCAGCACTGATCTTTGTGGAACACCACGACCCACCTTCTGCCATTGTGAATAGCTACCCTTTACTCCCACTCTCTGAGCATAAGGAATGTATTCTTTGATAACTGCTTAAGGACTGAAGAGGTTGTGAAGGGGCTATGGTAGGAAACAGCAGTTTCTCTGTGTGTTAAAGAAATGATCTTATTTCATGCTTTTCAAACTTGCTTCTGTGAAATTTAAAGAGCCTGCGAGGTTAGCAAATTTCTGTATTTTTCTGACTTTCCTTATTTTTCTTGCTGTATGCATTTTCTGCAATGGTGACATTGTTTTACTTTGGTTGGGTGACATCAGCAACTGGAGTTAACAGCTGCTGAAAATGGCCACAACGCTAATGGAGCTAAATTGACCTGGGGGGATGGAGATTGTTGGCGCAGCTCTTACCTGCCGTGCAACGTCGTCCTGGTGGCATTGCTGGAGGCATCTGAGATGACATTCAAGTGCAGCTGTGGTGTTCGAGCTTCGCACAGCCTCTGGAAGCGAGGCTGTGGAGCTCGCAAGGAACTGTGGGCAATGAAGAGGCCTGAGAATTAAAGGGGACATGCACACTGAAGCAATACAAATTAAAATGAAAATTGAAACAATGCACAGATTGAATAGACTAGGCTTATACTCACTATGGCTAGAAATTCATTATAGCCCAGGAATGGGTGGTGTAATTCAAAAAGTTGGAGAATTAGTGCCAGGCACGCAAAATTCATTCTCACTGCTCAAAGAAATGATTGGAGCGCTAATTCAAGTCTTTAAGCCCAAGTTCATTGGTGTTACATTCAAAGGGTGGACCAATATCAAATACAGTCTAATCGCAAGTCATCATTGCCACAGGCTTTTTCCAGTTCTTAAAGGGGAGGTTCATTGATTCTGCAGAACCTCATTCTCAGCATTGCTGGCTGTGCAGCTGCCTCAGCAAACAGCAGCAGGTCAAGGAGAACAAGCCAGAGGACTGAAGCAGATGTACTCTTGGCAGATCCATGCCCCAGGGAGAGAGCCCGCAGATTCAGCGATCAAGCATTGGGGACATTGGTGTTCGCTGTAGAGAGACGGAGGGCGGTATTCTACCCAGATAGTGGCAGGAGGCCCTCGCCGCAAGTCTTCTGCACCATGTGGAGGGAGGTAGCGCAGCATGTCTCGGGCAGCACTGTGGTCACCAGGACCCACACACAGTGCAGGATGAAATTTAACGACCTCACTCGGGTGGTCATGGTTAGTGAATGCTTCTACAAATGCTACATATCACCATCTGTACCACAATCTTCACACACTGCCCAAAGCACACGAAGATGATAGGTGCAATGGCTAGGGTGCCCAAGACCCTTTTGGCAATGATAAGGAGTGTGGAGGAGTCCGCCTCCAACATTGCACAAGGCTCTGCACACACCATGGAGCCCATCATTTCCAGTCTGCAAAGGATGGTAGACTCCCAGATAGACCGTGGCAACCCAGACCTGATGCCGCGTGTGATGGGCGATCTGGCAGCTTTCATTGCAGCACAGGCGGAAGTGATACAACGTCTTAGTGCTGTAATGGAATCTATGCTTGGTGTCATTCAATCTCAGACTGCTCTCATGCAGTCTCAGCTTGATACAACGCAAGCTCTGACTGCTGCCATCGTGGCTGGATCTACCACCGTCAACCGGGGCTTTCATGGTGTTGCAGCAGGCCAGCAATCTGTGCTCCAACAGATTGCTAGGGATGCTGAGGTGGCTGCCCCGGGGGAGTGGCAGTGGGTCAGCGGAGCAGGAACCTGCTGTCCTCTCTCAGGATGACAGCATTCCTGCTCCCATCACTGCCACTCAGCCATTGCCCTTGTCACTGTCTGTCATCCAGCCAGCCCAGACTGCTGTCGCCCATGCTGAGGTGGTGCAGTCTACAGCCGGGCCTTCCAGGCCCAGAGCTGGTCGAGGGCTTCCTACAAGGCCATCTGAAGTCTCCCGCATGGACACTCAGCAGCCTTCCACCAGCCCTGCTGCAGCCACTGGGGAGACACTTCGTAGGAGCACTAGAGTATGAAAAGGCACAGTAATGAGAGGCACTAAGGGATTGCACAATTGTGAATAGTTAATATTGTTGTTGTAAATATGTGTTCACTGATTATTGATAAATTTATTAATTCAGTTTGGATTCTTTTGTGCTTTGTGCTGTGATATGGCCTGCGACAGGGATGGAATGATGGGGATGTGGTGAGCAACGGGGATCTGGGGTTTAATTCATTTGAACCACAGTCTGATGAGGCGATCACGGACCGCCCTTCTGGAAGGCTGATTGAGTGGCTTCATCCTCCCTCGCTCCTGTTCCTTCTCCTCATCTTCCTCCTCTTCCTCTTCCTCCTCCCCGTCCTCCTCCTGAGGTGCTCCCGCAATCCCTGGTGGCAAGGGCTGGGCCCTCATGATGGCCAAGTTGCGGAGGATGCAGCAGACCACCATGAAATGGGACTCCCGCTCAGCGAGTACTGGAGGGCTCCTCCCGAGCGGTCAAGGCAGCGGAATCGTTGCTTTAGCAGGCCGATGTTCCTGGTGGCAGCATGGCTCTCATTATATGAGTGCTGGGCAGGAGTGTTGGGGTTGAGGAGGAGAGTCATTAGCCAGCTGGAGAGTGGATAGCCCTTGTCTCCGAGCAGCTAGTCGCGAGCTTGATGTGGTGGCTGGAAGAGTGCTGGCACACCGGTCTGGAGCAGGATGAAGGCATCGTGGCTGCTGCCAGGATAGCGGGCATTGACATTGAGGATTCGCTGTCTGTGGTTGCACACCAACTGCATGTTAAGTGAATATTAACCTTTGTGTTTACAGAAGACCTCAGGATTGTTATGCGGTGCCCGCAAAGCCAGGTGGGTGCAGTCAATGGCGCCCTGCACCATGGGGAATCCCGCTATCCTGGCAAAGACACATGCACGCTCGTCCTGCTTCTCTCTGGTGATGGGGAAGGAAATGTAATCCCTTCTCCTGGTGTGGAGCCTCTGTGACCTCCTGGATGCAGCGATCGACAGCGAACTGCGAGATGTTAGCTATGTATCCTGCTGCAGACTGGAAGGATCCGCTGGCGCAGAAATTGAGGGCGACGGTGACCTTGACTGCCACTGGGAGAGCCGTGGTCGCCCTGATCTGCGGCTGGAGGTCTGGTTGCAGGAAGTGGCAGAGTTCTGTGACCACATCCTTGGTGAAGCGAAGCCTTCTAATATACTGATCCTTGCTTAATTGGAGGTAGGAGAAGTGCTCTCGGAATGCCCTCAGAGGGTAAGGCCTCCTGTTGAGAGCCCTGATGACCCTCCCCCTCCCTCTGACCACATGTTCCAATCTTTCTCGCTGCCTCCACTCCCTCCGCCATAGATCCTGGAGGGCGATGTTGACTGCTAATACAACCCCCATTAATGTAACTAAGTGTAGCACTTTGATTTTATTAAGAATAAATGTAGCTACTTTTTAGTTGCCACAACACTCCTGATACTAAATAACATTGAAATGATGAAATAACACAGACAAGAAAACACTGAAACTCCACTAACCTACAGCCGCGAGTCATTACTGATGAACCCTTTAAATAACATCCCTGGAGCCGTCTTCCTGTTGCTTCACACCAGCTCTCCCTGGAGCTGTTTCCTCCAGGCGCTAAGGTAGGTGGCGACAATCAATTTTGCAGATTGGGTGGCCAATGAGCGTTGCACACTCACTGATGTCATGATCCACCTGGCGTTGAGGCTCCCGGCGATACCTCTTAGCGGCGGCACTGCGGGAGGGGGGCGGGATTTGGCGTGCGGCATTGCTTTCGCCTCGCCCTGGCAATAATACTCTAGCGCCTCGTTAGCGCCATCTACTGCACTAACGGGAGGCACTAAGGTACTGAATTTCCCCCCCCCGAGAGTTTAGAAGAATGAGAACTGATCTCATTGAAACGTATAAAATTCTTACAGGGTTTGACAGGGTAGATGCTGGGAGGATGTTTCTCCTGGCTGGGGAATCTAGAACCGGGGTCACAGTCTCCGAATAAGGGGTCGGCCATTTAGGACTGAGATGAGGAGAAATTTCTTCACTCAAAGGGTTGTGAATCTTTGGAATTCTCTACCCCAGAGGACTGTGGATGCTCAGTCGTTGAGTATATTCAAGACAGAGATCAATAGATTTTTGGATACTAAGGGAACCAAGGAATATGGGGATATTGCGGGAAAGTGGAGATGAGGTAAAAGATCAGCCATGCTCTTATTGAATGGTGGAGCAGCCTCGAGGGGCTAAATGGCCCACTCCTGCTCCTATTTCTTATATTCTTATGACAGCCACATCATCCAAGCGTATTGTGGGACGGTCACTGAAACAGTTCCCTCTTTCTTGCAGGAGAAGTTGGCTTATAACAGCAGGCAGCAGCAAAGAACTGGAGGAGGACAAACATGCATGCATGTTTTAACCCCTATGGAGGAGACAGTGCTGGCCATCATGGGAAGTGGCATCACTGAGGCCGTGGCCACTGGCGGGGCTGAAGCGATCGATGATGAGGGTATCAGCATAGCTAATCCTCCTTCTCTCATCCCACACCTCCCTCACCCCGCAATCTCTTCTGACTTAGAAGCTGCAGATGGTGTAAGCACGCACTTCTTACTTTCTCGTCTCCCCTCACCATAACCCAATCCTTGTTCCTTTTTCATTGCAGATACCCAAGCTCTGGAGCCTTCCCCATCAGTGGAGGAAGAGGAAGAAGACAATGAAGATGAAGAGACACCGTCGTTCAATCTTACACTCGCAGCCACCAGCTCAGAGTCTGGCACTGTATCGTAGTGGATAGGATCGAGGAGGAATCGGCACATGGTGAGACACCGGACACAAGTGTGCAGTAGACAGGGCATGTGGAATGGAAATCGCAGATGTCAACTCGCTGGAGAGTGAGGTCGCACAATAGTTCTGCTGCAGAGGAGTCAAGAAGGAGTTGGATATATTTCTTAAGGCTAAGGGGATCAAGGGATATGGGGAGAAAGCAGGGACAGGGTACTGAATTTGGATGATCAGCCATGATCTCATTAAATGGCGGAGCAGGCTCGAGGGGCCGAATGGCCTACTCCTGCTCCTATCTTCTATGTTTCTATGTTTCTATGAGTCAGTTGAGGACTTTGCAGGGCCAGACTACAGAAGAATAGTGATATAACATTAACAACACTCCAGTCCTCCAGCACTGCTCCTGTATCCAATGAGGATTGAAAGATTGTGACCAATGCCTCTGCTATTTCTACCTTTGCTTCTTTCAGCAACTCAGGATGCATTCCATCCGGACTAGGTGACTTACCAACTTTCAGTAACGCTAATCTTACAGTACTTACAGGTTAGTTGCCGGTCCAGTATTTCTGTCTACTGCTTGACTTCTCGTTGTTTTTTGCAGTGTTGGAACACTCTGAGAGTTCCCTTTGTCTGCACAGAGAGAGGTTTTGCTGGTCTAGCACTGCTGTTGCTCTTTGCCTCACAAATAGTCTGGCTGCAGACATGGGTGGTCTTATAGGAATGCCTTTGGGGCTGGAGGACGAGGGGGAGCAGCAAGGAAGACACCACAGAGCAGGAGAAGCTGCCAGAAGAGGGGCGAGGAGGCACAGCAGGAGGCCATATCCACAGAAGGTCTTCAGGGAGCACTTCACCTACCTCAACTTCCCTGATGAGTAATGTATGAGGTGCCTTCACTTCACCAGGGAGGCTATCACTGAGTTATGTCACATGCCTTGTAAGGCCTCCAGTGTAGCATCAGAGAACCTTGGCTCCCTCCATCAACCATTTCTTAATTAAGTTGTTCTATAGTCTTTGCAGAAAGAATACACCTCCCCTTTAAGAGGTGCTGGCTCCCAATAACTCGCCACCACCCCCCTCCCCCGCCCCCCCACCCCAATAGGCATGCGGCCAATGGATAGCCTGGGTAGCACTGGCCACACACACACATCATTGTCATCAGCAGGCAGCATGGATATTGTGTGCTGCCAGCATTGGCAGTAATTGGCACAGCCAGTCTGCGCCCCGTCCCCTGCACACCCATTTTTGGGCGCAATCCGATTTCTGGGCCATTGTATTTTCAATAATTAGCTTGAAAGTTACTTCAGCATAATACAGCAAAATAACACTTTTTGTACTGATTTTATTATTTTATGGTCATTTCTAATAGAGGTAAAATAAATATTTTTATACATTAGCTGACCTCCTGTGGTGTTGCTCCTGGTATGTCGCAGGGCAGGGCTGGGAAGAAGTGAGAATGGGAGGTCCTGATTCATGTCATACCCTCATAGGTGAATCATCCTCCTCCCTGTGATGTTCACTGATCATTACCCATCATCACTTCATCTCTAGTCGACCCCATCATTTCACCCACCCTTCCACCCCCTTTCACTATCTCCTCTCTACCTTATCCCCCAAGGCACCATCCTTTTGCACACCCCTGGATACCCTACCCACCTACTTAACCCCACCACATTTGTAATCCCCAATTGTGCTTCCGAATAGAAAAACAAAGAAAAATAGGAGCAGGAGTAGGCCATTCGGCCCTTCGAGCCTGCTCCGCCATTCAAGCAAACATGCAGGTGCAGCAAGCAGTTAGGAAGGCAAATGGTATGTTGGCCTTCAGTGCAAGAGGATTTGAGTACAGGAGCAAGGATGTCTTACTACAGTTATACAGGGCCTTGGTGAGTCCACACCTGGAATATTGTGTGCAGTTTTGGTCTCCTTACCTAAGAAAGGATATACTTGCCATAGAGGGAGTGCAACGAAGGTTCATCGGACTGATTCCTGGGATGGCAGGACTGTCGTATGAGGAGAGATTGGGTCGACTAGGCCTGTATTCACTAGAGTTTAGAAGAATGAGAGGGGATCTCATTGAAACGTATAAAATTCTGACAGGGCTAGACAGACTGGATGCAGGGAGGATGTTTCCCCTGGCTGGGGAGTCTAGAACGAGGGGTCACAGTCTCAGGATACAGGGTAGGACATTTAGGACTGTGATGAGGAGAAATTTCTTCACTCAGAGGGTGGTGAACCTGTGGAATTCTCTACCACAGAAGGCTGTGGAGGCCAAGTCACTGAATATATTTAAGAAGGAGATAGATAGATTTCTAGACGCAAAAAGCATCAAGGGGTATGGGGAGAGAGCAGGGAATATGGTATTGAGATAGAGGATCAGCCATGATCATATTGAATGGCGGAGCAGGCTCAAAGGGCCGAATGGCCTACTCCTGCTCCTATTTGTCTAAGTTCTATGTTCTATGTTCTAATATGATCATGGCTGATCCTTTATCTCAATACCACATTCCCGCTCTCTCCCCATACCCCTTGATGCCTTTTGTGTCCTTCTTCATCCTGTCCTGTCCTTCATCAGCTATGCCCCTCTGTTACTCTTCCCCACCTGAATCTTAATTGCTCTTCTGCCCTCCCTCCTCTCTCAGTTCCCTATGACATTTATGCTAATTGCACTTGTACTAGATTTATCATCCCTTTGAACTGTCTGTTCAATAGTTCGAAGCTGACTCTACATTGGAAACAGTTATGATTTTTATTTAAGCGTAAGTGAGCATTAATACACGCAGTATTTGAGCAGCAGTTTACAAGGAACAATTGAGAATTACATTATTCCGTTGGTCCTTGGGTAGAAGGCGTGACCCATTCCTGGTACCTTCTACTTGCATACACTTGTACACCTGCCGGGTGTCCTCCTTGTCCCTTCTACACTGAGAGAGACCCAAACCCCCCTAGGATACGCCCCAAAATTCGGAACTGTGGAAAAATCCATCCCGTCATCGGGACGGCACATCTGCATCCATACGCAGGCCTTGGGCCACTCTTACCTGTCTCGTAGACTTAGCACAAGCTTTCTCTGAGCTGGTTTTCTGTTTCTACAGTTGATGACGCACCCTATGGACATTGAGGACAACACGAGTTCGAACAGTAATCAAATCCTCTGTTCAACAGGCTCATTTTCCTAATTCTAACAGAGGAGAAATAAAACTAAAGTAATAAAACTGTAGACTCGCAAACTTAATATCAAACTACAAAGCTTCACACTGAAAAATACTAAAAGGGGATGATATTTGATTGTATTTCAACAAATTACAAGGGCGCTCAGTGTGCATTCCCACAGTCAGGGACGAGAGATAAGCAATAACGCAGTAGGCAGCTTCAAGTCTCAAACTGTTCTTTCCTCACTTCTAGCAATAAACATTAGTTTTTGCAATAACAAGAATATTTGTGATCGTTCGTCATTCTGCACCTGCCAAAAAGCCAGCCTGAGAGTTTAAGAGCAGTGTATTTTGCTGAACAGTAGTTCCATCAAAAAGCTTGGAGTCATTTAACTCCTTCGAGCCTAGACCCTCTGAACACCTTCCTAAACCTATATTCGTACACACTACGCTACTTTTATCATGTCACAAGCCCTTGTGTGGCTGGAGTGGGGTAAGGCCTAAGGTGGAGCTGGTGGTGCAGGGAGGGGGGATTGGGAAGGGGATTGGCAGCTTGAAGCGAATGAATGAATCAACAGGCAATGGGGACTGGAAATCAGGGGTAGAAATTCGCTCATGCCGCTAGACCAGCACAAACCAGCTGGAGGGAACCATCCCTGTGCCCGAAGAGGTCGGCCCGAGGACAGATCAAAATGAACCCTTGGGCCTCATCTGAATAATTGGGGCACCTGTCCCGCCTCCAGAGGCAGCTCACCCAGTGTCAAGGCACTCGATTTGGGCCTCGGCACGCTGAGGGGAGAAAGAGTGTATTTTTTAATGTTAATGTTGCTTCAATTTTCAAGAAAAAACACCAGTTGAATCTTGAAGCCGACTAATTACCATTGCTGTCTTTTGTTAACAATTAGGAAAGCTCAATGCTAATGGGCTCAACCTATGAGGGAGAGATTATAATTTTTAACAGCTATGAGATAAAAAGAAAGAGACAGAGACAGAGAAATAAACACAAATCTTTCCTCACTCAAAGAGGTCTTATGTTTGGTTGATGGAGGAAAAGAATACACTGTTTTTAATTGTTTTAAACATATCCTCTTGCCATTATTTTTCACTCTCATCAATGCTTACTCTCTAAATCCTCTGCTTAACCTTCTGATAATAGAAAAGTGTCCACCTTTCAATGCCGCTATCTGATGCACCATCTAAATCTGGCAACAGACAGAAGAGAAAACACTGGCCCGGATGCAGCAGGGCCTCGAACGGCTTCTGCCTTGAATTAGACTTGCACTTGCACATTTAAGTTTTTACAATGGCCCAGAAATTAAACAGTGAGTGCTCACGCGGGGGTAAGGCTTCCCCGCGATATCTCACTCCGCGCCTACCTTTTTCCTCCGGGCCCACACGAACTTTAGTTTCAAGGCCAGTCCCACATGCAGCTGTGCAGTGCTTGAGTGACCCAGAGACTCAATTAGTTCGTGCGAGCTCTGGGATCACGTGATTCAGTTAGAGCCAATGGCAGCACACCATCTTTCATTCATAGTTTTAACAGCAAGGGCTGTCAAAGCTATGAATCCTACACACCCCCAAAAGAACAGCTAAACCTCAATTAAATTTCAAAAAAGCCATCACATTAATAAAATAAGTATAGTTAAATAAATTAACCACTTTAAACGAAAAATTAAATTTTTGAAAAAATTTAAAATCTTTTTAAAAGTTATAAAAATAAACTTACCTTTCTTTAAAGTCTCTAATAAAGATAAACCTGTTGAAAAAAATTTAAAATAATACTTAATTAACTACTTACCTTGTTAAAAGAGGGTCTTACGCCTCCTTTCTTCATGTGTAAAATCTTCCATGCTTACCTGCGCGTTCAAAGCTGCAAAAATAACTAAGTGCACTGCGTGCGCACAGCCTGTAGCGCGCACGCGGTTCACTTAGGAACCGCCCCCTTTTGAATTCACGAAGTGCCGGTTTCCCGCGCATGCGCAGTGCATGCAGGAAACCGGCAATTGGAGACCTAAAACGCGAGAGTACACAGTGCATACTCTCGCGTATTAGGTCTAATTTTCGGGCCATTATTTGCGTGGCAAGTTGCTGAAAGTGCGAGCTGATAACAGAAACGAGGCACCTGCAACCTGAGTGAACAGGGCAACCAACATCGCATCTCCTTAACCAATCAGATTGAAGGATTGAAAAATAAATAGAGGAACAAAGGAAGCGCACATTAGAGTGGGTGAATTCAATGTCAAATCAGGTCCAGAAAGAGAAATCGAGAGAGGGAAAGAAAGATTGGATTAAGAGCGAGAAAGAAAACAGAGACAGGAAGGAAAGTAAGCAATATTTGCACAGACTACCCTCTCACGGTAGAACAGAGGGAGAGGGCAAGCAGGAGCATTGTGGGTTAGACTAGACAGCTGGGCAGCTCACAGAGAAAAGAGGGCAGAGTGAGCTGATGGACAATCTAAAAATAAAGACAGGGTTCTTGAAATTGATTTGCTGAGCACTGGGGAACCTTTGGAATGTAGCAAGGATGAGACATAGGGCTGGAATTTTACTCGGAGGTGGAGAGGGAGCGAGGTGGGGGGTGGGGGTTAAAATTCCCCCCTTTGTGTGGGAGAGGGCAGGAGTCTTTGAGTTCTCAATTAGCTTGTGTGTGCAAGGTAGAGGTGGAAGGGTCAACAAGCAGAATATTTGACGAATTAATCTTGGAGGTAATGAAGAGGTGGATCAGTGGAACAGCAGTGGAGCTCGGACCTTAAGCAAGCAATGTTCCAGAGGTGGAAGAAGGTGGTTAAGAGACTGGATATGGAGTTCAACTCCGGGCTGAGGTTGCTCAACACTGGATTTAGCCTATGTGAGTAGCCAAGGACTTTGAGTCAGGTGCAGAGATATCAGTGGTGCTGCAGGAAGCAAATTAGGATGGATTCAGTATTGTCAACATTGAGTGGAAGGAAATTTCCACTCTTAAAGCACTTGCGGTCTACAGTGGTGGAGATAGATTTGGGTGTTATTGATATAGATGAGCAAGCTGACCCCAGGGTTGTGGATGATATGGCTGAGGGACAGAATATAAATGAGGAGAAGGAGAGAACCAAGGATGGAGCCACTGGAGAGGTCTACAAGGCTGGGTATGCTTAGAGTGGACAAGTCACCTGGTCCAGATGGCTTGCATCCCAGGTTGCTAAGGGAATTGGGGGAGGAGATAGCGGAAGGGCTTACCATAATTTTCCAATCTTCCCTAGATGAGGGGGAGGTGCCTGAGGATTGGAAAGTGGCAAATGTGACACCATTGTTCAAGAAAGGGTGTAAGGACAATCCTAGTAACTACAGTTTAACATCAGTGGTGGGTAAAGTTTTAGAAACAATAATCAAGGAAAAAATTAACGGGTTTAAGCTAATTAAGGAGAGCCAACACGGATTTGTAAAAGGCAGATCGTGTTTGACTAATCTAATTGAATTTTTTGATGAAGTAACAGAGAGGATTGATGAAGGGAATGCAATGGATGTTGTCGACATGGATTTTCGGAAGGCATTTGACAAAGTACCACATAGAAGGCTGGTTAACAAAATTGAGGCTCATGGAATAGGTGGGTCAGTGGCAGCTTGGATAAGGAATTGGCTTAAGGACAGAAAACAGCGAGTTGTGGTAAATGGCTGTTTTTCAGACTGGAGGATGGTAAACAGTGGTGTTCCCCAAGGGTCAGTGCTGGGGCCACTGCTTTTTTTGATATATATAAATGACCTGGATATTGGAATACAGAGTAGAATTTCTAAATTTGCCGAAGACACCAAACTTGGGGGTGTGGCAAACAGTGATGATGATACCAATCGACTGCAACAGGACATAGAAAGGCTAGCAGAATGCGCAGACATGTGGCAGATGGAATTTAATACAGAGAAGTGTGAGGTGATGAATTTTGACAGAAGGAACAGGGAGAGGCAATATAAACTTAATGGCATAGTTTTAAAGAGTGTGCAGGGACAGAGGGACCTGGGAGTTAATGTGCATAGGTCCCTGAAGGTGGCGGGACATATTGAGAGAGTGGTTAACAAAGCAGATGGGATCTTGGGCTTCATAAATAGAGGTATTGAGTACAAAAGTAGAGAAGTTATGCTGAACCTTTATAAAGCGCTGGTTAGGCCACAACTGGAGTATTGCGTCCAGTTCTGGTCACCACACTTTAGGAAGGATGTGAAGGCACTTGTGAGGGTGCAGAGGAGATTTACCAGAATGGTTCCGGGGATGGGGGATCTTAGCTACAAGGACAAGTTGGAGAAGCTGGATTTGTTTTTATTAGAGCAAAGGAGGTTGAGGGTGATTTGATAGAGGTGTGCAAGATTATGACGGGTTTGGATAGGCTAGACGGGGAAAGGCTGTTCCCACTAGTTGATGGTACAAGGACTAGGAGACACAGATTTAAGGTTTTGGGCAAGAGATACAGGGGGGATGTGAGGAAAAACTTTTTTACGCAGCGATTGGTGAGGACCTGGAACTCACTGCCGACGGAAGTGGTGGAAGCGGAAACACTCAATGTTTTCAAGGGGAGACTGGATAGGCACTTGAGGGAAATAAACTTGCAGGGCTACGGGGATAGAGCGGGGGAATGGGACTGACTGGATTGCTCTACAGAGCACGGACTCGATGGGCCAAATGGCCTCCTTCTGTGCCGTTATGACTCTATGACTATGACAAGAAGCCAAAGGTCTGATACAGCAGAAACCATTTGGGGAAATATAACCCTTATTTTGCTGTCCCAGCAAAACCTGTCGTGAAGATGGCTGGCCAAAAGTGTACTGAGCTAACCACATGCAATTTTGTGGGGTCAGCCTATTTGAATAATGAGCATAAAATCCCAGCATAGCTTTGGCCCTGTGCCAGAATAGTCTAGCCTAAAGTTGGAAGTGGAAAATCTGGCAAGCAGCACAAATTTAAAGGGATGTGTTCACCGAAATGTGAAGGAAATATTGTTTTAGCAATTACAAAAGTTTAAAATGGATTTTAAACAGTAGCAGTATTCCCATGGCATTGCTCATAGTGAGTAGCAGGACACTCTGTTTTATAATAATAGCAGCATTATGCCATTTAATGCACATGGCATTATTATCAAGGCCACTGATTGAGGGTGACTGAATAAGTAATGTTCTATTCTGTCAGATCAACAAAGTCCACTGGGGAAAGTGTTACAGGAAGTAAATGTGGCACTTACCGAAAGTGCAGGCTGGACATAAAAAATTTAATGGCCCGAATTTTGCTTTCAACGGCGAAGGAACGTTGCTCGCTGTTCATTATGCTTACAGCTGCCCACAGACTTTTTGTGGGCTTTTGAGCGGCAATGTACAGCTACTAGAGATCCTATTCAGCGTGGCGCCCTTTACAGGGGATCTGTGGCGTGGGCGAGCATGGAAAGCAACAGCATGTCTCATCAACCAATCAGATTTAAGAATCCTCACTGAGACACGCAGGACTAGAAATTGGAACCTTTAGCGCCGGCCGTTAAGGCCGGTTTTGAAGAAAAAATGGCGGCCGCCTCGCTTCCGCCCACTTCCGGCGCAGAACGCGGCGGCCGCCATGTTGGGCAAGTCGGCAGCGCTGCCGTTGCCTGCGCTCGCCTCAAATATTTTAATGATCAAGAGCGTGACGTCGATCGCTGTGCAACGCTGAATTGACGCACGCTGAGCGATTTTGGACGTCGCCGCTCCTTTTACCGCCCTCTCCAAAACACACCCGTGACTGCAGCCGTCGCCAGCGTGTAGACCCGGGAGAAAGCAGAGGAGATCTATCGATCTCTGAGAAGCCTTCAATAACTATACAGAGTATTGTGCAGCCCCACCAAACCCAGGGCTCTGTGACAGGTTTGCATCCCTCACTGATCACTGTTTCAAATAGTTTCGACATTGCTTGCACTGGATGGTGTAACCAGGAATTTGATGACACATGTAGCGTGAGTTTTCATAACTTCAAGTATTTGGAACCTCACACTGCTAGACTGATTCCACCCAAATTGCAGTCATTTAATCAGTTAATGATGACATCTTTTGATTAATAATTGTACTGGACCAATTAGCTGGCTAAATATTTGAGAGCGTCAGCAGTTGAATTAAACATAGATTTCAGCTAAACTGCAGGTTGCATTCTTTAAAATCTGACAGATTAGTGTATTTTTAGGCTCTGATTTACTTGCATCCCCTCTCTGTCAACCTACAAAACACGAGAAACATAACCGGAAACATAACACTTCACTTTCATCAATCGCGATTTCCTGACAACGCCGCACAGATACTTTAGAGCCGACCTTCGACCTCCTGCTGATGTTACCGCCTGAAAGAGCGCGTTGCACGGTAAGTTCTGCGCTGCGCTCATTTAAATCAGCAGGCAACACCAAAATAGCGGTGCTGCCTGCACTCTTTTTATGGATGGGTGGCACTGCCCGTTCTCGGGCTTTATCGAATTTCTAGGCCGCAAAGTCGAAACCAGGAAGTATAAATTAGAATATTTAATTCAATGTAAAATCATGTACAGAAAGCAAACTAAAGCGAGGGAAAGAAAGATGGGATTAAGAGAGAGAGAAAAAAGAGACAGAAACTAGTGGGCCAGAAATTCGGCTCTCCGGCTTCCTGCGGGTGCAAGCATCACGCGCGTACTTGCCCACCGCGCCTGCAGTTGTGCTTTGGGCCCACGAGGACTTTGGCTCCTGGGCCTCCTCCAGCTGCCAGCGTGCAGTGCTTGCGTATCCCAGGGGCGCAGTTAGTTCGAAGCGTCCCCTGGGATCACGTGGGCCATGGAGAGCCAATCCTAGCAGGGCATTTTCATTCATAGATTTGACATGAAGACCTGTCAAATCTATGAATTGAGATCGGCCCCAAAACCACACTTAAACTTCAAATAAATTGAAAAAAAAATCACATTTTTAAAATAACTATAAGTTAAATAAATTAACTACTTTAAACAAAAATTTAAATTTTTGAAAAAATTAATTATACTTTTTAACAGTGCTAAAAATAAACTTACCTTTCTTTAAAGTATGTAAAAAAGATAAATCTGTTGAAAAAATGTTTAAATTGTAATTAATTAACCACTTACCTTGTTAAAAACAGGCCTTGCGCCTCCTTTTTAAAAGTGCAGCTTCTCCATACTTACCTTCCCGGAGAAACCTGAAAAAAACCCCGAAGTTCACTGTGTGCGCGCAGCCTCTCCCGTGCACGCGTTCGACTTCTGAACCCCTCCCTTCAGGGGAACGGAAGTTCCAGTTTCCCGTGCATGCGCAGTGCATGCAGGAAACCAGCACTTCAGGTGGCCTTACGGGTGAGTACTCACCCGACAAGAGCCGAATTTCTGGCCCTTTAATAAATAATTTTATTTTAATTTTTTTTTAATCTCCAACAACAATTAACATCTGATGGAATGATACTCCACACATGTAAAAGTAAATTTTCAGTGCCAGAGAGGTTGTTTGACTGTAATTAAGATTTATCACCCCATTAAAAATTCACTTACACTTCAATGGGCCAGCCCTAACTTTTTCTGGTATGTTTAGTGGGTAACTGCAGGGTAAGTACTGCAAATTCACGCCCTTCCATATATGTGAATGCTGAATCTCTCGGTGAGATACCGTTAGAGCGAAGCTTGTGGAGGAGCAGGAGCGGCAGTTGCTGGCTGATTTACTCCATAATAACGGTGAGCTCTGATAGCCTCACCATTATTCTTAACGCAAAATCCGGATCCAATATATTTATAGATATAATAACGTTCTGCCTTACTTTGTTGCTGTATATATTTATCACGCTCTGCATATAATAAATACCATCGGGGGAAGATATGGGAACATGAGATGATTTTTAATAATATAAACTTTGCCAAGAAAACATTGGGGGAAGATTTGGGAGTGGAAGAAGCTTCAGTTTAAAAAATATAAACATTGGTCAGGTGAATGGTTTGGTGTCAAAACCAACAGAAAAGTCTTCTACCCCAATTTTCTAACCAGTTCAGTCAGTTGGCCTGATTTTAGGCGCCAGATACACTGAAAATGATGGTGGAATTTTGGGACCAATATTTGTAATATTCTGTGTGAATGAACCCCCTTAACCACAAGGCAGTGTGGAGAGTTACTTGTGAAGCTATTCATTTGTGAGGTGAACAATGGGCTGGTGCCCATGGTGCCCAAGGAAGAAATGGGAGAGTAGCCAGTCTGTTACCTTGCCTGCCCTTGTCAGGTCATTGAACTTTTTCCAGCACCGGGCTGCAGTCCTGGGAGTGAGTGTGTTGGAATTCTGCCACTGCCATTCTCCCCTCACGGTAAGAGACACTTTTCTGCGGTTTCCTCCTCCAGGGCGCCAAGCAATCTTTCTCTCCTTTGCGGAAATTCATCTAGTAGTGTCTGAAGTTTGGTCTTCTTAAAATTTAGTGCTCTTCTTTTCTGCCGCCTTTCAATGCACTGCTCTCTTCTTCAGGTGCCTCTTCCAGACCCTCCAATTCAAGACAAGGTTTAAAAGTGACACAAAATTTCACGCGAGCCATCCATTACAGCTACCTGACGGTCAAACACTCTTCTACTTACCTGCTGCTCCCCCAGACTGCTGTAGCAATCTTCAACAAGTCTTGCCTTCTTAAAGGCTCATAATTTCCAATTTCCCCAGTGCACTGCTTCAATGTAACACGGGATTAATGCTACTGAGGCGCCAATCGCTATTTAAATGAGCAGAGCCCAAATTTATAGCTGGGGTCAGAGCTGGACAGCATTGGCAGATGGGAATTTTCTGCATCAAATGGTCCTGTGGAAATTCAGTGCCTCAATTTTTAGACAACAAACACCCTGAAATTCCTTGGGGTACTATCCTGGGAATTACACTAGGGGCACATCTAAAGCTCCCGCCTGACCCATGCGGCTGGCACACCCAGCACCTGCCTGCCATTGGTGGGGGCTTACCCAGCCCCTCCACGACCCCAGCTATGCCCCCCCACAGTCCCCCCGCATAAGGGGTTGATCAGAATTTCGGGACTGGCCGGATCCTATCTTCGCCCATTTGGAGGCTGGAATACCTCAACTGACTTGGCACCCTGGCCTCCAGAGATGCACTGGATTCCCCGTGCAAGGAATCCCTGAGCCCGGCTCCACTTTTCTGATGGTCCTTGTCTTGTAAAGGACAGATTGAGGTTCTGCCCCTTGCAAGTTATCCTGGAAACAGAGAATACCTGGTATAGCTGGGTCTCTGTTACTTTCCTGTAATTCCTCCGGCCTCTCACGGGAGTTACAACAAGGGACCTGCAGAAATCCTGCAGATTTAAAAGTCGAGTACTTTTTTGCAGGAACCTACTGACAGAATCGAGAATAATAAGCAGAATGGAAAATGCCCCTTTAGAAACATAGAAACATAGAAGATTGGAGCAGGAGTAGGCCATTCGGCCCCTCGAGCCTGCTCCGCCATTCGATGAGATCATGGCTGATCATCCAAACTCAGTACCCTGTCCCTGCTTTCTCCCCATATCCCTTGATACCTTTAGCCTTAAGAAATATATCTAACTCCTTCTTGAATATATTTACTGACTTGGCCTCAACTGCCTTCTGTGGTAGAGAATTCCACAGGTTCACCACTCTCTGGGTGAAGAAATTCCTCCTCATCTCAGTCCTCAATGGCTTACCCCTTATCCTTAGACTGTGACCTCTTGTTCTGGACTCCCCCACCATCGGGAACATCCTTCCTGCATCTAGTCTGTCTAGCCCTGATAGAATTTTATAAGTTTCAATGAGATCCCCTCTCATTCTTCTAAACTCCAGCGAGTATAAGCCCAATCGACCCAATCTCTCCTTGTACGTCATTCCTGCCATCCCAGGTATCAGTCTGGTGTTGTTATAAAAATTAACTACTTACTTCAAAAAAAATCAGATTATAATGGTGTAATTTAAAAATAATTGTGAACGTTAGACTGTCAACTGTAGATAGCATCTGTCCAGTCCGCCTCACAGCTAGACAGATAGATGCAACAAAGACAGGGACTAGTGTTCTCATGGAAACCATATCTTCAGTTTGGCGTTCTGTCTCAAAGTCAGAGAGTTTCTCAGAACTTAACTTGCGGGCATAGACACCCATATATCTGGTCGACAAATGCGGTACTCCACTTTAGTGTACAACCAGCATTTGATACTGAACATGCAGAATTACTGGACCACAGGATCAGTAGCTGACAAGATTCACTGATCCCCAGCACTGAAATCGCTGATTTGCAACATCATTACCTTTCACATACAGCTGTCTGTCAAACTTATCAGCTCGTCCATCGTCACTCACTCTGCTGTTAAATACACTGAGCTGCCGTTTCCGGTGTATCTGCCCCCAGAGGCACGTGTAATAAGGGTAGAAAGCAAACACCGGGCGTAAAAGATCGAGGAAACTTGGGCGCAAGTGCGCTACGCACGTAATGATGCCAGGCTTGAATGTCCTCGCTCTTTTACGCTCCTCTATCGATTCCTGCCCCAAAGGCAATTTAGCTTATTATAATGGCTCTACCCCCTGGCTAAAATGCTGTATTTTTATTCATTCACGGGATGCGGCATCGCTGACAAGGCCAGCATTTATTGCCCATCCCTAGTTGCCCTTGAGAAGGTGGTGGTGAGCCGCCTTCTTGATCTGCTGCAGTCCATGTGGTGATGGTACTCCCACAGTGCTGTTAGGGAGGGAGTGCCAGGATTTTGACCCAGTGACGATGAAGGATCAGCGATATACTTCTCAGTCAGGATGGTGTGTGACTTGGAGGGGAACTTGGAGGTGGTGGTGTTCTCATGCGCCTGCTGCACTTGTCCTTCTAGGTGGAAGAGGTCGTGGGTTTGGGAGGTGCTGCCAAAAGAAGCCTTGTCGAGTTGCTGCAGTGCATCTTGTAGATGGTACACACTGCAGCCATGGTACGCCGGTGGTGGAGGGAGTGAATGTTTAAGGTGGTGGATGGGGTGCCAATCAAGCGGGCTGCTTTGTCCTGGATGGTGTCGAGCTTCTTGAGTGTTGTTGGAGCTGCACTCATCCAGGCAAGTGGAGAGTATTCCATCACACTCCTTACTTGTGCCTTGTGCCTTGTAGATGGTGGAAAGACTTTGAGGAGTCAGGAGGGGAGACATTCGCCGCAGAATACCCAGCCTCTGACCTGCTCTTGTAGCTACAGTATTTATGTGGCTGGTCCAGTTAAGTTTCCGGTCAATGGTGACCCCCAGGATGTTTATGATGCTGTACATGCAAAGTTCCTGCAATTACACTGGTTTAAACAGGTGTAAAATTAAGCCCAGAATTTTAGACACAGCAGGTAACAAAGTCATTTTTCTGTTCTTTTATTACTATTTTTGAGCAATTTTTTATTTAATTATCCGCACTGAGACCTGCTCTGTAGATTGTGTTTCTTTGAATGCATTTTTATGACATCAGTACGAGCCACATTAAAAATTGAAAAGCTTCCACGTTTGCATGGTTTAATATATTGTGCATGAAATGACAGTTAGATGGTTTGAAACTTTAATTTTCACATTAAAGGAGAAATAAATGGCTTCCCTCGGGCCCTGATTGCTTACACTGATTTCCGTTTATTTATTCCCAATTTTACGTTCTAGCGTATGTTAATGAGATTGGCTGGAAATTTGGGTGTAAATAGATATCCACAGAATGGCTGTGGGAGTGGGCATAATTTCAGGGTGCTCCAGGAAATTCCAGGCCAATGGGTTTAATCCCAGCAGACCAATATTGACTGCCAGTCCTGCTGTTAAATAGAAAGAAAGAAAGAAAGACTTGCATTTCTACAGCGCCTTTCACGACCACCGGACGTCTCAAAGCGCCTTACCGCCAATGAAGTACTTTTGGAATGTAGTCACTGTTGTAATGTGGTTGTAAATGCAGATTATCAATGTCTAGGGGGCTAATTTTCTTCATCTGAATTCCTCATTAGCAGCTGTTTCTGCAGTGTTTCAAGAGGAAGTATGGGCAGAGACCTACAACACCGGGCCTCTGCTCAGGAGCACCCAACACGCAGTGTCATGGGATGGTCTGGCAGCATAATGTAAAGGTTAGCAGGGAGATTCAAATCATATTGAAAGGACTAGGCAGTGATGTTTTAATATCACCTGCATGACCTTTCTTATTATACATCGGGTGTAACATCCATATATATAAGTTGCATTGGGAAACCTGAAGCAGCCTTTGAAAACAAAAACAGGCAACCTCTGTTTTCAGGACAGAATTAAAAAAGTCAGCAGCCTCAGTTTTGCAAGTGTAAGGCAGCAGGAGGCCCTTCACTACGTGGGTCCAGGAGATTCGGAGATCTAGTTACCGAGCCCATTTCTTGCCCGTTATCATTGTCCTAATACTGTGGGTGTCCGCTTTGTAGTCCCATTGTACTTGTGCTACTTTGAGAAAGAAGAGGAGGATAAGCAGGAACTACAAGTTGACGCAGAAGTGAGGCAACATTGCAGGAGGCGGGCTCCTAACCACAAGGGCCCAGCTAATCAAATCGAACATGCCCAACAGAGCTTCGGGGAGCTTTACCTTGGCAGGCTGAGATTCACCAAGGAGGCCATAACAGAGGAGTGCCACTTGCTGTAGAAAGACCTGGAGTCGACCAGCAGGACAGGCATAGAAGGTGACAGCTGTCTTTATATATTTCACCTCAGACTATTTCCAAGGGACAAGTGGGGACTACCATAGCCTCAGTAATTCCGCAGTGCCTGGCTGAATAAAGCAGATACAGAGGCAAAATACTGCGGATGCTGGAAATCTGAAGTTTAAACAGGAAATGCTGGAAATCCTCAGTGGGTCAGGCAGCATCTGTGGAGAGAGAAACAGAGTTAAGGTTTCAGGTCGATGACCTTTCATCAGAACAAGGTTGGCAAGAATAAGAACATAAGAACATAAGAATTAGGAGCAGGAGTAGTCCCTCGAACCTGCTCCGCCATTCAATAAGATCATGGCTGATCTTCGACCTCAACTCCACTTTCCTGCCCGATCCCCATATCCTTTGATTCCCTTAGAGTCCAAAAATCTCTCATCATAGGACAGCCCTCTCATACCAGGAATCAATCTAGTGAACCTTTGTTGCACCGCCTCCGAGGCAAGTATATCCTTCCTTAGATAAGGAGACCAAAACTGTGCACAATACTCCAGGTGTGGTCTCACCAAGGCCCTGTACAATTGTAGCAAGACTTCCTTACTCTTATACTCCAACCCTCTTGCAATAAAGGCTAACATGCCATCTGCCTTCCTAATTGCTTGCTGTACCTGCATGCTAACTTTCTGTGTTTCCTGTACGAGGACACCTAAATCATTGAATCATTGAATCATAGAAAGTTACAGCACGGAAGGAAGCCATTTCGGCCCATTGTGTCCGCGCAGGCCAACAAAGAGCTATCCAGCCTAATCCCACTTTCCCGCTCTTGGTCCGTAGCCCTGCAGGTTAGAGCATCCCAAGTGCACATCCAAGCACTTTTTAAGTGTGGTTAGGGTTCCTGCCTCTACCACCCTTTCAGGCAGTGAGTTCCAGACCCCCACAACCCTCTGGGTGAAGACATTTCCCCTCAAATCCCCTCTAAACCTTCCCCCAATTACTTTAAATCTGTGCCCTCTGGTTTTTGACCTCTCTGCTAAGGGATATAGGTCCTTTCTATCCACTTTATCTCTGCCCCTCATAATTTTATACACCTCAATAAGGTCTCCCCTCAGCCTCCTCTGTTCCAAGGAAAACAGAGCCAGCCTATCCAGTTTTTCCTCATAGCTAAGATGCTCTACTCCCAGCAACATCCTTGTAAATCTCCTCTGTACCCTCTCTAGTGCAATCACATCTTTCCTGTAATGTGGTGACCAGAACTGCACGCAGTACTCTAGCTGAGGCATAGCTAGTGTTTTATACAGTTGAAGCATAACCCCCCTGCTCCTGTATTCTATGCCACGGCTAATGAAGGCAAGCATTCCGTATGCCTTCTTAACCACCTTATCTACCTGGCCTGCTACCTTCAGGGATCTGTGGACATGCACTCCAAGGTCCCTTTGTTGCTCTACACTACTCAGTGTCCTACCATTTAATGTGTATTCCCTTTCCTTGTTAGCCCTCCCCAAATGCATTACCTCACACTTCTCCGGATTGAATTCCATTTGCCACTGTTCTGCCCACCTGACCAATTTATTGATATCTTCCTGCAGTCTACAGCTTCCTTCTTCAGTATCAACCACACAGCCGATTTTAGTATCATCTGCAAACTTCTTAATCATACCCCCTATATTCAAGACTAGATCATTGATATATACCATAAGAAGCAAGGGACCTAGTACTGAGCCCTGCGAAACCCCACTGGAAACAGCCTTCCAATCACAAAAACACCCATCAACCATTACCCTCTGCTTCCTGTCTCTGAGCCAGTTTTGAATCCAACTTGACACTTTGCCCTGGATCCCATGGGCTTTTAACATCGTGACCAGTCTGCCATGTGGAACCTTATCAAAAGCCTTGCTAAGGTCCATATACACTACATCAAACACACTACCCTCATCTACCCTCATCTATCTCTCTGAACACCAATATTTAATAGTTTCTCACCATTTAAAAAACCTCACATTTCCCCACATTATACTCCATTATTGCCCACTCACTTAACCTGTCTATATCCTTTTGCAGGCATTTTGTGTCCTCCTCACAGCTTACTTTCTCACCTAGCACTCCTGGCTGGCCTCCCACATTCCACCCTACGTAAACTTGAGGTGATCAAAAACTCAGCTGCCCGTGTCCTAACTCGCACCAAGTCCCGTTCTCCCATCACCCCTGTGCTCGCTGACCTACATTGGCTCCCGGTTAAGCAACGACTCGATTTCAAAATTCTCATCCTCGTATTCAAATCCCTCCATGGCCTCGCCCCTCTCTATCTCTGTAATCTCCTCCAGCCCCACAACCCCCCGAGATCTCTGTGGTCCTCTAATTCTGCCCTCTTGAGCATCCCTGATTATAATCGCTCCACCATTGGTGGCCTGTGCCTTCTGTTGCCTAGGCCGTAAGCTCTGGAATTCCCTCCCTAAACCTGTCCACCTCTCTGCCTCTCTCCTCCTTTAAGACGCTCCTTAAAACTTACCTCTTTGACCAAGCTTTTGGTCACCTGCCCTAATTTCTCCCTATGTTGCTCGGTATCAAATGTTTTGTCTTTTAATACACCTATGCAGCGCCTTGGGACATTTTACTACGTTAAAGGCGCTATATAAATACAAGTTGTTGTTGTAGCTTTGTAGCATCAGTAAATTTGAATATATTACACTCGGTCCCCTCATCTAGGTCATGAATATAGATTGTGAATAGCTGAGGCCCAAGCACTGATCCTTGCGGTACCCCACTAGTTACAGCCTGCCAACCCAAAAATGACCCTACTCTCTGTTTTCTGTCCATTAACCAATCCTCTATCCATGCTAATATATCACCCCCAACCCCATGAGCCCTTATCTTGTGTAGAAACCTTTTATGTGGCACCTTATCGAATGCCTTTTGGAAATTCTATCAGGATGACTGGAGCACTGTTTGTCCAAGCAAGCATTTTCATCATTTTCACCATGAACAAAGTAGAGCCACAGGAGAGAGCTCAAGCCTTTTCTCAAATGACAGTTTTCCCAAACTTCAATCTCCCACCAAAGTTACAATGGGAGATTCAGGACTGCCCCCCGTGGAAATTCCGGGCCCATCAGTGGCGAGAGTTAGCTTACAGCAAGCACTGGTCCGCCTCTATCTTGACTATTGTATACAATTCTCAGCACTGTATAACAGGGAACACCTCCTGAACAGTGGGAGTACAAAGAAGCTCAAGTCTGTTGATTAATGGGATTCTGCACTTGAGCTATGAGGAAAGAGTAAGTGTACGAAGTGTGCACTGGGGAAAATGATGGAACAGGCTCGAGGGGCTGAATTGCCTACTTCTGTTTCTATGTTCCTCCTGCCCCCACCACTACAATCCCCCGCTTAACTTTTTTCTGTTCTTTTCTGGTAACGGCAGTGCAAAGGTGGTACGTGAGAAAAATCAGCAGGAGTCCCAAGTCTCATCCTCCACTGTCATTTACATATAGCAGGGTGGGTGGCTAACATTGGTGTCAGTAATGGGGATGGGAGGTAAATGTCAATCGCCTATGATGGGGCAGGGAATCATCAGCAGGCTTCTCCGCTCCATTTTTCTTGGGATGCCACTACGGGACCGCGGGAAAATGAGTGGTTTCCAGCAGGAAAGACCAGGTGAAGAGCTCATAAAGTGAAGGTGTACAACAAAGCAAAGCACAGGTCCAAAAAAAATTGTAGTTGATTGGTTTTAAATGCACATGATATTGTCCCAAAAATTGCTGTCAAAATAACGGTGAGGCTAATTGCGCTCGCCGTTATTTATGTACTAAATGCCGCAGCAACTTCAGGTGAAGGCAGATGCACAATTGAACGTTGAAATCGAGAAGTTGATGCTGGAGTTAGCTTTGTGAAAATGGCATCTCGCTGTCTGGCTCCCCATTGAAGTGCACTGAGTGGCCTGAAGCTCTTGTACTTGCACAATAGCTTTGAAGTGAACTCGCCGCAGAAAGTTAAGTCAAGTCATTTCCAGTCTAAGTACCCTTTTAAAGCAGTGGTAAGTGTTAATTACTGTCAGTCAACCCCTCCGGCACTGAAAATTAACTGTTTGAAGTATATAGTCTCATTTCTTCAGGTTTTAATTGTTGTTGGAGATTATTTTTACAAAATTTAATTTTTTAAACTTTTACTTTCTGTCTCTTTATTCTCCCTCCCTTTAATCCAATCTTTCTTTCGCTCTCTTTATTGCTCTTTCTGTACCTGATTTGACACACCATTCTAAATTACACTTCCTTCTCAGTCTTTGCACTGTTAATTTCAGAAACCTTCAATGTGATTGGGTAAGTAGATGCACAGTTGCTTGTCCTCAGATCCTAGATGCCCTGTAGAGGGCGCTGTGCCGTTTCCCTCTCACACTAACAGCAACTTGCGGGGCAAAATATCGTCTGAATTAGATGAGCAAGGGCAAGTCTTACTAATAGCGGGTGCCATTCATTGGCCTGTCACAGCAGTTTTTGGGCCATTGTGGTTGGTATGGCCATGTTTGCCACTGTATCAGGATAAAAATCCACTAACAGTCACAGCCCTGCACTGTCTGATTTACAAGATTCTCATCTATCATGACGTACTCATTTTTGCAAATGTTATTGTATTAATTGTTTATTTATGTGCTAGATTCCAGCAACACAATTATGAACCTCTTAAATTGAGAGATGCTAATTTGTCCCAGGATTGCAATTATAAAACAGCATGTTACAACAAAGTACATTCTTTATTCTGGCATTTACTTGTACTCATAATATGTTGTCAGACATATTTCAGTTTGAGCACAATTGGCATTAGCATTTGTGCAGACAAAAGCTTTCTGCAGAAAGCTCAGGTCTACCCATCTTACACAAACACTTAGCAGCAATTAACAGCATAGAAACAATCCTGATTGGGATTATGTATAAGACAACACACAGGCAGCAGCACATACTGTCTTGAAGCACACTCACAGATAATACACAACAAGAGTAGTTATCGTAGTATTTTGGGAAATGTACTTTTTATATTAATGAAAAACGAACTTGCATTTACATAGTGCCTCTCACATCCTCAGGATGTCCCAAAGTGCGTTACAGCCAATTCATTACCTTACAAATGTTGGACCAGAAATTCGGCCGAATGCGGGAGAGTACGCACTGTGTACTCTCGCGTATCGGTCCCGAAGTGCCGGTTTCCTGCATGCACTGCGCATGCGCGGGAAACCGGCACTTCCGATATTGCGAAGGGGGCGGTTCCTAAGTGAACCGCGTGCGCGCTACAGGCTGTGCGCACGCAGCACACTTAGTTTTTTTTTCAGGTTTCAACGCGAGGGTAAGTATTGGATAATTTACACATGAAAAAAGCAGGCGTAAGAACATAAGAACATAAGAACATAAGAAATAGGAGCAGGAGTAGGCCAATCGGCCCCTCGAGCCTGCTCCGCCATTCAATAAGATCATGGCTGATCTGATCCTAACCGCCAATCTACTATCTACTATCACAGAACCATCTCCTGCATCTAACAGAATTGCACACACGAAATAGGAGCAGAATCAGGCTACACGGTCCCTGGGCCCGCTCCACTACCCACAGGGCCATGACCGATCCGAACCTAGACTCATGTCCAAATTCCTGCCCGCTCCCCGTAACCCTTAATGCCCTTTACTTCTAGGAAACTGTCTATTTCTGTTTTAAATTTATTTAATGATGTAGCTTCTACAGCTTTTTGTGGCAGCATATTCCATGGACCTACCACCCTCTGAGTGAAGTAGTTCCTCCTCATCTCAGTTTTGAAAGAGCAGCCCCTTATTCTAAGACTATGTCCCCTAGTTCTAGTCTCACCCGTCATCGGGAACATCCTCCCCGCATCCACCCGATCCAACCCCTTCACAATCTTATATGTTTCAATAAGATCGCCTCTCATTCTTCTGAACTCCAATGAGTAGAGTCCCAATCTACACAACCTCTCCTCATATGACCACCCCCTCATCCCCGGGATTAACCGAGTGAACCTTTTTTGCACTGCCTCGAGAGCAAGGATGTCTTTCCTTAAGTAAGGACACCAAAACTGTATGCAGTATTCCAGGTGCGGTCTCACCAATACCTTGTACAACTGAAGCAATACCTCCCTATTTTTATATTCTATCCCCCTAGCAATGAAAGCCAACATTCCATTTGCCTTCTTAATCACTTGCTGCACCTGCATACTAACCTTTTGAGTTTCGTGCACCAGGACCCCCAGATTCCTTTGCACTTCAGTACTCTCCAGTTTCTTGCCATTAAGATAATAAATTGCTCTAGGATTTTTCCTGCCAAAGTGCATCACCTCACACTTTCCAGTGTTGTATTCCATCTGCCAAATCTCTGCCCACTTACTTAGCCTGTCTATGTCCCCTTGCAGGTTTTTTATGTCCTCCTCACTCACTACTTTCCCTCCCATCTTAGTATCATCTGCAAATTTTGATATGTTACACTTGGTCCCTTCCTCCAAATCGTTAATATAGATTGTAAAGAGTTGGGGACCCAGCACTGACCCCTGTGGAACACCACTAGTTACTGATTGCCAGTCTGAGAATGAACCATTTATCCCAACTCTTTGCTTTCTGTTAGATAGCCAATCCTCTATCCATGCCAGAATATTACCCCCAATCCCGTGATTTTTTACCTTAAGCAATAATCTTTTGTGTGGCACCTTGTCAAATGCCTTTTGGAAGTCTAAATACACTACGTCTACTGGTTCCCCTTTATCCACTCTATATGTTACTTCCTCAAAGAACTCCAGCAAATTTGTCAAACATGACTTCCCCTTCGCAAAACCATGCTGACTTTGTCCTATTAAATTATGATTATCCAAATGTCCTGTTACTGTTTCCTTAATAATGGACTCCAAAATTTTACCTACCACAGATGTTAGGCTAACCGGTCTATAGTTACCAGCCTTCTGTCTACTGCCCTTTTTAAATAAGGGTGTTACATTAGCAGTTTTCCAGTCTGCCGGGACCTTAGCGGAATCCAGGGAGTTCTGAAAAATTATTACCAATGCATCTACAATCCCTACCGCCACTTCCTTCAAGACTCTAGGATGTAAGCCATCAGGTCCAGGTGATTTATCCGCCTTGAGTCCCATTATTTTACCGAGTACCACTTCCTTAGTGATTTTGATCGTGTTTAGCTCCTCTCCCCCTATAGCCCCCTGTTTGTCCAGTGTTGGGATATTCTTAGTGTCCTCTACTGTAAAGACTGATACAAAATATTCATTCAGTGTTTTTGCCATCTCCATATTTCCCACCATTAATTTCCCGGTCTCATCCTCTAAGGGACCAACATTTACTTTAGCCATCCTTTTTCTTTTTATATAACTATAAAAACTCTTACTATCTGTTTTTATATTTTTTGCTAATTTACTTTCATAATCTATCTTCCCTTTCTTAATCAATCTTTTTGTTATTTTTTGCTGCCTTTTAAAGTTTTCCCAATCCTCTGTCCTCCCACTAGATTTCGCTACCTTATATGCCCTTGTTTTTAGTCGAATACTATCCTTAATTTCTTTACTTAGCCACGGATGACTGTCCTTTCTTTTACACCCTTTTCTTTTCAGTGGAATATATTTTTTTGGAAGTTGTAAAATAACTCCTTGAATGTACACCACTGATCATGTGTCGTCTTACCCTTTAATCTATTTTCCCAATCCACTCTACTCAATTCCGCTCGCATACCTTCATAGTCTCCTTTATTCAAGCTTAGCACGCTTGTTTGAGATCCAACCTTCTCACCCTCTAATTGAATATGGAATTCAACCATGTTATGGTCACTCATTCCAAGACCCCCTTTTAACAAGGTAAGTAGTTAATTAAGTATTATTTTAAATTTTTTCAACAGGTTTATCTTTTTAGAGACTTTAAAGAAAGGTAAGTTTATTTTTATAACTTTTAAAAAGAATTTAAATTTTTTCAAAAATTTAAATTTTTGTTTAAAGTGGTTAATTTATTTAACTATAGTTATTTTATTAATGTGATGGCTTTTTTAAAATTTAATTGAGGTTTAGCTGTTCTTTTGGGGGCTTGTTGTATTCATAGTTTTGACAGCACTTGCTGTCAAAACTATGAATGAAAGATGGTGTGCTGCCATTGGCTCTAACTGGCCCACGTGATCCCAGAGGTCGCATCGAACTAACTGCGCCTCTGGGACACGCACACACTGCGCGCCGGCACCAGGGAGAGGCCCAGGAACTGAAGTTCGTGAGGGCCAAAACCAAAAAGGCAGGCGCGGAGTGCGATATCGTAGGGGATCCTTACCCCCGCGGCAACCATCGAAGTCCAATTTCTGGCCATTCTCACTGCTCTTATGTAGGCAGGTGCAGCAGCCAATTTTCACACAGCAAAGTCCCACAAACAGCACTGAGATAAATGACCAGTTAATCTGTTTTTGGCGATGTTGATTGAGGAATAAATGTTTGCCAACAACTCCCCTATTTTTCTTTGAATAGTGCCTTGCGATCATTGAATATAGATATACAGGGTGAATAGGTTTTATAAATAACTAGGCCGCTAAATTCAGCTGCCTTGCACCCATTGTTTGGGTGCCATCTTGGGCAGGTCGTTAGCAGGGTGCGTGCGCTAGGAGTGTGCAGAGGAGGCACATCATGATGTCTACACGCTGAATTGACGCCAGCGTTGCTCCAGCTAACGCCCTCTCTTAAACTCGCACAGCTGAACACATGTTCAGCATTAGGAAGGATCCCCACCAGCGCTATTTAAAGGGATCATCACCTACTTGCAGGTTAGTTGCTAATTGATTTCTACTGGCTGTTGCTGAGTTTGTAGAGGTGTTTGGTGGTTTGTAGTTATTTCAAGTAGCTAAAGTCTACAGGGAGTGGTGTGGCAGGTGCTGAAGGACTTTGTCCTGACTTCAAGGATTCTGCACAGACCACTGGCTCCCAGACATGGGTGCAGTAGCGGGCCTTCCCCTTCGAATACAGCATGACAGGGAGAATGAGCAGAGGTGACACACAGCAGGACAAGCTGCTGGCAGAGGGAGGTGGAGGAGGAGCGGAAGAAGGGCTCTCAGCAGGAGGCCATATCCACCCAGGGTGTTCAGAGAGCAATATTCCTACCGGAACCTCAGCGAGGAACAGTGTGTGAGACGTCTGCGCTTCAGTAAGGACGTCCTCACTGGAATCTGCCGCCTGCTGCAACCACAGCTGCAACCTCAGAGCAGGGCAAGGACCGCATTGCCAGTGGCTGTGAAGGGCACGGTGGCCATGAACTTTTATGCGTCGGGCTCCTTCCAGGCTGGAGCAGGAGATATTTACAACATCTCCCAGTTTGCTGTGCACTGTTGCGTAAGGGAGGTCACTGAGGCTCTGTATTCCAAGAGAGCTGAATACATTTCCTTCTCTCTGGCCAGAGAGTAGCAGGCAGAGCGAGCACACGGCTTTGCAAGGATTGTAGGTTTCCCCACGGTGCAGGGTGCCATTGACTGCACGCACATCGCTTTGCGGGCGCCGCATCTTAACACTGAGATGTACCGCAACCAGAAGGGATTCCACTCCCTTAATGTCCAGCTGGTGTGTGACCATACTCAGCGAATCCTGTAGCTCAATGCCCCGTGTCCTGGCAGCAGTCATGATGCCTTCATTCTGCGGCAGTCCGCTGTCCCATCCGCATTTGAGCTACCACAACAAACCAGAGGGTGGCTACTGGGCGACAAGGGCTCACCGTTAACAGCATGGCTCATGACTCTGGTGCACACGTGGGCAGCATTCGTACAACGAAAGCCATGCTGCCACACAAAATATCATAGAGCAGACCATTGTCGTGTGGAAGCAACGCTTCCGCTGCCTGGACCGCTCTGGAGGAGCCCTGCAGTACTCGGCAGAGCTGGTGTCGAGATTCTTGGTGCTCTGCTCCATGTTACACAACCTCGACATCATGAGGGGACAGCCCTTGCCACCAGCCTTACAGCAACCAGCTGAGCAGCAGGAGGAGGAGTAGGAGGAGGAAGAGGAGGAGGAGGAGAAAGAAGAAGAGGAGGAGGAGGAGGAGGAAGAGAAGGGAAGAGGCAACCCAGACAGCCCCTTTCTGGCTGGACTGTCCATGACCAACTCATCCGGCTGCGATACCATAAATACAACCCCAATTCCACATTCACCAACAGTCCCACACTATCCCTTCCCTCTGTCACTGACCATCACAGCTTCTGCTTGGCCACAATGCAAAAATAAAAGTCAACACAAAATAAACATTCCAAACCAAATTTATAAATATAATTGTGCCATATTGCATACAAACGTAAACTAATCACCCTTGTGCATTCCCTTAATTCCTGTCTTGTATGTGCCTTTGCCTGTCCTAGTGCTCCTATGCAGTGCTACCCCAGTGGCTGCAGCATGGCTGGAAGAAGGCTGCTGACTTTCAGTGGGGGACGACCTCAAGCACCTCTGGGCCGAGAAGGCCCGGCTTTGGACTGCACCATCTCGGCATGGACGGCAGCAGTCTGGGCTGGCTGACAGGTTACTGCAAGGTCACTGGCGGAGTGGCAGTGTTGGGAGGATGAATGCTGTCATCCTGAGAGGGGACAGCAGGTTCATGCTCCATGGAGCCACTGCCACTCCCTAGGGGCGGCGCTTCAGCATTACTAGTAATCTGTTGGAGGACAGATTGCTGGACTGCTGTGACACGATGCAAGCCCTTTTCAACACTGGTAAGCGCAGCCACGATGGCAGCAGTCTGAGCTTGAATTGCAGCACTCAGACATAAGAACATAAGAAATAGGAGCAGGAGTAGACCATACGGCCCCTCGAGCCTGCTCCGCCACCCAATAAGATCATGGTTGATCATCCACCTCAACTCCACTTTCCCGCCCGATCTCCATATCACTTGATTCCCCAAGAGTCCAAAAATCTATCGATCTCAGCCTTCAATATACTCAATGACTCAGCATCCACAGCCCACTGGGGCAGAGAATTCCAAAGATTCACAGCCCTCTGAGTGAAGAAATTCTTCCTCATCTCAGTCCTAAATGGCCGACCCCTTATCCTGAGGCTCTGCCCCCTTGTTCTAGACTCTCCAACCAGGGGAAACAACCTCTCAGCATTTACCCTGTCAATCCCCCTCAGAATCTTATTATATGTTTCTCATTATTCTAAACTCCAGAGAGTATAGGCCCAATCTACTCAATCTCTCCTCATAGGAGAAACCCTCTCATCCCAGTGAGCAATCTAGTGAACCTTTGTTGCAATCCCTCTAAGGCAAGTATGTCCTTCCTCGGATAAGGAGACCAGAATTGTGCACAGTACTCCAGGTGTGGTCTCTGTACAATTGCAGTAAGACTTCCTTACTCTTGTACACCAACCCCCTTGCAATAAAGGCCAACATGCCATTTGCCTTCCTAATTGCTTGCTGTACCTGCAAGCTAACTTTCTATGTTTCCTGTACGAGGACATCTAAATCGCTCTGAGCACCAACATTTAATAATTTCTCACCATTTAAAAAATATTCTGTTTTTGTATTCTTCTACCAAAGTGAATAACTTCACATTTCCCCACATTACACTCCATCTGCCACCTTATTGCCCATTCACTTAGTCTATCTATATCCCTTTGCAGGCTCTTTGTGTTTAGCAAAAGTTAATCAAATGATATGTTTTATAATGATATGAATGATTTGCTAATGAAAACGGCATACACAATGTGACTGTGCACCAAAGCGCACTCATATGCAAAGGTGAAAATGATAGATAAAGTTAGGAAAGGAAAACCCCAGCAGAGGAAACAATTTTCACACATGAAGCTTGCTAGAGGAGGCATTCAAACATAGAAAATGATTTTCTGGGCGGCTTAACAACCAATTAGCCCAAAAGAGAAATTTCACCTATACCATTGAACTTTGTCTGAACACAAGACTGTGTTTCCCTTCCTCATTGAATAGTTGCATGCCCACTACAAGAAGTCATACTCAACTTACAAAGTTGGGTGGGGCAGTAAGCTGTGAGGAGAACACATTGGCTGGAATTTTGCCGGTGCTCAGGGGGCGGGTTTGGAGGTGGGACATCCGGCAAAATAGCAAAATTGACAGCAGGTTGGAAACTCGCTGTCAACCCGCCTCCAAACAATCTTCCCAGGTGTCGGGTCCCCGATTTGTGCATGGACCCTACACCTAGCGGCGGGAAGAGAATTATAGGCATTTAACTGCTTGTTAACAGGCAGTTAAGAGGCTTTTTGCAATTTTGACAGGTCTACTGCGGACATCCCGACATCCGGACACCACGCCAGGTAAGTGTGGCATGCTGTGGGTCTGCTGTAATGTTTCAGCATTGATGACAGCTGCAGAAGTGGTGTGAAGGATCCAATGGTACACTGGTGAGTTTCAGAGGTAAGAAAATGTTGGGAAAATCATTTTTAATGCATTTATACTTTTCTGTAGGTGACAAGTTTTGGATTGTGTGTGTAGTCCCACCTCATTGGGAGAGCCTCTCTCATCAGTGACAGATCACTTCTGTCACCTCACCTGCAGCTGCCATCTGTTCTAGCCTAAGGAGGGAGTCACTGGAGAGCCTGGGTGCAAGGGCTCACCTTTGTACAGTGATTGTCAGTGTTTGCAGCACCTCAATGCTTTAAGAAAACCGGCAGATGACGCGTTATCAACTGACGTCATCTGACACCGGCTTTCTCTTAACTGGCCGGCAAGCCCACAGGGCAGGCTTAACAAGGCCAATTGACGCAAAATCGTGTCTGTGCGTCTGATGTCATTGGGGGCGGGACTGGAACCCAGAAGGCAGCTGTCCCGCCCCCAAGCCGCATCGATAGGAAAAATCACGTCCGAGTCTGCAAAGGGATATCGATAGATTAAGTGAATGGGCAATAAGGTGGCAGATAGAGTATAATATCGGGAAATGTGAGGTTATTCACTTTGGTAGGAAGAATAGAAAAACAAAATATTTTTTAAGTGGTGAGAAACTTTCAAATGTTGGTGTCCAGAGAGATTTGGGTGTCCTTCTGCAAGAAACACTGAAAGCTAGCATGCAGGTACAGCAAGGATTAAGGAAGGCAAATGGCATGTTGGCCTTTATTGCAAGGGGGTTGGAGTATAAGAGTAAGGAGGTCTTGCTACAATTGCACAGGGCCTTGGTGAGACCACACCTGGAGTACTGTGCACAGTTTTGGTCTCCTTATCTAAGGAAGGATATACTTGCCTTGGAGGCAGTGCAACGAAGGTTCACTAGATTGATTCCTGGGATGAGAGGGCTCTCCTATGATGAGCGATTGTGTAGAATGGGCCGATACTCTCTGGAGTTTAGAAGAATGAGAGGTGATCTCATTGAAACATACAAGATTCTGAAGGGGATTGACAGGGTAGATGCGGAGAGGTTGTTTCCCCTGGCTGGTGTGTCTAGAACTAGGGGGCATAGTCTCAGGATAAGGGGTAGGCCATTTAAGACTGAGATGAGGAGGAATTTCTTCACTCAGAGGGTTGTGAATCTTTGGAATTCTCTGCCCCAGAAGGCTGTTGATGCTGAGTCGTTGAGCATATTCAAGGCTGAGAGAGATTGATTTTTGGACTCTAGGGGAATCAAGGGATATGGGGATCGGGCGGGAAAGTGGAGTTGAGGTCGATGATCAGCCATGATCTTATTGAATGGCGGAGCAGGCTCGAGGGGCCGTCTGGCCTACTCCTGCTCTTATTTCTTATGTTCTTTTGTTCTTATGGACTTGTACCTTTAAGTAACAAACAATGGCTATGCATTCATCACAATTTGTTTGAAAAAAAGGATGCCTCCAAGTCTGAATTGACATGTTTTCAAAATTAATATAAAGACAGCCATTTCATACAGAGTAGATTTATACTTGAATTCAGTTCTCATCTCACCTGACTCTCAAATAAAAAAACTTGCATTTATATAGCATCTTATTACATCATCAGGATGCTCTAAAATACTTTCCAACCAAAGGTTACTTTCGAGGTGCAGCCACCCCATTGTGATGCAGCCACCCCATTGTGATGCAGCCACCCCATTGTGATGCAGCCACCCCATTGTGATGCAACAGCCAATTTGTACACAGGTCCCACAAGCACCAAATGAATAATCTGTTTTTAGGGAGATTCATTGACAGAGGACTGTTGACTAGGACACTAGGAGAACTACTTACCCATCTTCAAATAATGCTATAGGATGCTAAAACTGTATAAATCACTGGTGTAAGTATATACAGACCCTTTGGGGTAAGAATTGTGTTGTGTTGCGCCCCCTTTGGGCACTACCTTCGCCGGGGCGCTAATTTTAGCGCCCGAAAATGTTAGCACCCCCGCAGGCCGATTTTCCCAGGTAGAGCCCCAAGAGGGAGGAGGGGCGCTACTGGAAGCACCCCACGTGCCTCTTGGGACGCTGCGAGCCAATATCAAGGAGCTACGTGCCGCAGCGCCGTGGTACTGCAGGCCTTCCTCCTCTTATTAAAAGGGAGGGGCCTGGCACAGCATATCCCGGCAGCCAGCTGGGCCACCAGGGATCGGGAGTGCCGGCAAACGAGCCCGGCACTCAAGAGGACCCTCAAGAGGAGTGCCGGGCTCACGGAGAGCAGCCGGCACCCTGCGGGGGGGCTTCACGGGGGCCGGGGACAGCAACGGGGGCAGGTGCTGGCAGCAACAAAAATGGCCGCCTGCCACCTCCCCCTTCACTAGTGCCGCCCTGGCCGCGGGTAGGCCCCCCTGACCCCGGCGGACATAGCGTCCGGCGGTAAGTCGGGGGGCACCACCCAAGATTACAGCGGGGGCCCCGCGAGCGGGGCGCTGTGCACGGTGATGATGTCATTGCCGGCGGCGCAGTACCGCCGCTACTGTCCCGCTGAATTTCGCGGGAGGCGTTAGCGGCGCCGCACCCAGGCGCTAGTTGATTTGCGCCCCGTTAGCGCCCTCTTAGGGTGCTAACGGGAGGCGCAAATCAACCGAATTTAGCCCCCTTAATTCTTAATTTGGATATATATTAAAATGCTTTGCCAGGCCAAAAGGTTTTTGAAGTGAAATAAAGTTGGTAAATGTAACAGACGGTCTTTCAGTGATAAGTGGACATGGAATGTGCTTTAATGTGCTTTACTAAAAGGCAGCAAACATTTGTTGAACAAATGTGCGTTTAAAAGAAACTGTTGAATTTGCAAACTGCTTTGTGATGGAGATATTTCAAGAGCTGTGTTTCAGTTAGCGGATACTGGACAGAACAAATGGTTGTGACTGCAGGGGGTAGTCATAGACAACAGAGATAAACAAACCCCCTTAGATTCGCAGACTTCGTGCTTACAATGAACAGGCCACAGGTTTGTGGAACAACGTTTGGTGGCTAAAGAGAGGAGTCAAACCTGGGGAGTTCTGAAATACAGGATGCAACGTAACACGTGAAATGTGACCGAGTGGTTTACTGCCACTTCTGTAAACTTTTATGAGTGAATGAACAATTTGGGCTTTGATAAAGGCAGCTAACAGGTAACCATACAGGATGTGTGAGTGTGAAAGTTTGACAGCTCAAACAACTCAGGATGAACATTAAAGGGACATCTCACAATCTCTGAATGATTGATTTACTGAGAAAGGCAAGGAAAATTGTATAAAAGACAGTGACTAAAAATATTGGCACTGCAGGCGAAAGGCGAAGAGCTGCCGCAGTCAGAAGGACGTGGCCTACAATCAATGGATTCTGGACTGATCATCTGCCAGTGGTTCTATGTATGATTTCCTGTAACATTATTGGTGAACTGCTCAAATAGTGGTTGGGGTTTTGAATCTGTCTTAGGAACAATAAAAGGTTAAAGGCAGAATCCATGTGTCTGGTGTAATTCTCAAGTCCGAACTCTAGAACCTGTTGGACGGAGTGAGGGGTAATTCCACACGTCTTACACTGGTTAGGCCTCAGCTCGGGTATTGTGGACAATTCTGGGCCCCACACTTCAGGAAAGATGTAAAGGCCTTAGAAAGGATACAGAGGTGGTTTACCAGGATGTTGCCAGGGATGAGGGACTTCAGTTATGAGGAGAGGTTGGAAAAGTTAGGACTGTTCTCCTTGGAACAGAGAAGGTTAAGCGGTGACCTAATGGAGGTTATCAAGATGATGAGAGGTTTTGATAGAGTAGAGAGAGAAAAACTATTCCCTCTGGTGAGTGGGTCAATAACCAGAGAAATAAGATTCAAAATCATTGGCAAAAGATCTAGAGCAGAGATAAGGAGGATTTTTTTTCACTCGGAGAGTTGTGGGGATCTGGAACGCTCGACCGGAAAAGGTGGTGGAAGCGGATTCCATCAATAATTTTAAAAGGGCGTTGGACAGGTGCTTGAGGATGAGGAACTTACAGGGTTACGAACAAAAAGATGGGGGTGTGGGACTGAGCACGACTGCTCATTCTAAGAGTCAGCACAGGCACGAAGGGCTGAATGGCCTCCTTCTGTGCTGTCAGTTTCTACGATTCTATGATTCTCTTTCACACCCACCTGACCAGTAGGCAACACCTCAGTTTAATGTCCCATCTGAAAGACTCTGTGGACAGAATTGGGCTTTGTAGCACCCGTATTTTGGGTTCTACAAGGCCCCTTAAGCATGGAAAATGACGTCTGTGGAGCGCATACACACTTCCGACGGGAAGTGCGGTGGATGCCATCTTCGTAAAGGTGATTGCGCACACGCACCTAACCACCGCTGGCACATGCAAAGCAGGCAGATCATGGCATCAATCAGCGTGCAATTGCCAACACTGCCATTTTGGAGCTCAATGCTCCAGCCGACACCCTCTCTTAACCTCGCACAGCTGAACATGACGTTAAACGGCATGTAGGACCCCCACCAGCGCTATTTAAAGGGATTATCATAGAGCCATAGAGTCATAGAGTCAAACGGCACATAAGGAGGCCATTCGGCCCATCGAGTCCGTGCCGGCTCTCTGTACAGCAATCCAGTCAGTCCCATTCCCCCGCTCTATCCCCGTAGCCCTGCAAGTTTATTTCCCTCAAGTGCCTATCCAGTCTCCCCTTGAAAACATTGAGTGTCTCCGCTTCCACCACTTCCGTCGGCAGTGAATTCCAGGTCCTCACCACTCGCTGCGTAAAAAAGATTTTCCTCACGTCCCCCCTGTATCTCTTGCCCAAAACCTTAAATCTGTGTCCCCTAGTCCTTGTACCATCAGCTAGTGGGAACAGCCTTACCCCGTCTAGCCTATCCAAACTGTCATAATCTTGTACTCCTCTATCAAATCACCCCGCAACCTCCTTTGCTCTAATAAAAACAAATCCAGCTTCTCCAACCTGTCCTTGTAGCTACTTACAGGTTAGTTGCTGGTTTCTTTCTTCTGGCTGTTGCTGCAATTCTACACGTTTTGGGTACTTTCTAAAGTTGGTTAAACTTTGAATAATCTTTAGGGAGGGTGTGGCAGGTGCTGAAGGACTCTTTTGCTGACTTAAAGGATTCTGCACAAACCAGTTGCTCCCAGACATGGGTGGACTAGTAGGCCTTCCTCTTGGCATTGAGCATGGCTTGTTTTTTATTCGTTCATGGGACGTGGGCGTCGCTGGCAAAGCCAGCATTTATTGCCCATCCCTAATTGCCCTCGAGAAGGTGGTGGTGAGCCGCCTTCTTGAACCGCTGCAGTCCGTGTGGTGAAGGTACTCCCACAGTGCTGTTAGGGAGGGAGTTCCAGGATTTTGACCCAGCGACGATGAAGGAACAGCGATATATTTCCAAGTCAGGATGGTGTGTGACTTGGAGGGGAACTTGGAAGTGATGGTGTTCCCATGCGCCTGCTGCCCTTGTCCTTCTAGGTGGTAGAGGTCACGGGTTTGAGAGGTTCTGTCGAAGAAGCCTTGGCGAGTTGCTGCAGTGCATCTTGTAGATGGTACACACTGCAGCCACGGTACACCGGTGGTGGAGGGCCTGAATGCTTAAGGTGGTGGATGGGGTGCCAATCAAGCGGGCTGCTTTGTCCTGGATGGTGTCGAGCTTCTTGAGTGTTGTTGGAGCTGCACTCATCCAGGCAAGTGGAGAGTATTCCATCACACTCCCTGACTTGTGCCTTGTAGATGGTGGAAAGGCTTTGGGGAGTCAGGTGGTGAGACACTCGCCGCAGAATACCCAGCCTCTGACCTGCTCTTGTTGCCACAGTATTTATGTGGCTGGTCCAGTTAATTTTCTGATCAATGGTGACCCCCAGAATGTTGATGGTGGGGGATTTGGCGATGGTAATGCCGTTGAATGTCAAAGGGAGGTGGTTAGACTCTCTCTTGTTGGAGATAGTCATTGCCTGGCACTTGTGTGGCGCAAATGTTACTTGCCACTTATCAGCCCAAGCCTGAACGTTGTCCAGGTCTTGTCTTGCTGTAGACGGGCACAAAGTGCTTCATTATCTGAGGAGTTGCAAATGGAACTGAACACTTTGCAGTCATCAGCGAACATCCCCACTTCTGACCTTAATATGAAGGGAATGTCATTGATGAAGCAGCTGAAGATGGTTGGGCCTAGGACACTGCCCTGGGGAACTCCTGCAGTGACGTCCTGGGGCTGTGATGATTGACGTGCAATCACCACAACCATCTTCCTTTGTGCTAGGTATGACACCACCCAGTGGATCCTTTTCCCCCTGATTCCCATTGACTACAGTTTTACTAGGGCTCCTTGATGCCACACTCGATCAAATGCTGCCTTGATGTCAAGGGCGGTCACTCTCAGCTCACCTCTGGAATTCAGCTCTTTTGTCCATGTTTGGACCAAGGCTGTAATGAGGTCTGGAGCCGAGTGGTCCTTGCAGAAACCAAACTGAACATTGGTGAGCAGGTTATTGGTGAGAGAATGAGCAGAGGTCATGCAGAACAGGATAAGCTGCTAGAAGAGTGAGGAGGAGGAGAGGGAGAACAGCTCTCAGCAGAAGGCTGTAGCCGCCGAGGGTGGTTTTAGAAGCAATTCTCGTACCTGAACTGCAGTAATGACCAATGCTTGAGACATCTGCAATTTACAAAAGAGGTCGTCACTGAAATCTGCCACCTGGTGCAGCCACAACTCCAGACTCAGAGCAGGGCATTGACTGCATTGCCTATGGCTGTCAAGGTGACCGTGGGTCTGAACATTTATGCATCTGGCTCCTTCCAAGCTGCTGCTGCTGAAGGTATAAGCAACAGCTCTCAGTTTGCAGTGCACTGCTGCATAAGGGAGGTCACTGAGGCTCTCTATTGCAAAGAAAGATAACTTCATTTCATTCTCTCTTGCCAGAGAGAAGCAGGCGGACCATGAAACCAGTCTGAGCTTCCACTGTAGCACTCAGACGTTGGGTGGAATCTGCTTGTGCTGCAATGGAAGCTGAGACATCGGCCATCATGGTGGGTTCCACAGGTGTCTTGATGGAGGCAGCCACCCATTCCGTGCTGGAAAGGATGGGCTCCAAGCTCTGCACAAAGCCCTGTGCCAAGTTGGTGCCAGACTCCTCCATGCTCCTTGCCATTGAACACAGGCTTCTCAGTGCACCAAGCATTTGGTTGTGTTCACCCATCAGCCTTCTTCTGTAGCCTGGCCCATTGAAGTCATCATCTGAGTCCTCTGCAGCAGAACTAGTGTATGAACTCGCCCTCCGGGGAGCTGGCACCTGCGCTATCCTTTCCTCCTGCCCTAGCTTCCGCGCACTTGAGCTCGGTGTCTCACCACATGCAGATCCCTCCTCTATCCTAGCCTCTAAATTACACACAGTGTCAGTTTCTGAGCTGGTGGCTGTGAGTGTGAAATCGAGTGACGGTGTGTCTTCATCTTCACTGTCTTCGTGCTCTTCCTCCACTGCCTGGGCAGGTTGCAGTTCTTGGGTATCTGAAAGGAAAAAGGGACAGGGTAGGGTTGTGGTGAGGGGCGAGGAGAAAGTAAGAAGTGCGTGCTTACACCATCTGCAGCTTCTCTGTCAGAAGAGATTGTGGGATGAGGCAGTAGTGGCACGAGAGAAGGAGGATTAGGTATGTGAATACCCTCATCTTCAATGGCTTCAGCCATGGCCTCAGCACTGGCCCTTCCTATAATGACCAGCACCGTCTCCTCCATGGGGGTTAGGACATGGCGGCACGCCTCTCCCCCTCCGGTTAGTTCCTGCTGCCTCTGGTTGTGAGCCACCTTCTCCTGCAGGAGAGAGGGAAGTGTGTCAGTGAGTGTGGTGTGTGGTGCATTGAGCAGTGTGTGAGGCTAGTGGTGCAGATGGTGGGATCGGGCATTTGAAGATGAATTCACTGACCTTGACCACTCGTGTGAGATCATTAAACTTCTTCCTGTACCGCATCCATGTTCTTGGAGCTGTACCCCCTGCAATTGGCCTCGTCCGCTATCTCTTGCCACTGTCTTCTGAGCATGTGTCTGGAGGGCCTCCGGCTCCTGAGGGTACAGGACATCACTCCTCTGTTCCTCCCCTTCAACCAAGACCTCCAGTGCAACATCTGAAAACCTTGGTGCCTGCTCTCTCCCATGGTCAGCTATTGTTGATTGTTGCAAAGTATACTATTCCCAACGATCTCGGCATCTCCAGCAGCCACAATGCACCTTCCCTTTAAGAGGTGCAGGCTAGCTTTACGTAGTGCAGGCTAGCTTTAAGTAGTGCTAGGCAGTAACGATATCGGGCCCCCTGCTGATGCGTGAAGCCAATGAACAGCGTGGGGAGCGCTGACTGCACGCAGAAATCATGGTAAAGCGCAGGCAGCACGAAGATGGCGTCCTGCCTGCATTTCAATCAACGGACGCGGGTTAATCGCACATCGCGATCCCTGTGCCCATTTTTGGGGTTATCCAATTTAACCCCCAGCACTTCTGACAAAGCAGCACTTCCACAGCAGTGCACTGAAGTGTCAATGTCGATTATATACTGGAGTGGGGCTCGAACCCACAGCCTTCCGACTCACAAGCAAAAGTGCTACTACTGAGCCGAGCTGAAACTTCGATGTACTTTGCATTGTACGACTCTGTAATGGAATAAAGATTGGATCTGGGTCATAGTGTAGGAAGTGCCAAAAGGAATTAAAATCATCTAACATTAGAGAGGAGCTGAAGTGTGAAGAGAAAAATGCCCAACGTGAAACTGGTTTCATGTTGCATATATTAATAATCTTACAATTACCTGGTGTTTTTGTACTCAAGAAACATTTTATCTTTCATCATAGACATTCTTGAGATATTTTGTTGCATAATTGAAGTGATTTTGGCTGGGCTTGGAGATAATGAGATCAAATGAGAAGTCTATCTCAAAGTGGAGTCATTAATAATCGATTACTGAAAAGCATTTAGATGGAAATAAAACATTCTGAAAATGTCTCTAACAGCAATACTAGTCACCCAAGCATTATTCTCTAGAACATTTTAATAAATGTTATTAATAACTATATTTATAATGATTAATCAAATTCTGGATTGCAAGTTTGATAGTTCTTAAAAGGAAAGCAAGGGATATAGCTTCCGAACTGTTCTGTAGTGAGGAAAAGGACAGAAAATTGAATAATAGTTATATTTTCATCATATTTCATTAATATTATATACTGTAGAAAGAGAAATGCTGACCCCAGCTCCAGAACCCGAGTGATGCACACAGCAGACATGGATTAATTTACATAACGCCCACATTTGGTGCAGTTTGGGGATGACTATTCCCCCAGCCCAACCCTCAACCACAGCACAATCAGGTGGTGTATGTTTGAAATTGGCCCAACTTGAACTTCACTGAATCTGTCCGAATTTCCTCTTTCAGCTCATTACCATGTCATGGGTGCTCACCAGGTGATCCCTGCCTCGAATTCGGCACAGGTCCAAGAAAGGCCTGCAGCAACTTAAAGAGGAAATTGACTTTTGGAATGGTTGTAGCAGAGGGAGTCTCTTTGACTGCAAATGTTTGACAGCAGCTCTGGAAGGTGAAGGGCACCCAGTTTTGATGATGAGATAATAGAAATGTTGCTGCCATAGGTGCAGCTCAAGAGATACATGCCGTCTTTATAAATGCCCAAAATGCACTGAGCTTTTCAGGAGGGAGATGACTTTCCGACTGCAACCGGTTCTGTTCCAGGGACGTTGGTGAAGTACCACAAGACGTTCAATTACCTCACCAGAATTGGTAAGGTAGGGGCCTGCAACCTCATCTCATGTTTTTACGCAGCAACAAGTGTGGCTGGCATGTAACCTTCCCTCTTACTCAAGTATTCCTTCACTATTTCTCCAGCTTTCCATGGCTTCCCATTAGGCTGCACTATGCGCTTCATAGGTGCTCCTTTGCCCAGCACCATCCTCTTCAGTAAGGGTCTACACAAGTCAAGGCCCTGCCAACTCCTTCCATACCTATGGATAGCACCTGAACACATGTGTCTCGGGACATGTCTGGCTACCAATGTCAACTACTCAATGCATGCCTCTGCTTTTCTAGGCCAGGACAGCACATAACAAGAGGGAGGCCTGGCAAACCTACATTCTCTCTTTTTGAGAAGTAGGCCCTCAGAATCCAGGGTAGGGACTTGGATGAGGAAGCAGGAGATGAGGGGAAGTGGAGGCGGGGGGAGGGCAGGAAGCATAGCCCCAGCTCAGGACTTAGAATCATAGAAGGTTACGGCACAGAAGGAGGCCATTCAACCCATTGTATCTGTGCTGGCCGAAAAAGAGCTATCCAGCCTAATTCCACATTCCAGCTCTTGGTCTGTAGCCCTGTAGGTTAAGGCACTTCAAGTGCATATCCAAGTACGGTTTAAGTGTGATGAGGATCTCTGCCTCTACCACCCTTTCAGGCAGTGAGTTCCAGACCCTCACCAACCTCTGGGTGAAAAAAGTTCTCCTCAACTACCCTCTAATCCTTCTACCAATTACTTTAAATCTATGCCCCCTGGTTATTGACCTCTCTGCTAAGGGAAATAGGTCCTTCCTTTCCACACTGTCTAGGCCCCTCATAATTTTATACACCTCAATCAAGTCTCCCATCTGCCTCCTCTGTCCCAGCCTATCCAATCTTTTCTCATAGCTAAAATTCCCCAGCCCAGGCAACATCATCGTAAATCTCCTCTGTACCATCTTTAGTGCAGTCATATCTTTCCTGTAATGTGGTGACCTAGAACTGTTATACAGTTTAAGCATAACCTCCCTGCTCTTATATTCTATGCCTCGGCTAATAAAGGCAAGTATCCCGTATGCCTTCTTAACCACCTTATCTACCTGTCCTGCTACCTTCAGGAATCTGTGAACATGCACTCCTAGGTCCCTCTGTTCCTCTATACTTCTCTGTATCCTACTATTTAATGTGTATTCCCTTGCCTTGTTGGCCCTCCCCAAATGCATTACCTCACACTTCTCCAAATTGAATTCCATTTGACACTTTTCTGCCCACCTGACCAGTCCATGATATTTTCCTGCAGTCTACAGCTTTCTTCCTCACTATCAACCACACGGCCAATCTTTGTATCATCTGCAAACTTCTGAATCATGTCCCCTACATTGAAGTCTAAATCAAAAAGCAAGGGTCCTAGTACTGAGCCCTGCAGAACCCCACTGGAAACTTGCCCAACACTTATCCTTCTTTCATTCTTCATTCTATTCAGTCACACAATCAATTACACCACAGCTTACATTGACCAACAGCTCCATTTCATCACTTTGGCAAAGGCTGGTTGGCCACAAGTTGTAATGAAGACTTGTTGGTAACATTGGAGAGGATGTAGAGGAGATTTACCAGAATGATACCAGGGATGAGAGACTTCAGTTATGTGGATAGACTGGAGAAGCGGGGATTGTTCTTCTGGGAGCAGAGAAGGATAAAGGGAGATTTAATGGAGGTGTTCAAAATGATGAGGGGTTTTGACAGAGTAATCGGGAGAAACTGTTCCCAGTGGCAGGAGGGTCGGTAACCAGAGGACACAGATTGAAGGGAATTGGCAAAATATCCAGGGGGAGATGAGGAAAAATTTCTGTGTGCAACAAGTTGTTATGATCGGGATGCATTGCCTGAAAGGGTGGAGGAAGCAGATTCAATAATACTTTCAAAGGGGAATTGGATAAATACCTGAAAAGAAGAAATTTGCAGGGCTATGGGGAAAGAGCAAGGGAGTGGGACTAACTGGATAGATTGGTACAGACACGATGGGCTTAATGACCTTTTTCTGTGCTGTCTGGTTCTATAACCCTTTTCCTCTGTGTCTGCAGGTACAACAGAAGAGGGGTCCACTGAACTGAGGTTACCGTGCACCTCACACTGCAACCCATCAGTCATTCTCACTCTGCCACGCACAACCACAGGTCCATCCAACCTGGGGGCTTTAGCAAGTGAGGGCAGCGCACTGGATAAACCACAGAGCATAAATGTGCAGTGGCAGGTAGTGGTGGAGTTGGCACTGGAAGAGCAGGAAGCACCCTGGCTGGAAGATCATCTCCCATCCATCCATAGCTGATGAGGGTAAGGGTGCTGATCTCCATAGATGCTTTTGGAGCATGACAGATTGTTGGAGTTACTGGGCAACTTATCTAGGAGCTTTCAGAGCCACATTCCGGAATGCATGGTTCTTATGCACAGTCTTGAAATGTTGCAGTTGGCTTTGGAGCAATTGGCACCTCCAGGGACATTTGCAGCACTGCCCCTCATGGCAGTAGCTGTAATGCCAGCCTTTGCATCTCTCATGAATGCTCAGAATGTTGCTATACAGGCCTTGGGCTGCAAAGTTATCACTGCCTTGCACAGGTTAGCTGATCAGGTTAGTCAAATGGAGACCCTGTTGATAGAGGCTTCAGTAATGTCATTAGTAAAATAGGAAACAAAAGAAATAGGAGCAGGATGGGTGATTGGGCAGAAGCATGGCAGATGCAATATAATGTGGATAAATGCGAGGTTATCCACTTTGGTGGCAAAAACAGGAAGGCAGATTATTATCTGAATGGCAATAGATTGGGAGAAGGGGAAGTGCAACGAGACCTGGGTGTCCTTGTGCACCAGTCGCTGAAGGTAAGCATGCAGGTGCAGCAGGCGTTTAAGAAGGCAAATGGTATGTTGGCCTTCGTAGCGAAAGGGTTCGAGTACAGGAGCAAGGATGTCTTGCTGCAGTAGTACAGGGCCTTGGTGAGACCACATCTTGAGTATTGTGTGCAGTTTTGGTCGCCTTATCTGAGGAAGGATGTTCTTGCCATGGAGGGAGTGCAGCGAAGATTCACCAGACTGATACCTGGATGGCAGGAATGACGTATGAGGAGAGATTGGGTCGATTGGGCTTATACTCGCTGGAGTTTAGAAGAATGAGAGGGGATCTCATTGAAACTTATAAAATTCTAACAGGACTAGACAGACTAGATGCAGGAAAGATGTTCCCGATGGCGGGGGAGTCCAGAACAAGAGGTCGCAGTCTAAAGATAAGGGGTAAGCCATTTAGGACTGAGATGAGGAGGAATTTCTTCACCCAGAGAGTGGTGAACCTGTGGAATTCTCTACCACAGAAGGCAGTAGAGGCCAATTCATTAAATATATTCAAGAAGGAGTTAGATATATTTCTTAAAGCTAAAGGGATCAAGAGATATGGGGAGAAAGCAGGGACAGGGTACTGAATTTGGATGATCAGCCATGATCTCATTGAATGGCGGAGCAGGCTCGAGGGGCTGAATGTTCTGCCCCTGCTCCTATCTTCTATGTTTCTATGTTTCTATGAGTCAGCCATACGGCCTCTCGAGCCTGCTCCGCCATTCAATAAGATCATGGCAGATCTTCGACCTCAACTCCACTTCTCCGCCCCATCTCCATATCCCTTGATTCCCCGTGAGTCCAAAAATCTATCGATCTCAGCCTTGAATATACTCAAAGACTCAGCATCCACAGCCCTCTGGGGCAGAGAATTCCAAAGATTCACAGCCCTCTGAGTGAAGAAATTCCTCCTCATCTCAGTCTTAAATGGCCTACCCCTTATCCTGAGACTATGCCCCCTAGTTCTAGACATACCAGCCAGGGGAAACAACCTCTCAGCATTTACCCTGTCAATCCCCTTCAGAATCTTATATGTTTCTCATTATTCTAAACTCCAGAGAGTATAAGCCCAATCGACCCAATCTCTCCTCATAGGAGAAATCCTCTCATCCCAGTGAGCAATCTAAGAACATAAGAACATAAGAAATAGGAGCAGGAGTCGGCCATTCGGCCCTTTGAGCCTGCTCCGCCATTCAATGAGATCATGGCTGATCTTCTGCCTCAACTCCATTCCCCGGCCCTATCGCCATATCCCTTGATGCCTTTACTAGTCAGAAATCTATCGACTTCTGTTTTGAATATACCCAATGACTGAGCCTCCACAGCCCTCTGAGGTAGAGAATTCCAATGATTCACCACCGTCTGTGTGAAGAAATTTCTTCTCATCTCAGTCCTGAGTGGCCTACCCTTTATCCTGAGGCTGTGGCCCCTGGTTCTAGACTCCCCAGCCAAGGGAAACATTCTCCCAGCATCCATCCTATCAAGCCCTGTAGTAATTTTCAATGAGATCCCCTCTCATTCTTCTGAATTCAAGAGAATACAGGCCTAGTTTACTCAATCACTTCTCACACGACAGTTGCACTCCCTCTAAGGCAAGTATGTCCTTCCTCGGATAAGGAGACCAAAATTGTGCACAGTACTCCAGGTGTGGTCTCACCAAAACCATGTACAATTGTAGTAAGACTTCTTTACTCCTGTACTCCAACCCCTTGCAATAAAGGCCAACATGTCATTTGCCTTCCTAATTGCTTGCTGTACCTGCATGCTAACTTTCTGTGTTTCGTGTATGAGGACACCTAAATCTCTCTGAACACCAACATTTAATAGTTTCTCACCATTTAAAAAGTATTCTGTTTTTCTATTCTTCCTACCAAAGTGAATAACCTTACATTTCCCCACATTATACTCCATCTGCCACCTTATTGCCCACTCACTTAACCTGTCGATATTCCTTTGCAGGCTCTTTGTGTCCTCCTCACAGCTTACTTTCCCACCTAAAATCAAAACTGAGATTGATAGATTTTTGTTAGGTAAGGGTATTAAGGGATATGGAGCAAAGGCGGGTAGCTGAGTTGAGGTGCAGACCAGCCATTATCTAATTGAATGTTCTATGTTCCTATGTTCTCTCTCACACACAGACAAGCCCCTCTGTTTTACAAAATCTCAATATAAATTTTATATAAATCATAGAATAGTTACAGCACAGAAGGAGGCCATTCGGCCCATCGAGCCTGCATCTGAATAATTTTGAAAAAAGCCGAATACATTTTGCTAGAGACAGAGAGATGCATTCTACCATTTGACTAACTTAAATGCTGATGATCCATTCTGAGAAACTGTGCACAATAAACATGCTTAGACTGCAGGACCTGCCTTCAGCTCTCAGAGTCATCGCTCTGCCCAAACATATCAAGCCTAAACTTGGACTTTATAAATAAAATCTTTAATAAAGCTATTATAAGACACAAAAAAAATTCAATGGGCAAATTTAATCATGTTATTGTGAAGTATATATTTTTTCAATTGTTTTAATTTTGTTAAAAATCTTATTTAAAATATAATAAATTCAGTCAGGACATTAGAAAAAACTGGCAAATTGTTTTTTTCAAAAAGGGTATTGAATGATTTGATTGATTTATCAACAAATCATGACATCAAAATGTTTACTTGTTTCGATAGGGTTTTTGACACTATAAATATGTACATACAGTTCTCCATAATAAATGTCCACATATAGATTTTCAATGTTAAATATTGACGTAAAAAGTTTGATTCAAAATCACGACACAGTTTTTTAACAGGAAGTGTGTGTCATATGCAAGATTTCTTTGACAATATATAGACAGATGGAGTAATGTTTATTTTTAGTGCAATATATATCACTATGGGTTACATTTCTAAAACCAAGATGATTGGTCAGGATACAGCAGATTCCAGTCTTCCCAGGTGGAACCTCTGTCCACCCCCACACATGGCGCCCAGCATCAGAGGGAGCAGGGTTAGGACAGGGCCCAGGAACTCCCTATGCTGGGTGACGTAAGGAAACTACTAGGCACTTGGTCTGAGTATTAAAGAAGGCTTTAATCAACTGTTTTTCAACATGGAGATCTAGTTGTGTCCTTCACTAGTTCCTGTTAAAGAATGTCCTGAGCAAGCTGGGCCCATGCCCGAGTATTTATACTCTCCCTGGACAGCGCCACCAGCAGGCCGCCCAGTATTATTTCATAAGTCATTTCCACATGAATGACAAGATTCATGTCATTCTTCCCGCCTGAAAGATTGGAAGTCCGGCGGCTTCCTTCTACCGAATTAACTGGACTAAGAATAGACGCAGTCATTTGGATTTCCATTGTAGGCCGGAAGGCACGCCTCCTCGGACCGTGTTTTGGTCCCTGGGTCGCTTGGTTCGTACCGGCAGGCTGGCAGAGTCCGTGTCGCCTTGATCGACCTGAGGGGGACTGGAGAGATCGTGACTCCGGGTGCGGGCCCCCACCGGCGCAGAGCTGGCTTCATCCTGCTCAGTAGCTGGTGATTGACCGGCGTCCTGGCTTTGGGTGGCCATCCCGTGGGGAGCGCTCTGTTCCCCGGGTTGATCCGACGGAGTAGCTGGCAGATCCCTTGACGTCCCGGGTAGGGCGTCATCCTCGGAGGAGCGCAGGGTATCGGCGTCGTTAATACGGATCTCTCTATCGATTGGGTCCGTGGGACAGGTTGGGCAGGGAGCCAGATCCCGAAGTGAAACTGTGGACACCCGGCCATCAGGGTACCGCACATACGCGTATGTAGGATTGACATCCGTTAGTTCCACCTTGTCGACGAGGGGATCACTCTTGGAGGATCGGATGAATCTTCGGAGCAGCACGGAGCAAGGAGCTGCCAACCATGATGGTAGGGACGTCCCATGAGTGGAGCGACGCTGGAACCCGAAGAATCATTCGTGAGGAGTAACATTGGTGGATGTAGAAAGAAGAGACCTGATGGAATACAATGCGTCAGGGAGCATAGTTTCCCACTGCTGGTCTGGTAGATTGTGTGACCTCAGTGCAAGACGAACAGCGTTCCAAATGATAGCGTTGTAGCTCTCAACCTGTCCGTTTCCAATAGGATGATACGGTGTCGTTTTACTTGTGGCAATTCCCCGTTGGGAAAGATAACTTTTGAGTTCGCTTGACATGAAGGAGGGACCCCGATCAGAGTGGATGAAATTGGCCGTACCGCAAAGGGAAAAGACCTGATCGAGGCATTTGATCACTGTGGAAGTAAGCATATTGGGACAGAGGAAAGCAAAGGGAAAGCGTGAATATTCGTCCACCATAGTAAGCAAGTAGGTGTTTCGCGTTGAGGAAGGCAATGGCCCTTTAAAGTCAATGCTGAGTCGCTGCATAGGCTGTGTAGCGTGTATGAGCGAGCCATCCGACGGACGGAAGAATTGCGGTTTTAATTCCACGTAAATTCTACAAGTGGAGCATGTTCTTTTCACGTCTTCCATAGAAAATGGGAGATTTTTAGATCGCACAAAGTGCAACATACGGGTAACGCCAGGATGGCATAAGTCAGTATGAAGATCCGCAAGAGTCGAAGTTGACATGGAAGAGCAGAATGCACGTGTGAGGGTATCCGGGGCCACATTCTCTTTGCCGGGTCGATACTGTATGGTGTAGCCAAAGGCGGCCAATTCCATCCTCCAGAACTGTATTTTGTTATTCTTGACCTTAGTGCGTTTCCGGTTATCCAGCATAAAGGCCACAGAGCGCTGATCGGTTATGAGCGTGAAATGGCGACGAGTGAGAAAATGACTCCATTTACGTACTGCTTCGATGATAGCCGTAGCCTTCTTCTCGACAGGAGAATAATGGAGCTCGTTATCCTGCAAAGTTCTGGACCGAAATGCAATGGGTCGACCGCCTTGATTCAAGGTAGCCGAGATCACCACCTCCGATGCATCACACTCGGCCACGAAAGGGAGATTTATCGATGGAATGAAGTGCGGCTTTTTCCAGTTGTTGCTTGAGGAGGGCGAAAGCTGAAATAGCCCTCGCCTCCAACGGAAATGACTTTGCGTGAAGCAGGGGCTGGATCTTGTCGGAAAAGTGAGGTATCCACTTCGCATAACAAGCGAACATGCCGAGGGCCCGACGAAGAGAGCTGAGATTCGTAGGAGGAGGGAGCTCCTGAAGCGGACGAAGTCACTCCGGATCCGGTTTGATGACACCATTGCCCACCCAGTAGCCAAGGATGTTGACTGATGGTACTGATTTCACAGATTTGGACTCATTTAAGGTTAAGTTGCGACGACGGAGAACGTCAAGAAATTTCTGGAGGTTGGCATCATGCTCCTTCTGGTCATGACCAGCAATGGTGATATTGGGCCAGAAATTCGGCTGTTGTCAGGTGAGTACGCGCTGTGTAATCACCGTAAGGCCACCTGAAGGCTGGTTTCCTGCATGCTCTGCGCATGCGCGGGAAACCGGAACTTCCGTTCCCCTGAAGGGAGGGGTTCAGAAGTCGAACGTGTGCGCGGGAGAGGCTGCGCGCACGCAGCGAACTTCAGTTTTTTTTTCAGGTTTCTCCGGGAGGGTAAGTATTGAAGAAGCTGCGCTTTTAAAAAGGAGGCGCAAGGCCTATTTTTAACAAGGTAAGTGGTTAATTAATTACAATGTAAATTTTTTTTCAACAGATTGATCTTTTTTAGATACTTTAAAGAAAGGTAAGTTTATTTTTAGCACCGTTAAAAAGTATAATTAACTTTTTAAAAAATTTAAATTTTTGTTTAAAGTAGTTAATTTATTTAACTTTTAGTTATTTTAAAAATGTGATGTTTTAAAAAAAAATTATTTGAAGTTTAAGTGTGGTTTTGGGGCCGATCTCTATTCATAGATTTGACAGGTCTTCCTGTCAAAATCTATGAATGAATATTCCCTGCTCCGATTGGCTCTCCATGGCCCACGTGATCCCCGGGGACGCTTCGAACTAACTGCGCCCCTGGGATACAGCAAGCACTGCGTGCCGGCAGCTGCAGGAGGCCCAGGACCCGAAGTCCTCGTGGGCCCAAAGCTCAACTGCAGGGGCGGTAGGCAAGTACGCGCGCGACGCTTGCACCCGCAGGAAGCCCGAAAGCCGAATTTCTGGCCCAATATCCAGATATGGAAAAGTGTCCGTTAAGTTCTCCTGTTTGATTAGGCTATCCATTGCCCGTTGAAAGACGGCCACCCCATTGGTGACCCCAAATGGAAGGCGACAAAACTGGTAAAGCCGACCATTGGCCTCAAAAGCCATATACTTTGTCAGAGTCCTTTATCGGTACTTGATGGTATGCGCTCTTTAAGTCAAAAGTTGAAAATACCTTGTAGTTGGCAAGGTTATTGACCATGTCATCGATGCGTGGTAGTGGGTAGGCATCCAGGTCGGTATACTGGTTAATAGTTTGCGAGTAATCGATGCAAAGACATTTCTTGTGTTGCTTCAGAGGATTTTATACAACGACGACTTGAGCCCGCCAGGAAGATGAACATGGCTCAATGACACTGTCAGCTAGAAGGCGAGAGATCTCTGCCTCGATAAAGGATAGGTCATCTTGGCTGAAACGTCGTGATTTAGTGGCTATGGGCTTACATCGGGGGGAAAGATTGGCAAACAAGGAGGGCTCGTCGAGCGAAGCCGCCGAAAGTGCACAAAACGTTACTTTGGAAATAGTAAACTCCGGCTTTGATCCTCCAAACTCGAAAGTGAGTCTTTTGTGTTGTTTCTGGAAATCCTGTCCCAGGAGTACATCACTGCATGGGTTTTTGAGCACCCCGAGCCGGGTGGAGAAATAAGTGCAGCCATTGAGAATAAGGTCGACAAGACCAAAGCGGAAGAGTTGGTGGTCAGTGTCATCAGAGCCATTGCAATTTCCCTGTCCGAGGGGTAAATACGCAGTTTTAACTTACTGACAGCCCGCTCACTAATGAAGCTGTCAGAGCTACATGAGTCGATTAATGCACTCAAAATGTGTCCATTTACCGAAACCCTCGTGGCTGCATGGGACAGGCTTTGGGGAAAAACAGCTGTGATGGGAGGAGGAGCAGTTTTATGGATAGCAGCTGCAACGCTAATAGAGGCTCTTGACCGGCATACCTTAGAAAAGTGACCTTTCTTACTGCAATGATTGCTGGTTGCATTACGAGCAGGACAAAATGTCCTATAGTGGAATGCACCTCCACAGAAGAAACACTTCTTTTTAGATTGCCAAGATGCCGCTAGGGTAGGGTCGTCATCAGTGAGGGCTTCCGCCTGAGGCTTACCGGAGGAGTCACTAAAAGTGGTAGCAGCAGCCCGTGCATATGGTAAAAAACAGGCATCTGCATTTTTTTGAGCTAAGTCCAGAGAATATGCCTGGTGATAGGCAGCTTGTAACCCGAGGGTTTTACTCTCCAACAGACGCTGGCGTATGAAGGGAGAAGCAATTCCGTTAATAAAAGAATCACAAATTAATTCCTCCCGGTACTGCTCAGCTGAGACAGCTTTGAGGTTACAATCTTTGCTGAGCCTGCGAAGTTCTTGAAGGAATTTGTCAAGTGATACCCCGGGTTGTTGTCGAGTTGTGGCCAGTAGGTGCCGAGCAAAAATTTTGTTTGGGGCCTAAACATATAGTTGCTGTGGTGTTTGGATAGCAGAGTCATAGTTTACACAGTCTTCGATATAGTCAAACACGTGAGGGGATATATAATTGGCAAGCATTCGCAACTCATTAGGAACATTCTCACCACACTCCTCGAGGAAGTTGCTGAAGGTACGATACCAGTGTTTCCATACCTTAGCAGCTGTCGGTGAATTTGGGTCCAGGTCAAGACAGGCGGGTCTGAGTAGTGTCTCCATGATGGATTGATTACTACGTCTGAGTCCCTTCTACAGTTTGAGTCGTAGCCGTCTGTTCCCAAAATCACTCAGGGCGTGGAGCAGGTTTCAGTTGATTAAATTGACGTAAGGAAACTACTAGGCACTTGGTCTGAGTATTAAACAAGGCTTTAATCAACTGTTTTTCAACATGGAGATCTAGTTGTGTCCTTCTCTAGTTCCTGTTAAAGAATGTCCTGAGCAAGCTGGGCCCATGCCCGAGTATTTATACTCTCCCTGGACAGCGCCACCAGCAGGCCGCCCAGTATTATTTCATAAGTCATTTCCACATGAATGACAAGATTCATGTCACTGGGACTTCCCATTTCCCCTCTCTCAGTAGCACCAAGTATAAATGTGGAGGCTGGTCTGCTGAAGGAGATGACAAATACCAACTTCCTGAAGGCCACAAGTGGGGTCCCACCCTGGAAAGAGGGATCTAGGTCAGGGAGGCAGCCTGTACCCCCAAAAGATAAGGTCATTCTTTTTTCGTAAAAGGGTTATAGAGGACGCCGAGGTTGCGACAATCTGGTTCAGCTAAACACAATTAAAAAGGCACCTTGAGTGATCCCAAATGCTCTGCACATTACTGCGAAAGTGACAGAAAGTGTTAGCTATTCGGCCTTCTCAACCACTATGTGGTAATTTTCAGACATTCAACAGGCAAGATATCAAACTACATTCAAGAGGTGATTGAAGGACTGCTCTGCACAGCTTGCAGTCCATTCATTTCTGCAGTTCACCCAGTGCAGAGAAGTTAGAAATACAGCAATAATGTGGTGCCATTGCTAGTTTTGAGGGAGGGTTGATGTATGGTCAACTGTATAAAAGTAATGAAATGCGTGGCATTTGTACAGCATCAAATACCCATCATAAAGGTTTTCATTACCTAAACATGCGCGTAGTTGCCAATGCCCAAATAAAATAATCACTGTTAATGTGCCGTATTCAGGGTCAACTCAGGATTCCTTCAAGCTTATCTAGTTGCGTGTGCCTATTTGTTTGAACAGGACAACTGACTGTAAAACTGGATTTAGGGGAATCATGGCTGTTACGATTTGGGCTTTCTCCCAACTCTCATTCCTCATAATCATAGTGAATTGCAGTTTCCATTGTGTCAACCAGTTTAAGTGTCAGCCTGTGGCTCAGTGGGTAGCACCCTCTCCTTCTGAGTCAGAAGGTTGTGGGTTCAAGTCCCACTCCAGAGACTTGAGCACAAAAATCAAGGCTGACACTCCAGTGCAGTGCTGAGGGAGAGCTGCACTGTCAGAGGTGCCGTCTTTCAGATGAGATGTTAAACAGAGGCCCCGTCCACTCTCTCAGGTGGACCTTAAAGATCCCATGGCATTATTTTGAAGAAGAGCAGGGGAGTTATCCCTGGTGTCCTGACCAATGTTTAACCCTAAACCAACATCACTAAAACAGATTATCTGGTCATTACCACATTACTGTTTGTGGGAGCTTGCAGTGAGCAAATTAGCTGCTGCATTTTCCACATTACAACAGTGACTACACTTCAAAAATACTTAATTGGCTGTAAAGTGCTTTGGGATGTCCTGAGGTCGTGAAAGGAGCTATATAAATGCAAGTCTTTCTTTCTTTATAAGCAGACAACATTTTAAAAAATTCATTCATGGGATGTGGGCATCGCTGGCAAGGCCAGCATTTATTGCCCATCCCTAGTTGCCCTTGAGAAGGTGGTGGAGAGCTGCTGCCTTGAACCGCTGCAGTCCGTGTGGTCATGGTACTCCCACAGTGCTGTTAGGTAGGGAGTTCCAGGATTTTGACCCAGCGACGATGAAGGATCGGTGATATACTTCCAAGTTAGGATGGTGTGTGACTTGGAGGGGAACTTGGAGGTGATGGTTTTCCCATGTGTCTGCTGCCCTTGTCCTTCTAGGTGGAAGAGGTCACGGGTTTGGGAGGTGCTGCCGAAGAAGCCTTGGCGAGTTGCTGCAGTGCATCTTGTAGATGGTACACACTGCAGTCATGGTACGCCGGTGGTGGAGGGAGTGAATGTTTAAGGTCTCCATGAACTGAAACTTACAATTTAAAAGTACACCATGAATGGGAGTAGAGTATCAGAGGATTAACAATTACACTGGGTTAAACACAGTGAGCCACACAGGTTGCCCACCATGTTCTCCTGTTCTGTCTGATAGGTGGAAAAACCATACACTCTAATAATATATAATTCAATTGTGTTGAATTTATTATAAAACTTCACACAGAAGGAAAATGAGTAAAGCAGAACATAATATAAGCTAAACTTGCAAACTATTTTATTATAATGTGAAGTTTAAATGGGTGGACAGTGGGCCGACAGTGAGTGGACAGTGGATGGACAGTGGATGGACAGTGGATGGACAGTGGATGGACATTGGGTGGACAGTGGATGGACAGTGGATGGACAGTGAGTGGACAGTGGATGGACAGTGGACAGTGGATGGACAGTGAGTGGACAGTGGATGGACAGTGGATGTACAGTGGACGGACAGTGGTTGGAAAGTGGATGGACAGTGGATGGACAGTGGGTGGACAGTGGGTGGACAGTGGATGGACAGTGGATGGACAGTGGACGGACAGTGGATTGACAGTGGGTGGACAGTGGGTGGACAGTGAGTGGACAGTGGATGGACAGTGAGTGGACAGTGGATGGACAGTGGGTGGACAGTGGATGGACAGTGGATGGACAGTGAGTGGACAGTGGATGGACAGTGGTGGACAGTGGATCGACAGTGGATGGACAGTGGATGGACAGTGAGTGGACAGTGGATGGACAGTGGGTGGACAGTGGATGGACAGTGGATGGTCAGTGGGAGGAGAGTGGATGGACAGTGGGTGGACAGTGGACAGTGGATGGACAGTGAGTGGACAGTGGATGGACAGTGGGTGGACAGTGGATGGACAGTGGATGGACAGTGAGTGGACAGTGGATGGACAGTGGATGGACAGTGGATGGACAGTGGATGGACAGTGGGTGGACAGCGGATGGTCAGTGGGAGGAGAGTGGATGGACAGTGGGTGGACAGTGGATGGACAGTGAGTGGACAGTGGATGGACAGCGGATGGTCAGTGGGAGGAGAGTGGATGGACAGTGGGTGGACAGTGGATGGACAGTGAGTGGACAGTGGATGGACAGTGGATGAACAGTGGGTGGACAGTGGATGGACAGTGGGTGGACAGTGGGTGAACAGTGAGTGGACAGTGGGTGGACAGTGGAGGATAAGTGGATGGACAGTAGGTAGACAGTGGGTGGACAGTGGACAGTGGATGGACAGTGAGTGGACAGTGGATGGACAGTGGGTGGAAAGTGAGTGGACAGTGAATGGACAGTGGATGGACAGTGGACGGACAGTGGACGGACAGTGGATGGACAGTGGGTGGACACTGCATGGACAGTGGATGGACAGTGCATGGACAGTGGATGGACAGTGGATTGACAGTGGGTTGACAGTGGATGGACAGTGGGTGGACAGTGGGAGGACAGGGAGTGGACAGTGGATGGACAGTGGGTGGACAGTGGATGGACAGTGAGTGGACAGTGGATGGACAGTGGATGGACAGTGGGTAGACAGTGGGTGGACAGTGGATGGACAGTGGATGGACAGTGGATGGACAGTGGATGGACAGTGGGTGGACAGTGGGAGGACAATGAGTGGACAGTGGATGGACAGTGGGTGGACTTGGATGGACAGTGGATGGACAGTGGGTGGACAGTGGATGGACAGTGGGAGGACAGTGAGTGGACGGTGAGAGGACAGTGGGTGGACAGTGGACGGACAGTGGACGGACAGTGGACGGACAGTGGACGGACAGTGGGTGGACAGTGGATGGACAGTGAGTGGACAGTGGATGGACAGTAGGTAGACAGTGAGTGGACAGTAGATGGACAGTGGGTGGACAGTGGATGGACAGTGGATGGACAGTGGGTGGACAGTGGGAGGACAGTGAGTGGACAGTGGATGGACAGTGGGTGGACAGTGGATGGACAGTGGGTGGACAGTGGCTGGACAGTGGATGGACAGTGGATGGACAGTGGATGGACAGTGGGAGGACAGTGGATGGACAGTGGACGGACAGTGGACGGACAGTGGACGGACAGTGGATGGACAGTGAGTGGACAGTGGGTAGACAGTGAGTGGACAGTGGATGGACAGTGGGTGGACAGTGGATGGACAGTGGATGGACAGTGGGTGGACAGTGGGAGGGCAGGGAGTGGACAGTGGATGGACAGTGGGTGGACAGTGGATGGACAGTGGGTGGACAGTGGATGGACAGTGGATGGACAGTGGATGGACATTGGATGGACAGTGGGAGGACAGTGAGTGGACAGTGGATGGACAGTGGATGGACAGTGGATGGACAGTGGGAGGACAGTGGGCGGACAGTGGATGGACAGTGGGTGAACAGTGGGTGGACAGGGGATGGACAGTGGATGGACAGTGCATGGACAGTGGATGGACAGTGGATGGACAGTGCATGGACAGTGAGTGGAAAGTGGAAGGACAGTGGATGGACAGTGGATGGACAGTGGATGAACAGTGTCGGACAGTGAGTGGACAGCGGATGGACAGTGGATGGATGGTGGGTGGACAGTGGCTGGACGGTGGGTGGACAGAGGATGGACAGTGGATGGACAGTGAGTGGACAGTGGACAGACAGTGGATGGACAGTGGATGGACAGTGGATGGACAGTGGGTGGACAGTGGATGGACAGTGGGTGGACAGTGGGTGGACAGTGGACAGACAATGGATGCACAGTGGATGTACAGTGGATGGACAGTGGATGGACAGTGGATGGACAGTGGACGGACTGTGAATGGACACTGGATGGACAGTGGGCAGACAGTGGGTGGACAGGGGATGGACAGTCAGTGGAAAGTGGATGGACATTGGGCTGAGAGTGAGTGGACAGTGGATGGACAGTGGGTGGACAGGGAATGGACAGTGAGTGGAAAGTGGATGGACAGTGGGTGGACAGTGGATGGACAGTGGATGGACAGTGAGTGGAAAGTGGATGGACAGTGGGTGGACAGTGGATGGACAGGGAGTGGAAAGTGGATGGACAGTGGGTGGACAGTGGATGGACAGTGGATGGACAGTGAGTGGAAAGTGGATGGACAGTGGGTGGACAGTAGGTGGACAGTGGATGGACAGTGGATGGACAGTGGATGGACAGTGGATGTACAGTGGATGGACAGTGATTGGACAGTGGATGTACAGTGGATAGACAGTGGATGGACAGTGGATGGACAGTGGGTGGACAGTAGGTGGACAGTGGGTGGACAGGGGTTGGACAGTGGGTGGACAGTGAGTGGACAGTGGGTGGACAGTGGATGGACAGTGGGCGGACAATGGATGGACAGTGAGTGGACAGTGGATGGACAGTGGCTGGGCAGTCGGTGGACAGTGGATGGAAAGTGGGTGGACAGTGGATGGAATGTGAGTGGACAGTGGATGGACAGTGGATGGACAGTGGGTGGACAGTGGATGGACAGTGGGTGGTCAGTGGGTAGACAATGGGTGGACAGTAGCTGAACAGTGGATGGACAGTGGCTGGAGAGTGGGTGGACAGTGGATCGACAGTGGGTGGACAGTGGGTGGACAGTGGATGGACAGTGGGTGGACAGTGGATGGACAGTGAGTGGACAGTGGATGGACAGTGACTGGACAGTGGATGGACAATGGATGGACAGTGGGTGTACAGTGGATGGACAGTGGGAGGACAGAGGATGGACAGTGGATGGAGACTGGGTGGTCAGTGGGTGTGCAGTGGAAGGACAGTGGTTGGACAGTGGGTGGACAGTGGGTGGACAGTGTGTGGACAGTGAATGGACAGTGGGTGGATAGTGGATGGACAGTGGGTGGACAGTGGATGGACAGTGGACAGACAGTGGGTGGACAGTGGATGGGCAGTGGACTGACAGTGGATGGACAGTGGATGGACAGTAGATAGACAGTGGGTGGACTGTGGATGGACAGTTGGTGGACAGTGGATGGACAGTGGATGGACAGTGGATGGACAGTGAGTGGACAGTGGATGGACAGTTGGTGGACAGTGGACGGACATTGGGCGAACAGTGGGTGGACAGTGGATGGACAGTGGTGAACAGTGGGTGGACAGGGGATGGACAGTGAGTGGACAGTGCACGGACAGTGGATGGACAGTTAAAGGACAGTGCATGGACATTGGATGGACAGTGGCTGGACAGTGAGTAGACAGCGGATGGACAGTGGTTGGACGGTGGGTGGACAGTGTCTGGACAGTGGGTAGACAGTGGATGGACAGTGGGAGGACAGTGAGTGGACACTGGGTGGACAGTGGGTCGACAGTGGATGGACAGTGTATGGACAATGGATGGACATTATATGGACAGTGGATGGACAGTGGACAGACAGTGGATGGACGGTGGGCGGACAGTGGGTGGACAGTCGACAGACAATGGATGGACAGTGGATGGACAGTGGGCAGACAGTGGGTGGACAGTGGATGGACAGTGGATGGACAGTGAGTGGACAGTGGATGGACAGTGGGTGGACAGTGGGTGGACAGTGGATGGACAGTGGATAGACAGTGGATGGACAGTGGGTGTTCAGTAGGTGGACAGTGGGAGAACAGTGGCTGGACAGTGAGTAGACAGTGGATGGACAGTGGGAGGACAGTGGGTGGACACTGGGTGGACCGTGGGTGTACAGTGGATGGACAATGGATGGACAGTGGATGGACATTATATGGACAGTGGATGGACAGTGGACAGACAGTGGATGGACAGTGGGCGGACAGTGGGTGGACAGTCGCCAGACAATGGATGGACAGTGGATGGACAGTGGGTGGGCAGTGGGTGGACCGTGGATGGACAGTGGATGGACAGTGGATGGACAGTGGATGGACAGTGAGTGGACAGTGGATGGACAGTCAGTGGACAGTGGATGGACAGTCAGTGGAAAGTGGATGGACAGTTGTTGTACAGTGGATGGACAGTAGATGGGCAGTGGGTAGACAGTGGGTCGACAGTAGATGGACAGTGGGTGGAAAGTGGATGGACAGTGGGTTGACAGTGGATGGACAGTGGATGGACAGTGGATGGACAGTGGATGGACAGTGGGAGGACAGTGGGTGGACACTGGGTGGACCGTGGGTGTACAGTGGATGGACAATGGATGGACAGTGGATGGACATTATATGGACAGTGGATGGACAGTGGACAGACAGTGGATGGACAGTGGGCGGACAGTGGGTGGACAGTCGCCAGACAATGGATGGACAGTGGATGGACAGTGGGTGGACAGTGGGTGGACAGTGGATGGACAGTGGATGGACAGTGGATGGACAGTGGATGGACAGTGAGTGGACAGTGGATGGACAGTCAGTGGACAGTGGATGGACAGTCAGTGGAAAGTGGATGGACAGTTGGTGTACAGTGGATGGACAGTGGATGGGCAGTGGGTAGACAGTGGGTCGACAGTAGATGGACAGTGGGTGGAAAGTGGATGGACTTTGGGTTGACAGTGGATGGACAGTGGATGGACAGTGGATGGACAGTGGATGGACAGTGGATGGACGGTGGGTGGACAGTGGATGGACAGTGGTTGGACAGTGAGTGGACAGTGGGTGGACAGTGGGTGGACAGTGGATGGACAATGGATGGACAGTGGATAGACAGTGGATGAACAGTGGGTGGACAGTGGGTGGACAGTGAATGGACAGTGGGCGGACAGTGGGCGGACAGTGGATGGACAGTGGGTGGACAGTGGGTGGACAGTGGGTGGACAGTGGATAGACAGTGGGTGGACAGTGGATGGACAGTGGCTGGACACTGGATGGTCAGTGGATGGACAGTGGGTGGACAGTGGATGGCCAGTGGGTGGACAGTGGGAGGACAGCGGATGGACAGTGAAAGGCTAGTTGGTGGACAGTGGATGGACAGTGGATGGGCAGTGGGTAGACAGTGGGTCGACAGTCGATGGACAGTGGGTGGACAGTGGATGGACATTGGATGGACAGTCAGTGGACAGTGGATGGACAGTGAGTGGAAAGTGGATGGACAGTTGGTGGACAGTGGGTCGACAGTAGATGGACAGTGAGTGGACAGTGGATGGACAGTGGGTGGACGGTGGGTGGACAGTGTCTGGACAGTGGGTAGACAGTGGATGGACAGTGGGAGGACAGTGGGTGGACACTGGGTGGACAGTGGGTCGACAGTGGATGGACAGTGTATGGACAATGGATGGACATTATATGGACAGTGGATGGACAGTGGACAGACAGTGGATGGACAGTGGGCGGACAGTGGGTGGACAGTCGCCAGACAATGGATGGACAGTGGATGGACAGTGGGTGGACAGTGGGTGGACAGTGGATGGACAGTGGATGGACAGTGGATGGACAGTAGATGGACAGTGAGTGGACAGTGGATGGACAGTCAGTGGACAGTGGATGGACAGTGAGTGGAAAGTGGATGGACAGTTGGTGTACAGTGGATGGACAGTGGATGGGCAGTGGGTAGACAGTGGGTCGACAGTAGATGGACAGTGGGTGGAAAGTGGATGGACAGTGGGTGGACAGTGGATGGACAGTGGATGGACAGTGGATGGACAGTGGATGGACGGTGGGTGGACAGTGGATGGACAGTGGGTGGACAGTGAGTGGACAGTGGGTGGACAGTGGATGGAAAGTGGATGGACAATGGATGGACAGTGGATAGACAGTGGATGGACAGTGGGTGGACAGTGGGTGGACAGTGAATGGACAGTGGGCGGACAGTGGGCGGACAGTGGATGGACAGTGGGTGGACAGTGGGTGGACAGTTGGTGGACCGTTGGTGGACATTGGACGGACAGTGGATGGACAATGGATGGATAGTGGGTGGACAGTGGGTGGACAGTGGGTGGACAGTTGGTGGACCGTTGGTGGACATTGGACGGACAGTGGATGGACATTGGATGGACAGTGGGTGGACCGTTGGTGTACAGTGGGTGGACCGTTGGTGGAAAGTGGATGGACAGTGGATGGAAAGTGGATGGACAGTGGATAGACAGTGGATGGACAGTGGGTGGACAGTGAGTGGACAGTGGATGGACAGTGGATGGACAGTGAGTGGACAGTGGATGGACAGTGGGTGGCCAGTGGGTGGACAGTGGATGGACTGTGGATAGACAGTGGATGGACAGTGGGTGGACAGTGGGTGGACAGTGGATGGACAGTGGATGGACAGTGGATGGACATTGGGTGGTCAGTAGGTGGACAGTGGGTGGACAGTGGCTGGACAGTGGATGGAGAGTGGATGGACAGTGGGTGGACAGTGGGTGGACAGTGGGTGGACAGTTGGTGGACAGTGGATGGACAGTGGGTGGACAGTGGGTGGACAGTGGATGGACAGTGGATGGACAGTGGATGGACAGTGGATGGACAGTGAGTGGACAGTGGATGGACAGTCAGTGGACAGTGGATGGACAGTGAGTGGAAAGTGGATGGACAGTTGGTGTACAGTGGATGGACAGTGGATGGGCAGTGGGTAGACAGTGGGTCGACAGTAGATGGACAGTGGGTGGAAAGTGGATGGACAGTGGGTGGACAGTGGATGGACAGTGGATGGACAGTGGATGGACAGTGGATGGACGGTGGGTGGACAGTGGATGGACAGTGGGTGGACAGTGAGTGGACAGTGGGTGGACAGTGGATGGAAAGTGGATGGACAATGGATGGACAGTGGATAGACAGTGGATGGACAGTGGGTGGACAGTGGGTGGACAGTGAATGGACAGTGGGCGGACAGTGGGCGGACAGTGGATGGACAGTGGGTGGACAGTGGGTGGACAGTTGGTGGACCGTTGGTGGACATTGGACGGACAGTGGATGGACAATGGATGGATAGTGGGTGGACAGTGGGTGGACAGTGGATGGACAGTTGGTGGACCGTTGGTGGACATTGGACGGACAGTGGATGGACATTGGATGGACAGTGGGTGGACCGTTGGTGTACAGTGGGTGGACCGTTGGTGGAAAGTGGATGGACAGTGGATGGAAAGTGGATGGACAGTGGATAGACAGTGGATGGACAGTGGGTGGACAGTGAGTGGACAGTGGATGGACAGTGGATGGACAGTGAGTGGACAGTGGATGGACAGTGGGTGGCCAGTGGGTGGACAGTGGATGGACTGTGGATAGACAGTGGATGGACAGTGGGTGGACAGTGGGTGGACAGTGGATGGACAGTGGATGGACAGTGGATGGACATTGGGTGGTCAGTAGGTGGACAGTGGGTGGACAGTGGCTGGACAGTGGATGGAGAGTGGATGGACAGTGGGTGGACAGTGGGTGGACAGTGGGTGGACAGTTGGTGGACAGTGGATGGACAGTGGGTGGACAGTGGGTGGACAGTGGGTGGACAGTGGATGGACATTGGGTGGACAGTGGATGGACAGTGGCTGGACACTGGATGGACAGTGGGTGGACAGTGGATGGCCAATGGGTGGACAGTGGGAGGACAGCGGATGGACAGTGAAAGGACAGTTGGTGGACAGTGGATGGACAGTGGATGGGCAGTGGGTAGACAGTGGGTCGACAGTAGATGGACAGTGGGTGGACAGTGGATGGACATTGGATGGACAGTCAGTGGACAGTGGATGGACAGTGAGTGGAAAGTGGATGGACAGTTGGTGGACAGTGGATCGACAGTGGATGGGCAGTGGGTAGACAGTGGGTCGACAGTAGATGGACAGTGAGTGGACAGTGGATGGACAGTGGGTGGACCGTGGGTGGACAGTGGCTGGACAGTGGATGGACAGTGGATGGACAGTGGGTGGACAGTGGGTGGACAGTGTCTGGACAGTGACTGGACAGCGGATGGACAATGGATGGACCGTTGGTTGACAGTGGATGGACAGTGGATGGAGACTGTGTGGTCAGTGGCTGGACAGTGGATGGACAGTGGATGGACAGTGGGTTGACAGTGGGTGGACAGTGGATGGACAGTGACTGGACAGCGGATGGACAATGGATGGACAGTGGGTGGTCAGTAGGTGGACAGCGGCTGGACAGTGGATGGACAGTGGATGGACAGTGGGTGGACAGTGGATGGACAGTGGGTGGACAGTGGGTGGACAATGGATGGACAGTGGGTGGACAGTGGATGGACAGTGACTGGACATTGGAAGGACAATGGATGGAAAGTGAGTGTAGAGTGGATTGACAGTGGGCGGACAGTGGATGGACAGTGGACCGACAGTGGGTGGACAGTGGGTGTACAGTGTACGGACAGTGCGTGGACTGTTGCTGGACATTGGACAGACAGTGGATGGACAGTGGATGGACAGTGGGTGGACCATTGATGGACACTGGATGGACATTGGATGGACAGTGGGTGGACAGTGGGTGGACAGTGGGTGGAAAGTGGATGTACAGTGTGTGGACAGTGGATGGACAGTGGGTGGAATGTGGATGGACAGTGGGTGGAATGTGGATGGACAGTGGGTGGAATGTGGATGGACAGTGGATGGACAATGAGTGGACAGTGGATGGACAGTGGGTGGACAGTGGGTGGAGAGTGGGTGGACAGTGGGTGGAAAGTGGATGGACAGTGGGTGGACAGTGGATGGACAGTGGGTGGAATGTTGATGGACAGTGGATGGACAGCGTGTGGTCAGTGGATGGACAGTGGGTGGACAGTGGATGGACAGTGGATGGACAGCGGGTGGTCAGTGGATGGAAAGTGGATATAAAGTGGGTGGACAGTGGATGGACAGTGGAGGAACAGTGGATGGACAATGAGTGGACAGTGGATGGACAGTGGGTGGACAGTGGATGGACAGTGGATGGACAGTGTGTGGACAGTGGGTGGACAGTGGATGGACTGTGGATGGACAGTGGATGGACAGTGGAGGAACAGTGGATGGACAGTGGATGGTCAGTGGGCAGACATTGGGTAGACAGTGGGAGGACTGTGGCTGGACAGTGGGTGGTCAGTGGGTGGAAAATAGGTGGACAGTGGATGGACAGTAGAGGAACAGTGGATGGACAATGAGTGGACAGTTGATGGACAGTGGGTGGACAGTGGGTAGACAGTGGATGGACAGTGGGTGGACAGTGGGTGGACAGTGGAATGACTTTGGATGGACAGTGGGTAGACAGTGGGTGGACAGTGAGTGGACAGTGGGTGGACAGTGGGTGGACAGTGAGTGGACAGTGGATGGACAGTGGATGAACAGTGAGTGGTCAGTAGATGGACAGTGGGTGGACAGTGGGTGGACAGTGGATGGACAGTGGATAGACAGTAGATGGACAGTGGCTGGACAGTGGGTTGTCAGTAGGTGGACAGTGGCTGGACAGTGGATGGACAGTGGATGGACAGTGGGTGGACAGTGGAAGGACAGTGGATGGACAGTGATTGGACAGTGGGTGTACAGTGGAAGGACAGTGGTTGGTCAGTGGCTGGACTGTGGGTGGACAGTGGGTGGTCAGTGGGTGGACAGTGGATGGACAGTGGGTGGTCAGTGGGTGGACAGTGGATGGACAGTGGATGGACAGTGGGTGAACAGTGCATGGACAGTGGATGGACAGTGGATGGTCAGTGGGCAGACAGTCGGTAGACAGTGGGAGGACTGTGGCTGGACAGTGGGTGGTCAGTGGGTGGAAATTAGGTGGACAGTGGATGGACAGTGCATGGACAGTGAGTGGACAGTGGACGGTCAGTGGATGGACAGTGGATGGACTGTGGATGGACAGTTGATGGACAGTGAATGGAAAGTGGATGGTCAGTGGGTGGACAGTGGATGGACAGTGGATGGACAGGGGGTGGACAGTGGATGGACAGTGGGTGGAAAGTGGATGGACAGTGGACGGACAGTGGGTGGTCAGTGGGTGAACGGAGAATGGACAGAGGATGGACAGTGGGTGGATAGTGGGTGGACAGTGGGTGTACATTGGATTGTCAGTGGATGGACAGTGGGTGTACTGTGGGTGGATAGTGGGTGAACAGTGGGTGGACTGTGGATGGACAGTGGATGGACAGTGGGTGGACAGTGGATGGACAGTGGATGGACAGTGGGCAGACAGTGGAGGGACAGTTGGTGGACAGTGGATGGACAGTGGATGGACAGTGGGCGGACAGTGGGCGGACAGTGGATGGACAGTGGATGGACAGTGGATGGACAGTGGGTGGACAGTGGATTGACAGTGTGTGGACAGTGGATGGACAGTGGATGGACAGTGGGTGGACAGTGGAGCGACAGTTGGTGGACAGTGGATGGACACTGGATGGACCGTGGGGGGACAGTGGGCGGATAGTGGATGGACAGTGGGTGGACAGTGGCTGGATAGTGGATGGACATTGGGTGGACAGTGGGTGGACAGTGGATGGACAGTCGGTGGACAGTGGATGGACAGTGGGTGGACCGTTGTTAGACAGAAGATGGACAGTGGATGGACAGTGGGTGGACAGTGGTTGGACAGTGGGTCAACAGTGATTGGAAAGTGAATGGGCAGTGGATGGACAGTCGGATGACAGTGGATGGACATTGGATGGACAGTGGGTGGACAGTGTTTGGACAGTGGGTGGACAGTGAGTAGACATGGATGGACAGTAGACGGACAGTGGATGGACAGTGGATGGACAGTGGGTGGACAGTGGATGGACAGTGGGTGGACAGTGGGTGGACAGTGGATGGACAGTGGATGGACAGTGGAGGAACAGTGGATGGACAGTGGATGGACAGTGGATGGACAATGGATGGACAGTGGATGGACAGTGGATGGACAGTGGATGGACAGTGGGTGGACAGTGGATGGACAGTGGAGGAACAGTGGATGGACAATGAGTGGACAGTGGATGGACAGTGGCTGGACAGTGGGTGGACAGTGGATGGACAGTGGAGGAACAGTGGATGGACAATGAGTGGACAGTGGATGGACAGTGGATGGACAGTGGGAGGACAGTGGATGGACTTTGGATGGACAGTGGGTAGACAGTGTGTGGACAGTGAGTGGACAGTGGGTGGACAGTGGGTGGACAGTGAGTGGACAGTGGATGGACAGTGGATGAACAGTGAGTGAACAGTGGATGGACAGTGGATGGACAGTGGATAGACAGTGGATGGACAGTGGGTGGACAGTGGGTGGACAGTGGATGGACAGTGGATGGACAGTGGATGGACAGTGGATGGACAGTGGGTGGACAGTGGATGGATAGTGGGTGGACAGTGGATGGACAGTGGGTGGACAGTGGATGGACAGTGGATGGACAGTGACTGGACATTGGAAGGACAATGGATGGAAAGTGGGTGTACAGTGAGTAGACATGGATAGACAGTAGACGGACAGTGGATGGAGACTCAGTGGTCAGTGGGTGGACAGTGGAAGGACAGTGGGTGGTCAGTGGGTGGACAGTGGCTGGACAGTGGGTGGTCAGTGGGTGGACAGTGGCTGGACAGTGGGTGGTCAGTGGGTGGAAATTGGGTAGACAGTGGATGGACAGTGCATGGACAGTGAGTGGACAGTGGACGGTCAGTGGATGGACAGTGGATGGACTGTGGATGGACAGTTGATGGACAGTGGATGGAAAGTGGATGGTCAGTGGGTGGACAGTGGATGGACAGTGGGTGGAAAGTGGATGGACAGTGGACGGACAGTGGGTGGTCAGTGGGTGAACAGAGAATGGACAGAGGATGGACAGTGGGTGGATAGTGGGTGGATAGTGGGTGAACAGTGGGTGGACTGTGGATGGACAGTGGATGGACAGTGGGTGGACAGTGGATGGACAGTGGATGGACAGTGGGCAGACAGTGGAGGGACAGTTGGTGGACAGTGGATGGACAGTGGATGGACAGTGGGCGGACAGTGGGCGGACAGTGGATGGACAGTGGATGGACAGTGGATGGACAGTGGGTGGACAGTGGATGGACAGTGGATGGACAGTGGGTGGACAGTGGATGGATAGTGGGTGGACAGTGGATGGACAGTGGGTGGACAGTGGATGGACAGTGGATGGACAGTGACTGGACATTGGAAGGACAATGGATGGAAAGTGGGTGTACAGTGAGTAGACATGGATAGACAGTAGACGGACAGTGGATGGAGACTCAGTGGTCAGTGGGTGGACAGTGGAAGGACAGTGGGTGGTCAGTGGGTGGACAGTGGCTGGACAGTGGGTGGTCAGTGGGTGGACAGTGGCTGGACAGTGGGTGGTCAGTGGGTGGAAATTGGGTAGACAGTGGATGGACAGTGCATGGACAGTGAGTGGACAGTGGACGGTCAGTGGATGGACAGTGGATGGACTGTGGATGGACAGTTGATGGACAGTGGATGGAAAGTGGATGGTCAGTGGGTGGACAGTGGATGGACAGTGGGTGGAAAGTGGATGGACAGTGGACGGACAGTGGGTGGTCAGTTAGTGAACAGAGAATGGACAGAGGATGGACAGTGGGTGGATAGTGGGTGGACAGTGGGTGTACATTGGATTGTCAGTGGATGGACAGTGGGTGTACAGTGGGTGGATAGTGGGTGAACAGTGGGTGGACTGTGGATGGACAGTGGATGGACAGTGGGTGGACAGTGGATGGACAGTGGATGGACAGTGGGCAGACAGTGGAGGGACAGTTGGTGGACAGTGGATGGACAGTGGATGGACAGTGGGCGGACAGTGGGCGGACAGTGGATGGACAGTGGATGGACAGTGGATGGACAGTGGGTGGACAGTGGATTGACAGTGTGTGGACAGTGGATGGACAGTGGATGGACAGTGGGCGGACAGTGGAGGGACAGTTGGTGGACAGTGGATGGACACTGGAAGGACAGTGGGCGGACAGTGGGCGGATAGTGGATGGACAGTGGGTGGACAGTGGCTGGACAGTGGGTCGACAGTGATTAGAAAGTGAATGGGCAGTGGATGGACAGTCGGAGGACAGTGGATGGACATTGGATGGACAGTGGGTGGACAGTGTTTGGACAGTGGGTGGACAGTGAGTAGACAGTGGATGGACAGTAGACGGACAGTGGATGGACAGTGGATGGACAGTGGATGGACAGTGGGCGGACAGTGGGTGGACAGTGGATGGACAGTGGATGGACAGTGGATGGACAGTGGAGGAACAGTGGATGGACAATGAGTGGACAGTGGATGGACAGTGGCTGGACAGTGGGTGGACAGTGGATGGACAGTGGAGGAACAGTGGATGGACAATGAGTGGACAGTGGGTGGACAGTGGGTGGACAGTGGGAGGACAGTGGATGGACTTTGAATGGACAGTGGGTAGACAGTGTGTGGACAGTGAGTGGACAGTGGGTGGACAGTGGGTGGACAGTGAGTGGACAGTGGATGGACAGTGGATGAACAGTGAGTGAACAGTGGATGGACAGTGGATGGACAGTGGATAGACAATGGATGGACAGTGGGTGGACAGTGGGTGGACAGTGGATGGACAGTGGATGGACAGTGGATGGACAGTGTGTGGTCAGTAGGTGGACAGTGGCTGGACAGTGGATGGACAGTGGATGGACAGTGGGTGGACAGTGGATGGACAGTGGGTGGACAGTGGGTGGACAGTGGATGGACAGTGGATGGACAGTGGATGGACAGTGGATGGACAGTGTGTGGTCAGTAGGTGGACAGTGGCTGGACAGTGGGTGGACAGTGGGTGGACAGTGGGTGGACAGTGGGTGGACAGTGGATGGACAGTGGATGGACAGTGACTGGACATTGGAAGGACAATGGATGGAAATTGGTGTACAGTGGTTTGACAGTGGGCGGACAGTGGATGGACAGTGGGTGGTCAGTGGGTGGTCAGTGGGTGTACAGTGGCTGGACAGTGGGTGGTCAGTGGGTGGACAGTGGATGGACAGTGGATGGACAGTGGATGGACAGTGGATGGACAGGGGGTGGACAGTGGATGGACAGTTGATGGACAGTGGACGGACAGTGGGTGGTCAGTGGGTGGACAGTGGATGGACCGGGAATGGACAGTGGGTGGATAGTGGGTGGACAGTGGGTGTACATTGGATTGTCAGTGGATGGACAGTGGGTGTACAGTGGGTGAATAGTGGGTGGACAGTGGGTGGACTGTGGATGAACAGTGGATGGACAGTGGGTGGACAGTGGGTGGACAGTGGGTGGACAGTGGATGGACAGTGGATGGACAGTGGGTGGTCAGTAGGTGGACAGTGGGTGGACAGTGGCTGGACAGTGAGTAGACAGCGGATGGACAGTGGTTGGACGGTAGGTGGACAGTGTCTGGACAGTGGGTGGACAGTGGATGGACAGTGGGAGGACAGTGGGTGGACACTGGGTGGACAGTGGGTGGACAGTGGATGGACAGTGGATGGAAAGTGGATGGACATTATATGGACAGTGGATGGACATTGGACAGACAGTGGATTGACAGTGGGCGGACAGTGGGTGGACAGTCGACAGACAATGGATGGACAGTGGATGGACAGTGGGCAGACAGTGGGTGGACAGTGGATGGACAGTGGATGGACAGTGGATGGACAGTGGATGGACAGTGGGTGGACACTCGATGGACAGTCAGTGGAGAGTGGCTGGACAGTGAGTGGAAAGTGGATGGACAGTTGGTGGACAGTGGATGGACAGTGGATGGGCAGTGGGTAGACAGTGGGTCGACAGTAGACGGACAGTGGGTGGACAGTGGGTGGACAGTGGATGGACAGTGGATGGACAGTGGGTGGACAGTGGGTGGAAAGTGGATGGACAGTGGGTGGACAGTGGGTGGACAGTGGATGGACAGTGGCTGGATAGTGGGTGGATAGTGGATGGACAGTCGATGGACAGTGGATGGAGAGTGGATGGACGGTGGGTGGACAGTGGATGGACAGTGGGTGGACAGTGGTGGACAGTGAATGGACAGTGGATGGACAGTGGATGGACAGTGGATGGTGGATAGATAGTGGATGGACAGTGGGTGGACAGTGGGTGGACAGTGAATGGACAGTGGATGGACAGTGGGTGGACAGTGGGTGGACAATGGATGGACAGTGGGTGCACAGTGGGTGGACAGTTGGTGGACCGTTGGTGGATGTTGGATGGACAGTGGATGGACATTGGATGGACATTGGGTGGACCGTTGGTGGACAGTGGATGGACAGTGGCTGGACAGTGGATGGACAGTGGATAGAGAGCAGATGGACAGTGGGTGGACAGTGAGTGGACAGTGGATGGACAGTGGATGGACAGTTGGTGGACAGTGGGTTGACAGTGCATTGATAGTGGATGGACAGTGGCTGGACAGTGGATGGACAGTGGATGGACAGTGGGTGGACAGTGGATGGACAGTGACTTCACAGTGGATGGACAGTGGATGGACAGTGGGTGGACACTCGATGGACAGTCAGTGGACAGTGGCTGGACAGTGAGTGGAAAGTGGATGGACAGTTGGTGGACAGTGGATGGACAGTGGATGGGCAGTGGGTAGACAGTGGGTCGACAGTAGACGGACAGTGGGTGGACAGTGGGTGGACAGTGGATGGACAGTGGATGGACAGTGGGTGGACAGTGGGTGGAAAGTGGATGGACAGTGGGTGGACAGTGGATGGACAGTGGATGGACAGTGGCTGGATAGTGGGTGGATAGTGGATGGACAGTCGATGGACAGTGGATGGAGAGTGGATGGACGGTGGGTGGACAGTGGATGGACAGTGGGTGGACAGTGAGTGGACAGTGGATGGACAGTGGATGGACAGTGTGTGGTCAGTAGGTGGACAGTGGCTGGACAGTGGATGGACAGTGGATGGACAGTGGGTGGACAGTGGATGGACAGTGGGTGGACAGTGGGTGGACAGTGGGTGGACAGTGGATGGACAGTGGATGGACAGTGGATGGACAGTGGATGGACAGTGTGTGGTCAGTAGGTGGACAGTGGCTGGACAGTGGGTGGACAGTGGGTGGACAGTGGGTGGACAGTGGGTGGACAGTGGATGGACAGTGGATGGACAGTGACTGGACATTGGAAGGACAATGGATGGAAATTGGTGTACAGTGGTTTGACAGTGGGCAGACAGTGGATGGACAGTGGATGGACAGTGGATGGACAGTGGGTGGTCAGTGGGTGGTCAGTGGGTGTACAGTGGCTGGACAGTGGGTGGTCAGTGGGTGGACAGTGGATGGACAGTGGATGGACAGTGGATGGACAGTGGATGGACAGGGGGTGGACAGTGGATGGACAGTTGATGGACAGTGGACGGACAGTGGGTGGTCAGTGGGTGGACAGTGGATGGACCGGGAATGGACAGTGGGTGGATAGTGGGTGGACAGTGGGTGTACATTGGATTGTCAGTGGATGGACAGTGGGTGTACAGTGGGTGAATAGTGGGTGGACAGTGGGTGGACTGTGGATGAACAGTGGATGGACAGTGGGTGGACAGTGGGTGGACAGTGGGTGGACAGTGGATGGACAGTGGATGGACAGTGGGTGGTCAGTAGGTGGACAGTGGGTGGACAGTGGCTGGACAGTGAGTAGACAGCGGATGGACAGTGGTTGGACGGTAGGTGGACAGTGTCTGGACAGTGGGTGGACAGTGGATGGACAGTGGGAGGACAGTGGGTGGACACTGGGTGGACAGTGGGTGGACAGTGGATGGACAGTGGATGGAAAGTGGATGGACATTATATGGACAGTGGATGGACATTGGACAGACAGTGGATTGACAGTGGGCGGACAGTGGGTGGACAGTCGACAGACAATGGATGGACAGTGGATGGACAGTGGGCAGACAGTGGGTGGACAGTGGATGGACAGTGGATGGACAGTGGATGGACAGTGGATGGACAGTGGGTGGACACTCGATGGACAGTCAGTGGAGAGTGGCTGGACAGTGAGTGGAAAGTGGATGGACAGTTGGTGCACAGTGGATGGACAGTGGATGGGCAGTGGGTAGACAGTGGGTCGACAGTAGACGGACAGTGGGTGGACAGTGGGTGGACAGTGGATGGACAGTGGATGGACAGTGGGTGGACAGTGGGTGGAAAGTGGATGGACAGTGGGTGGACAGTGGGTGGACAGTGGATGGACAGTGGCTGGATAGTGGGTGGATAGTGGATGGACAGTCGATGGACAGTGGATGGAGAGTGGATGGACGGTGGGTGGACAGTGGATGGACAGTGGGTGGACAGTGGTGGACAGTGAATGGACAGTGGATGGACAGTGGATGGACAGTGGATGGTGGATAGATAGTGGATGGACAGTGGGTGGACAGTGGGTGGACAGTGAATGGACAGTGGATGGACAGTGGGTGGACAGTGGGTGGACAATGGATGGACAGTGGGTGCACAGTGGGTGGACAGTTGGTGGACCGTTGGTGGATGTTGGATGGACAGTGGATGGACATTGGATGGACATTGGGTGGACCGTTGGTGGACAGTGGATGGACAGTGGCTGGACAGTGGATGGACAGTGGATAGAGAGCAGATGGACAGTGGGTGGACAGTGAGTGGACAGTGGATGGACAGTGGATGGACAGTTGGTGGACAGTGGGTTGACAGTGCATTGATAGTGGATGGACAGTGGCTGGACAGTGGATGGACAGTGGATGGACAGTGGGTGGACAGTGGATGGACAGTGACTTCACAGTGGATGGACAGTGGATGGACAGTGGGTGGACACTCGATGGACAGTCAGTGGACAGTGGCTGGACAGTGAGTGGAAAGTGGATGGACAGTTGGTGGACAGTGGATGGACAGTGGATGGGCAGTGGGTAGACAGTGGGTCGACAGTAGACGGACAGTGGGTGGACAGTGGGTGGACAGTGGATGGACAGTGGATGGACAGTGGGTGGACAGTGGGTGGAAAGTGGATGGACAGTGGGTGGACAGTGGATGGACAGTGGATGGACAGTGGCTGGATAGTGGGTGGATAGTGGATGGACAGTCGATGGACAGTGGATGGAGAGTGGATGGACGGTGGGTGGACAGTGGATGGACAGTGGGTGGACAGTGAGTGGACAGTGGATGGACAGTGGATGGACAGTGTGTGGTCAGTAGGTGGACAGTGGCTGGACAGTGGATGGACAGTGGATGGACAGTGGGTGGACAGTGGATGGACAGTGGGTGGACAGTGGGTGGACAGTGGGTGGACAGTGGATGGACAGTGGATGGACAGTGGATGGACAGTGTGTGGTCAGTAGGTGGACAGTGGCTGGACAGTGGGTGGACAGTGGGTGGACAGTGGGTGGACAGTGGGTGGACAGTGGATGGACAGTGGATGGACAGTGACTGGACATTGGAAGGACAATGGATGGAAATTGGTGTACAGTGGTTTGACAGTGGGCAGACAGTGGATGGACAGTGGATGGACAGTGGATGGACAGTGGGTGGTCAGTGGGTGGTCAGTGGGTGTACAGTGGCTGGACAGTGGGTGGTCAGTGGGTGGACAGTGGATGGACAGTGGATGGACAGTGGATGGACAGTGGATGGACAGGGGGTGGACAGTGGATGGACAGTTGATGGACAGTGGACGGACAGTGGGTGGTCAGTGGGTGGACAGTGGATGGACCGGGAATGGACAGTGGGTGGATAGTGGGTGGACAGTGGGTGTACATTGGATTGTCAGTGGATGGACAGTGGGTGTACAGTGGGTGAATAGTGGGTGGACAGTGGGTGGACTGTGGATGAACAGTGGATGGACAGTGGGTGGACAGTGGGTGGACAGTGGGTGGACAGTGGATGGACAGTGGATGGACAGTGGGTGGTCAGTAGGTGGACAGTGGGTGGACAGTGGCTGGACAGTGAGTAGACAGCGGATGGACAGTGGTTGGACGGTAGGTGGACAGTGTCTGGACAGTGGGTGGACAGTGGATGGACAGTGGGAGGACAGTGGGTGGACACTGGGTGGACAGTGGGTGGACAGTGGATGGACAGTGGATGGAAAGTGGATGGACATTATATGGACAGTGGATGGACATTGGACAGACAGTGGATTGACAGTGGGCGGACAGTGGGTGGACAGTCGACAGACAATGGATGGACAGTGGATGGACAGTGGGCAGACAGTGGGTGGACAGTGGATGGACAGTGGATGGACAGTGGATGGACAGTGGATGGACAGTGGGTGGACACTCGATGGACAGTCAGTGGAGAGTGGCTGGACAGTGAGTGGAAAGTGGATGGACAGTTGGTGGACAGTGGATGGACAGTGGATGGGCAGTGGGTAGACAGTGGGTCGACAGTAGACGGACAGTGGGTGGACAGTGGGTGGACAGTGGATGGACAGTGGATGGACAGTGGGTGGACAGTGGGTGGAAAGTGGATGGACAGTGGGTGGACAGTGGGTGGACAGTGGATGGACAGTGGCTGGATAGTGGGTGGATAGTGGATGGACAGTCGATGGACAGTGGATGGAGAGTGGATGGACGGTGGGTGGACAGTGGATGGACAGTGGGTGGACAGTGGGTGGACAGTGAATGGACAGTGGATGGACAGTGGATGGACAGTGGATGGACAGTGGATAGATAGTGGATCGACAGTGGGTGGACAGTGGGTGGACAGTGAATGGACAGTGGATGGACAGTGGGTGGACAGTGGGTGGACAATGGATGGACAGTGGGTGCACAGTGGGTGGACAGTTGGTGGACCGTTGGTGGATGTTGGATGGACAGTGGATGGACATTGGATGGACATTGGGTGGACCGTTGGTGGACAGTGGATGGACAGTGGCTGGACAGTGGATGGACAGTGGATAGAGAGCAGATGGACAGTGGGTGGACAGTGAGTGGACAGTGGATGGACAGTGGATGGACAGTTGGTGGACAGTGGGTTGACAGTGCATTGATAGTGGATGGACAGTGGCTGGACAGTGGATGGACAGTGGATGGACAGTGGGTGGACAGTGGATGGACAGTGACTTCACAGTGGATGGACAGTGGATGGACAGTGGGTGGACACTCGATGGACAGTCAGTGGACAGTGGCTGGACAGTGAGTGGAAAGTGGATGGACAGTTGGTGGACAGTGGATGGACAGTGGATGGGCAGTGGGTAGACAGTGGGTCGACAGTAGACGGACAGTGGGTGGACAGTGGGTGGACAGTGGATGGACAGTGGATGGACAGTGGGTGGACAGTGGGTGGAAAGTGGATGGACAGTGGGTGGACAGTGGATGGACAGTGGATGGACAGTGGCTGGATAGTGGGTGGATAGTGGATGGACAGTCGATGGACAGTGGATGGAGAGTGGATGGACGGTGGGTGGACAGTGGATGGACAGTGGGTGGACAGTGAGTGGACAGTGGGTGGACAGTGGATGGACAGTGGATGGACAGTGGATGGACAGTGGATAGATAGTGGATGGACAGTGGGTGGACAGTGGGTGGACAGTGAATGGACAGTGGATGGACAGTGGGTGGACAGTGGGCGGACAGTGGATGGACAGTGGGTGGACAGTGGGTGGACAGTTGGTGGACCGTTGGTGGACGTTGGATGGACAGTGGATGGACATTGGATGGACATTGGGTGGACCGTTGGTGGACAGTGGATGGACAGTGGCTGGACAGTGGATGGACAGTGGATAGAGAGCGGATGGACAGTGGGTGGACAGTGAGTGGACAGTAGGTGGACAGTGGATGGACAGTGGATGGACAGTGAGTGGACAGTGGACAGTGCAATCATGTGTTCCTGCCCCGGTCCTCGGTGAGAGATCTGACATATTTTGAAGAACGGGCCTCATTTCCATGTGGATCATGAGCTGCTATCACTGACCTAGAGCCAACTGCACGTCCTGGAAATCCAGTGGCTCTTCTGCGGAGCCGAGTCTTATGTTGTGTGTTAAAGGGTGTGGAGGCAATCATAGGGCGGGGGGCTGCGGACTGGCCAGCAGTGCTTGGCAGATTTTTGTGGGGCCGTGAACAGCATTCATGCGCTCCCTGGGCCCACAAAAAAAGTAATAAATACCAGAAACTTACATTGTTTTGGAATGGCCTGCAGTGGTCCTTTAAGGGCCAGAGGTTGAGCCACTGATACTCTCAGTATTGATGGGCAGAAAGTGCGATGTGAACATTCCGTATATTGGCACCTGAAGCTATGATGAAGGACTAGGTAAGCCAGGGCTTTCTGTCTCAAAAAGAGACATTACAGAGGGGTCCATTTGGAGGTACACAAGGTACTTAAAAGAATGGAAGAGATAAATCTGAAGCAGAATTTGTATATGAGGTTTGTTCTAAATTGTAAAGAGCAAAGTTTAGGACATCAATCAACAAGTTGTTATTTACACTTGATTAACAATTGGAATTGGTTACTAGGAATGGTGGTCAGGGCACTTTAAGAAATGGCTCGATGCTTAAGCAGAGACATAATAGAGTTGGTATTCTGGAAGGATGAAATCGATTGGGCCAAAAGGCCTTTCTCATCTGAAGTATCTTGTGAACTTGTCTAAGGATATATTACATTTATTTGAGTGGATAGCACGTTTAGGGAGTTGGTCACACCGCAGGTAAAGGCTGCACAGGCAGGAAGGGAATGGGTGACCACCAGACAGAGTAGAAGGCGCAGGCAGGTAGTGCAGGGGACCCCTGTGGACATCCCCCTCTCAAACAGATATACCACTTTGGATATTGTTGAGGGAGATGGCTTATCGGGGGAAGGCAGCAGCAGCCAACTTCCTGGCACCATGGGTGGTTCTGCTGCACAGGACGGGAGAAAAAAGAGCGGGAGAGCTATAGTGATAGGGGATTCTATTGTAAGGGGAATAGATAGGCGTTTCTGCGGCCGCAAACGAGACTCCAGGATGGTATGTTGCCTCCCTGGTGCAAAGGTCAAGGATGTCTCGGAGTGGCTGCAGGGCATTCTGGAGGGGGAGGGTGAACAGCCAGTTGTCGTGGTGCACATAGGTACCAATGATATAGGTAAAAAATGGGATGAGGTCCTAAAAGCTGAATATAGGGAGTTAGGAGGTAAATTAAAAAATAGGACCTCAAAGGTAGTAATCTCAGGATTGCTACCGGTGCCACGTGCTAGTCAGAGTAGAAATAGAAAGATATTTAATGTGAATATGTGGCTAGAAGAATGGTGCAAGGGGGAGGGTTCAAATTCCTGGGACATTGGAACCGGTTCTGGGGGAGGTGGGACCAGTACAAACTGGACGGTTTGCATCTGGGCAGGACCGGGACCGATGTCCTAGGGGGAGTGTTTGCTAGTGCTGTTGGGAAGGGTTTAAACTAAAATGGCAGGGGGTTGGGAACCTGTGCAGGGAAACAGAGGAAAGGGAAGCAAGGATAGAAGCAAAAGACAGGAAGGAGAAAAGCAAAAGTGGAAGGCAGAGAAATCAAGGGAGTAAATCAAACAGGGCTACAGTAAATAATAATTCTAAAAGGACTAAGAGTGTTAAAAAAACAAGCCTGAAGGCTTTGTGTCTTAATGCGAAGAGCATTCGTAATAAGGTGGATGAATTAGCTGCACAAATAGATGTAAACGGATATGATATAATTGGGATTACGGAGACATGGCTCCAGGGTAACCAAGGCTGGGAATTCAACATCCAGGGGTATTCAATATTCAGGAAGGACAGACAAAAAGGAAAAGGAGGTGGGGTAGCATTGCTGGTTAAAGAGGAGATTAACACAATAGTAAGGAAGGATATTAGCTCTGATGATGTGGAATCTGTATGGGTAGAGCTGAGAAATACCATGGGGCAGAAAACATTAGTGGGATTTGTATACAGACCCCCAAACAGTAATGCTGAGGTTGGGGATGTCATTAAATGGGAAAGTAGAGATGTGTGAAATAAGGGCACAGCAGTTATCATGGGTGACTTTAATCTACATATAGATTGGGCTAACCAAATTAGTAACAATACTGTGGAGGAGGAATTCCTAGAGTGTATACGGGATGGTTTCCTGGACTAATATGTCGAGGAACCAACTAGAGATCAGGCCATCTTAGACTGGGTATTATGTAATGAGAAAGGATTAATTAGCAATCTTGTTGTGCGAGGCTCCTTGGGGAGGAGCGATCATAATATGATAGAATTCTTCATTAAGATGGAGAGTGAAGTAGTTGACTCAGAGACGAGCGTCCTGAATTGAAATAAAGGAAACTACGATGGTATGAGGCGCGAGTTGGCTAGGATGGATTGGGGAGCGTTACTTAAAGGGTTGATAGGCAATGGCAAACATTTAAAGATCGCATGGATGAACTACAGAATTTGTTCATCCCTGTTTGGCATAAAAATAAAACAAAAAAGGTGACTCAACCGTGGCTAACAAGGGAAATTAGGGATAGCATAAGATCCAAGGAGAGGACATATAAATTGGCCAGAAAAAGCAGCAAACCTGAGGATTGGGAGCAGTTTAGGATTCAGCAAAGGAGGACAAAGGGATTAATTAAGAGGGGGAAATTAGAATATGAGAGTAAGCTTGCTGGGAACATAAAAACTGACTGTAAAAGCTTCTATAGATATGTGAAGAGAAAAAGATTGGTGAAGTCAAGCGTAGGTCCCTTGCAGTCAGAATCAGGGGAATTTATAATGGGGAACTAAGAAATGGCTGACGAATTAAATACATACTTTGGTTCTGTCTTCACAAAGGAGGACACAAATAAACTCCCAGAGATGTCGGGGAACATAGGGTCTAATGAGAGGGAGGAATTGAATGAAATCAGTATTTGTAGGGAAATGGTGTTAGGGAAATTGACGGGATTGAAGGCCAATAAATCCCCAGGGCCTGATAATCTACATCCCAGGGTACTTAAGGAAGTGGCCCTAGAAATAGTAGATGCATTGCTGGTCATCTTTCAAAATTCTATAGACTCTGGAACAGTTCCCATGGATTGGAGGGTAGCTAATGTAACCCGACTATTTAAAAAAGGTAGTAGAGAAAAACCGTGGAATTATAGACCGGTAAGCCTGACATCGGTAGTGGGGAAAATGCTAGAGTCCATTATAAAAGATGTAATAGCAGAGCACTTGGAAAAATGTGACAGGATCAGACAAAGTCAACAGGGATTTACAAAAGGGAAATCATGCCTGACTAATCTAATGGAATTTTTTGAGGATGTAACTGGTAGAATAGATAATGGAGAAACAGTGGATGTGGTGTATTTGGACTTTCAGAAGGCTCTCGATAAGGTCCCGCATAAGAGATTAGTGTGCAAAGTTAAAGCACATGGGATTGGGGGTGAGGTACTGATTTGGATAGAGAACTGATTGGCAGACAGGAAGCAAAGAGTTGGAATAAGCGGGTCTTTTTCCGAGTGGCATGCAGTGACTAGTGGGGTACCACAGGGATCGGTGCTAGGACCCCAGCTATTCACAACTTATATTAATGATCTAGACGAGGGAACTAGATGTAATATCTCTAAGTTTGCAGATGACACAAAGCTGGGTGGGCGTGTGTGTTGTGAGGAAGATGCAGAGAAACTCCAGTATGATTTGGACAGGTTGAGTGATTGGGCAGATGCATGGCAGATGCAGTATAATGTGGATAAAGGCGAGGTTATCCACTTTGGTGGCAAAAACAGGAAGACAGATTATTATCTGAACGGCAATAGATTGGGAGAAGGGGAAGTGCAACGAGATCTGGGAGTCCTTGTGCACCAGTCGCTGAAGGTAAGCATGCAGGTGCAGCAGGCGGTTAAGAAGACAAATGGTATGTTGGCCTTCATAGCGAGAGGATTCGAGTACAGGAGCAAGGATGTCTTGCTGCAGTTGTACAGGGCCTTGGTGAGACCACATCTTGAGTATTGTGTGCAGTTTTGGTCGCCTTATCTGAGGAAGGATGTTCTTGCCATGGAGGGAGTGCAGCGAAGATTTACCAGATTGATACCTGGGATGGTAGGAATGACGTATGAAGAGAGATTGGGTCGATTAGGCTTATATTCGCTGGAGTTTAGAAGAATGAGAGGACATCTCATTGAAACTTATAAAATTCTAACAGGACTAGACAGACTAGATGCAGGCAGGATGTTCCCAATGGCGGGGGAGTCCAGAACCAGAGGTCACAGTCTAAGGATAAGGGGTAAGCCATTTAGGACTGAGATGAGGAGGAATTTCTTCACCCAGAGAGTGGTGAACCTGTGGAATTCTCTTCCACAGAAGGCAGTGGAGGCCAATTCATTAAATATATTCAAGAATGAGTTAGATATATTTCTTAAGGCTAAAGGGATCAAGGGATATGGAGAGAAGGCAGGGACAGGGTACTGAGTTTGGATGATCAGCCATGATCTCATTAAATGGCGGAGCAGGCTCGAGGGGCCGAATGGCCTACTCCTGCTCCTATCTTCCATGCAAAAAAAAACAGATTGCACTCATCAGTGATTCAGTATTACCTATTGGACATTTTTCTGGATTTCCCGATCAGCAGAGCTGTCAGCATTGAGCAACCTCTATGTGTGAGGTGGCTGCTTACTCAAAGCACAACATTTCACGAACAACATCTCATGAACACAGGAGACCCCTTGTCAGTGCTTTAACCTGTACTTCCTGTCCCTATTACTGCAAATGCTGCTGCATTCAGTCACTGGTTTTCTTCAATTATTATTATAGGGACAGAGGTACATCTCCATGCAACCACAGAAAGAGGCACTTTCAGTCAATTGTCTATCAGAAATGAAAGGGGTTGTTCCCACAGCAGGAAGGATGGTCATTGGTTGAAGCATAAAAGCTCCAACAAAAAAGGTAAGTTTTTGAAGTTGGAAGAAGCCTTGGCAGTCTGCTATACCACCATTCACATTTTAATGATTGAAGAAAAACTGACTGTCTTGTCAACTATTTTCAATCATTGAAGAGCATGCGTGCGGTGGCAGGCCATTGAGCCGTGCTCATTGCAAGTGTGGACGGACCCCAGCCTTCTCGAACTTCACAATGATGTGGCCAGGCTGTGAAATGTGCCTCCCTCTTGCAAAGGCATGAAACTGCAGCCAATAGCACCTCTTTCAGTGCAGTACCAATGTAGCATTTACATATTTGTGTGGCCTCTCTCTGCTTTCTTTCTCTCTCTATCTCCTTTTCTCCTCTCCCTCATCTTTTTTCTTTTCCCTCTCTACTTGCTTTCTTTTCCATCTTCCTGCTTTTTAATGCATTTTTTGTGTTAGTTTTCACAATCATCTGGTTGCTAGCACAATTGCAACTTCTGCCGTTTATTTTGCTTTTTCGTTGCTGGTGGCAGGGAAGAAAAGAAGAAAGAGAGACATTGGCCGGAATTTTCCCTTCTGAGTCGGGTCGGGTGTGAGCGGGCCGTATGGCGGGTACGAACCACGTTGTTCTGATGATCCCGCTCCTCAGAGCGACTTTCAGTTAATTGAGTCTATTCAGGCAGACATGGACGTTTCCCGGCCCTATTAAATGGTGCGGCTCTGATTATGTCATCGATGACTCATTTCCAGCAGGGATATTTAAAGCAGCCTTGGTCACATCGCATTTAAAGGTTCATCTAATGTGCAGGGAGGATATTTCAGGATCATTTTATTGCTCAGGCTTCAAAACATGACCTCACAAAGACAGAGGGCTGCACCCAGGTTCTCAGCTGACTCCCTCATATTCTTGTGGAGGGTGTCAGAGCACGCAGGGAGGTCCTCTTCACTGCTGATGGGCGCAAGAGACCTCCCCAGGAGACTGAGAGCCTGGCTCCAAATTGCTGCGGAGGTGAACAGCAGGGATGTGGTGAAGAGGATCTGGGTGCAGCGCCGGAAGCGCTTCAGTGATCTCATGAGGTCAGGAAAGGTGAGTGCAAAGCCACACTCACCTTCATCCCGCTGTGCCTCTCATCACATCCCCATTACTCTGCCTTCCCAAGCCGGCTCCTGCATATCATTACTCATACCACCCATCCCTCTCTCTCTACATTATCACATCCCCCTCTGACTAACCACCACTGACACTCGCCCTCATCCTAATGCAATCATACCAACTAACAACACAAGGAGGCCACTTGGCTTTGTCACCCCACTCCCTCATAGTCACCCTCTAAAGATGTAACCCACACATTCCTTACACTCATGCCATCACTCTCACTGAAACTTCTCTTTCCCTCCTTGCTGGAGAAACGAGCGCACAACGAGAGGGAGAGAACCGGAGGTGGCCCTCCATCCTTCACCACTTGAACTCCAGCAGAGGAGGTCGCCCTGGAGATGTCAAGAGTCGCCGAGCTGCTGGCGGTAGGAGATGGAGAGAGGGGGACCTCTTAGCAACCTGGTGACAGAATTACATCTCATACAGCCACATGGCATACAGCAGTCACTCATGTTGGGACTTATGTCAGCAGCCAGTGAATGTTCATCATGTGCATAATGGTAACATCACCCATTTTTACGATAACATTTCTAAATCATCTCTTTACTCTCCCACAGGTCCATCAAGAGCCTCCCCCTGCCTTCCCCTCCACCCACCCCACCACCCCCTGCCACTGTCCAGCCAGAGGAGGAAGAAAGCTCCTCAGAGGAGCCTCCAGCCTCTGAGGGTGCACCGTCACCAGACCTAAGCGCACCCAGCACTAGCGCAGATACGCACACCTCGGTGGGACCTACACGAGATAAAGTAGTGCTGTCACCTGGTGTGTCACAAGTCACAAGTGAGGAAGAGCAGATAGTGGAGACACAAATTGCAGTGGAGACTCCTCGCCAGAGGGCGCAGGATACTCCCAGCTCTGCTCAGCAGCATGCAGACCCTGAGCCTCGGGGGCCATCCAGAAAGATGGGTGATTCAGGAGGTGCAGGAAGAAGTGCAGGAGGCTCTGACATGTTTTGCGGCCGCGATGGCTGCAAATGTTCAGAGAATGGAAGAGTCCATCTCCAACATGAGCACCACCATTTTGCAGGCGATGGGGACGGTAGGCTCTTCCATGGAAAGGATGGCCACCCTCATGGAGCAGCTAATGCGCCACTCACATGAACACATGCTAGCTATGGACAACAGATGGCAGAGGCTCATTGACCTCCTCTCTAGGAGGGATGTAAACATTGACTTGGGTCCTCATGGCCCCACTGCTGTGCAGCAAGGTGCTCTCCAGCTCCTTGCTAGCAGGGAAGTGCGGGTGGCCCATGAGAGGGATGATGGTGAGAGGGGACATGGAAGTAGGGGCTCCTCTCAAAGCGCTCACACTTCTCCCCTGTTGCCCCCCTCACCCCCAGTCAGAGCCCCAGATGCCTCCTGGGATCGTGATGGCCTGAGTCTGCCCCTGCACAGTCGCAGAGCAGCAGACTTTGGTGGGGCCATCAGAGGCTCCAAAACCCAGAGGATATCCACCAAAAGTGTCTCTGCAGTCGCAGCAGGGAAGTGAGCAGGCTGCCTCTTCCTCTGTGGAAGCCACAGGGGTTGCACCTCGTAGAAGCAAGCATACCCGGGGACTGGGAGAACTTTAAAACTCAGCAGAGGAGGACGAAGGGTTTGATTAGGGCAGGGAAAATAAAATATGAAAGGAAGCTTGCGGAAAACATTAAAACGGACTGCAAAAGCTTCTATAAATATGTAAAAAGAAAGAGGTTAGTAAAAACAAATGTAGGTCCCCTGCAGTCAGAAACAGGGGAAGTCATAATGGGGAACAAAGAAATGGCAGATCAATTGAACAAGTACTTTGGTTCGGTGTTTACTGTGGAGGACACAAACAACCTTCCGGAAATAAAAGAGATCAAAGGATCTGGTAAGAGGGAGGAGCTGAGGGAAATCCTTATCAGTCGGGAAAAGGTGTTGGGGAAATTGATGGGACTGAAGGCTGATAAATCCCCAGGGCCTGATGGTCTGCATCCCAGAGTACTTAAGGAGGTGGCCTTGGAAATAGTGGATGCATTGACGATCATTTTCCAACATTCCTTAGACTCTGGATCAGTTCCGATGGAGTGGAGGGTGGCTAATGTAACCCTCTTTTTAAAAAAGGAGGGAGGGAGAAAGCAGGGAATTATAGACCGGTCAGCCTGACATCGGTGGTGGGTAAAATGATGGAATCAATTATTAAAGATGTCATAACAGACCATTTGGAAAGTGGCGACATGATAGGTCCAAGTCAGCATGGATTTGTGAAAGGGAAATCATGCTTGACAAATCTTCTGGAATTTTTTGAGGATGTTTCCAATAGGGTGGACGGGGGGAACCAGTAGATGTGGTGTATTTGGACTTTCAGAAGGCCTTCGACAAGGTCCCACACAAGAGATTGGTGTGCAAAGTTAAAGCACATGGGATTGGAGGTAATGTGTTGACGTGGATTGAGAACTGGTTGGCACACAGGAAACAAAGAGTAGGAGTAAATGGGTACTTTTCAGAATGGCAGACAGTGACCAGCGGGGTACCGCAGGGTTCGGTGCTGGGGCCCCAGCTGTTTACATTATATATTAATGATTTGGACGAAGGGATTAATTGTAATATCTCCAAATTTGCGGATGACACTAAATTGGGAGGCAGTGTGAACAATGAGGAGGATGCTAGGAGGCTACAGAGTGACTTGGACAGGTTGGGTGAATGGGCAAATGTATGGCAGATGAAGTACAATGTGGATAAATGTGAGGTTATCCACTTTGGTGGTAAAAATAGGGAGGCAGACTATTACCTGAATGGTGGCAGATTAGGGAAAGGGGAGGTGCAACGAGACCTGGGAGTCATGGTACATCAGTCACTGAAGGTGGGAAGGCAAGTGCAGCAGGCAGTCAAGAAAGCAAATGGCATGATGGCCTTCATAGCAAGGGGATTTGAGTACAGGAGTAGGGAGGTGATGCTACAGTTGTACAGGGCCTTGGTGAGGCCACACCTGGAGTATTGTGTGCAGTTTTGGTCTCCTAACTTGAGGAAGGACATTCTTGCTATTGAGGGAGTGCAACGAAGGTTCACTAGATTGATTCCTGGGATGGCCAGACTGACATATCAAGAAAGACTGGATCAACTGAACTTGTATCCTCTGGAGTTCAGAAGAATGAGGGGGGATCTTATAGAGACGTTTAAAATCCTGACTGGTTTAGACAAATTAGATGCGGGCAGAATGTTTCCAATGTTAGGGAAAACTAAAACCAGGGGTCACAGTCTAAGGATAAAGGGGAAGCCATTTAAGACTGAGATGAGGAGGAACTTCTTCACCCAGAGAGTGGTGAATCTGTGGAATTCTCTACCACAGAAGGTTGTTGAGGCCAGTTCGCTAAATATATTCAAAAGGGAGTTAGATATAATATTCACAACTAGGGGGATCAAGGGGTATGGCGAGAAAGCAGGAATGGGGTACTGAGGTAGCATGTTCAGCCATGAATGCATTGAATGGCGGTGCAGGCTCGAAGGACCGAATGGTCTACTCCTGCACCTATTTTCTATGTTTCTATGTTTCTATAAACGAAAAAAAACACAGAAGTAGATGCACAAGGGTAAGCACATGGGTGTTTGAAGAAGTGTTATTGTTAAGGTTCCGATACTGTTATGACACATATAAAAGTATTTGGGGGGAAAATTCAGTTGGTTAGCGCCTCCAATTAGCGCCTGGAGGGGGGGGGGGCGCTAATGGAGCGTTGATACAGTAGCGCCGGGGCAAGGCGAATCCAGCGCACACGCCAAATCCCCCTCCCCCCCCATAGCGCCACCACTACGAGTTACCGCCAGGGACATCAGCGCCAGGCAGATCATGATGTCAACGCTCACTGGGCGCCCGATCTGCCAAATTAATTGTTGCCCCCTGCCTTAGCAACTCGCCCCAACAGCGACAGGGAGAGGAGGCGTGAAGCAGGCGGATGTCAGCTCCAGGGATCATGAGTAATGAGTCACAGCTCTCGGGTTAGTGCTGTTTCATTGCTTCCTTGTAAGTTTAACATTGTGCAACAGTTTAATTCAGTCATTTAAAGGTTGTTTAGTATCAGGAGTGTTGTGGCTACTAACAATTAGTTACATTTATTCTCACAATATATCAAAGTGCAGCACTTTGTTACATTAATGGGAACTGTACTGGCAGTCGACCTTGCCCTCCAGGATCTATGGTGGAGAGAGCGGAGGCAGCGAGAAAGATTGGAACATGTGGCCAGAGGGAGGAGAAGGGCCATAAGGGCTGCTTGAGTCATCCGGCTCCTTTTCCTTGCCCTGCTGCTGCTGGCTGAGACGGCTGCACAGCCAGCAATGATGAGAATGAGGTTCTGCAGCATCAATTAACCTCCCCTTTAAGAACTGGAAAGAGCCTGACTTGTGATTAGACTGCACCTGATATTGGTCAGGGTTTCAAGTTTAATGCCACTGAGCTAGGCTATTAGTGTTTGATTCAGCGCTCCAATCCTTTCTTTGTGCAATGAGACTGAATTTTGCATGCAGTCTGAAGCATTAGCGCCTGGCACTGTAAGATTTGGATCACAGGTCACACACAGATTACCCAAAGGGTCTTAGGAGTCATAGGTCATTGTATTAAGGAGCGGCAGTTCAAATATAATCAAACACAACACGCGATCAGGATAGACATAGCAGACATCCAACCCGTAACAGACGAGAACGGTTTACCAGCCCCAGAACGTTCGGACGGGCGGATGGACAGGGATTGAGGTAGAAAGGTGGCCTTGGATCCCTGCAGTCTGCAGCAGTGGTCTCTTCCTCTTTGTTCATCTCCCAAGGCTGGCAGAGGTGTTAAGCTGAAGCTAGCATGAATCCACCCCGAGGAAGCCCTTCCCCTCTCGGCCTACTATTCCCTTTCAGCTGCCCGTTTCTAAACCTTATTTTGGGGGGGCCGGTGGATACCTTGCATCAATCATTTGTTTAATCACTTTTACCCATTCAATTGTCCAATTACAGGGGAATAGGTACCTTCGGCAAATCCCGCATGTCCCCACGAGATCATCCCGCCTGTCCCCACGAGATCATCCCGCCGCCTATCTCTTGTTTGGACATCTTGCACTTTCTCCTAGACAGTTTGTTTTTCATAATGCTCCTTACTCGACCTCTTATCAGGCCTAGCTAAGCCTACATGAAGGCCTGTTTCTGTGTTATGCCCTTGTACACGACCTCAGCTCTTTGTGCAACTCTTTATCTGACATGATTGGTTTCTTCTGTGTCATCAGCTTATCCTGGCTGCTGAGCGAGGCAAACCCATTTCTTTTATAAAACCATTATTTTTTTACAATTTGCAATTTCTTACAATTCCCTACCTTGAGAAGGAAATATCCTTATTAACTTCTCACAATCGGCTCTTGACTAATCTAGCTAGTTCTTATTGCTCTCTCAATTTGGGCGTTATTTAGTAGGGAGACTCAGAAATGAAGATTTCCCCCTTTCTTACAGCCCACTCCTTTGAGGGAGAGGAGCAACCTCTGTGACTTCACACAGGTTCAGTTCATTGTTCCGGTGTTCCAATTCTGCCCCACCTGGGGTATCCTCTGTTTCTTCTATCTTTCCTGGTCTTACCCCGCCTGGGGTCTCCTCTACATCGCTTCGGATCTTCTCTTTCGGTGCGCTCAATTAATTTGTTGGTGCTGGTTAGTCATAGGCATGAGCACCCAATTGGCTTATGCATCAAAGGGTTACATATATCTAATACACTATCATTACAAGCTGGAGAACTACCAGAGCGTGTGAAATAATACGAACCTAAGGGTGTGCTGATATGTTAAGCCCAATATCCCACCAGTGTGAGCCGTCCCCTATGCTGTCAATTTCAATATCTATTCTGGAGTTGTCTTGGTCCAAAACATAAAAATGCTTTAGTGAGAGTTCAGTCGCATCACGAGCTCACTGAAGCCCTCAGACAACAGGGGAATGTAGTATCCGAATTGTGCCACATAATTGTGCAGCTCATACTTAAGTGTCTCATTTACTGTCAGTTTCACTTGAGCATAGGTTTCGATATTATGTAAAACGTGTTGGTTGATGGGACAGGTCCTGTTAGACCTGTAAAGCATGGTAGTTGCGGTAGTGACACAGGAGGCACCACCAAAACTACCTCATACTGGATTCGTACTGGTTTTTCCCACGCTCTGTTACCTACAAAACAGAATTATTACAGTTACAAGTTATAATTCAGTCTTACAATCATTAGCACGTCGACCAAGTAGATACATTTCAAGCGACAATGATGCAGACAAAGAAAACAGACATTGTAAAGAAAGCTACAGTTTAACATCTAGTCAACAAGTCATGGACTTAAAAGATTCTCCAGATCTCTCTTTTACTTGTATCCATCTTGTGGATAATTCTTACTAAACATGATTTCTCCTTAGCCCTCAATTGTCCAAATCCAAATTCCATGTAACTCTCCACTTCAACTTCAATTTCAATCCCTCTAACAGGTACCAGTGTGTTTAACTCTATTCTGATTGTTTCATTAATTAGATAGTTTCTCGATGGAGTATGTGTCAATGCTTTAAAAGTTGTCTCGCTCTCCTGAGCCACATTAATCATTTCATGTCTTGCTGTTGTCAAGTAACTGAGCATGTCTGAGACCCGTTCTTCAGTACAGATTCACCATGCATTCCCGGATGGTAATTGCTTCATATGCAACAAATCACATTTGCAGACTCATACCGGTATCTCAATATCATGCCACACGTGTCATCCGATACAAGCCATTCTCGGGCTTTCAGGTGATCTCATCAAAAGATTGTCTGGAGATCTTTGCTCATCTTCCTCTGCATGGTCCCAATGTCTTGGGTAGTGGCCAGTCTATCAAATTCAGTTTTCTTAAAAAGGTTCATTATAGGCAGGGACACAAATGTCTCCAAGAGAAAGCTATCAATTTACTATTCGTAACTACACTTTCCTGACTTTCACTAGAAAGTTAGGAAAATTCTCATTTGGTAGTGTAATTTTCCTATTTCAATCTTACACCCTCAATCACTTCCTCTCTCCATTTTACACATCCCATTCTATCTCATTCATGAGCCCTGGAGGAACTTTACTGTCCAGTACAATATTAAAGATAGAAAACAGAGATCAAATGTTCCCACTTGGTCTCAGCTATTAAATTACATCATATTTCTTTTTGTTCTTTCTTCAGATGCCTTTTCAAATGACTGTAAAAATATTGAATATAACTGGAGAAAAATTAGTTCTCACATTTAAACAAAGCAAATCAAACTGCTTTGGAAATTTCACCATAGCAACCACGACTCCAAGGTTAAACCTTAGACTGAAAATTAATCTTTTGTTGAACAAACATTTTGTTTTTTTCAACTTTTTCAGGCCAGCTTAACTTAAATTGTAATTCAAGGGTGTCATGAGCCACGTCTTCAGTGGATAGCCCTTGTCTTGGCGGTGTAAAGAGCTGAGGGAGGGTGGACTGGCGCAGGACGAAAGAGTCAGGACAGCTGTCAGGAAATCTGGCACACAAATGCATGATGATCTTCCTGTGGTTACAGATGAGCTGCACATTGAGGGAGTGGAAGCCCTTGCTGTTCACAAACACTCCTGGGTGATGTGGGGGTGCCTTGATGGCCACATGTGTGCAGTCGATGATGCCTTGCACCCGTGGGAAGCCAGCCAGAGCCGCAAAGCCGAGCTGACTCGTCAAACAGGGCATCGGTGACCTGTGTGATGCATCTGTGGGCGGCCAACTATGACATGCGGCAAATGTCTGCTGCAGATCCCTGGAAGGAGCCTGAAGTGAAGAAGTTGAGGGTGCTGGTGGCTTTGACAGCCACTCGTGTGGAGTGTCCACCCGCTCCTCTGGGCTGCAGCTCTGGCTCCAGCATTGTGCAAATGTCTGCGACGAACTGGCATGATAGCCTGAGCCTCCTTTGGCACTGCTGATCCGTCATGTCCAGGAAGCTCATCCTCTGCCTGTATACCTTGTGTTGGGGGTATCACCTCCGGCGCGGTGCAGCCCTGGGCTAACCCCCTCTCTCCTGTGGAGCATCAGGTCATTGAGGAGAAGGCTGCTGTTGTTGTTGGTCCTGCTGCTGCTGCTGGTGTGGCTGCTGCTGCTGGTGTTGGGGCTCATCGTGGTCCGATTCTGAGGACCAAGGTGAGACAGTATAAGCTACACCCATGTTGATATAATAGATGGCAGGTCAAGTAGAGATCAGAGGAGCAAGCTGTCAATGTTGTGATCGTAGCAATGAGGTGAGAGTGGCTTCCGAGGTTGCAGAAAAGACTTGCAAACTGTAGACCCCTAAATCTGTGCTCAGAGTGGAGTCAGCAAGAGCCTTTCCCTTAGGCAAGTAATGAGGTGTCATGTGGGAGCATTTATTGGGATTTCCATGCTGTGCATTAATGACCTTGATCAATATCCACTGAGCATCTGCCTCAGGTTGACAGACATGGTTCCCGAGCTGCGTGATTCCCGTGGTCATCCAGTGAAATTCAAAAGGCCTGCTTAAAATCCCTGTTTAGGTTCTGACAACAAGGTTTTAATGAGATTAATTAGGTCGTCCACCTCTGCCGTTCGGGTCCGTGCCACGCTGGCAAACGCGCCTGAGTTAAAGGGATGACGGTGGATTCCCGACACGCTCCCTTTTTATGCGACTTTTACTGCCGACCCCTCACCAAACCCGCACGCACGGCAGCGGGAATATTCTGGCCATTGAGAGAGAAAGTAAATGCTATGGAGGTGCAATTATTCCTGAATCCACAACACTAAAGAAAATCTCTCATTAAAGATAAATGACTCGCAGTTTGAGCTGTAGAGGCTGGAGTTAGCTCCCTCTGCAGAACCATCTCTCTCTCTCTTTTGATGTTCAGTCACAGAAAGCAAATAAAAGTCCACAGAACCAAAACTTACTGTTTCCTACATTACAACAGTGACTACACATCAACAAAGTACTTCAGTGGCTGTAAAGCGCGTTGGGACGTCCGGTGGTTGTGAAAGGCGCTATAGAAATGCAAGTCTTTCTTTCTTATAATGCCAGTAAGAGATTGTGATCCTCAAGCAAAAGGATGTCAGACTCCAGCCAGTTGACAGCTAAACAATGGTCATGGCCCTGAAAAACTAATTTTAATATTCTGCAATGGCAAATTTAACCATTTTAATAAAAATTAAAATTTTTAAGAAAATGTAATGTATTCCTACTGTATTTGCTCTCAGTTAATTTTCAAATGAAGAAATGATAAACCTTACAGAGGGAATTGCAACTTGATTGTATTGAATTAGTCGAAGCTTGTCAAGTGGGTTTTGGCAGAGCAGGATGTCTTTGTCTTGACCAAGGGAGCTGAAAGTGGGATGAGTTAAACCAGTAATTAATATTTTTAACAAGGAAAAAACAGTATTTTCCCTTCTCGCTCTTGTCAGAAGTGAGACAGCAGAATTACCTTTTAGCAAGGAGGTTAGCTGTGTGGAATGCAGCGAAGGACCGTTTAGTTCATTTATTATCAATAAATAACAAACCTAAAGAATGTAAGGGCATCTCTTGCACTGCATTTACTGTGGTATTTTCCAGTCTATGATACAGGTGTCCTACACACGCTACACATGCATGCTCATTGCAAGACTCAAGATGAAAGCCACACATTTTAAATGGCCACGTTAAGAGCTATAAAGAAAAACCTTGCATTTTTTACAGCGCCTTTCACAACTCAAGGACGGCCCGAAACACTTCACAGCCAATGAAATGCTTTTGAAGCGTCGTCACTGTTCTAATAGGGAAATGCGACAGCCAATCTGTGCACAGCAAGCTCCCACAAACACCACTGAAAGAAATGACCAATTCAAATGTTTTTAGTGATGTTGGTTGAGGGATAAATGTTGGCCAGGACAGCAGTGAACTCCCATGCTCTCCCTCGAATCAAAGGTGGTGGGATCTTTTACGTCCATCTGAGAGGGCAGACAAGACCTGGGTTTAACGTCTCATTTGATAGCTGGCACCTCCAGTGAAGCATGGGGGTGGGGGTGGGGATGAGGGGAGGTAATTTTGACTTTGGCTGATAGTGTAAAACGGGCGATATCAGATCAGCCGCCCGCTATACACCTCCCCTGATTTACATTCCATTCAAATGAGAAACGGGAGGGATTATAATGGGCGGGTGATCCGATATTGTCCATTTTATGTTATCACACAAAGCAAAATGACCACCACTGCCTCATTACTGCACCGGACGTTCAGTGCAGATTATGTGCTCGAGTTTCTGGAGTGGGGCTCGAACACACAACTTCGAACACCACCACTGAACCAAGGCTGACATATAAGAGGATGTGAGAATATAGTAGAGAGTCTGTGGTCACACCTCCGAAAAATAAGGTAGAGGGAAAGCAATCATATAATGAGACCATGCTGCCATGAGGAACATCATTGAGCAGACCATCGGGATGCACAAGCGATGGTTCCGCTGCCTTGACCACTCGGGAGGGACCCTCCAGTACATGCTGGAGCGGGGGTCCCATTTCGTGGTGGTCTGCTGCATCCTCCACAACTTAGCCATCATGAGGGTGCAGCCCTTGCCAGCATGGGGTCCGGGACCACCTCAGGAGGAGGAGGAGACTTTCAGTGGGGGAGACTTCAGATGGCCTTGCAGGACGACCTCGAGCGGCTCTGGGTCTAGAAGGCCCGTCTGCAGACTGCACCACCTCGGCATGGGCGGCAGCAGTCTGGGCTGGCTGGATGACAGGCAGCAGCAAGGCCACTGGTGGAGTGGCAGTGGTGGGAGTAGGAATGCTGTCATCCTGAGAGAGGACAGCAGGTTCTTGCTCCACGGAGCCACTGCCACTCCCCTGGGGCGGCGCCTCAGCATTCCTAGTAATCTGTTGGGGGACAAATTGATGGACTGCTGTGACACCCTGCAAGCCCCTTTCCACACTCGTAAACCCAGCCATGATGGCTGCAGTCTGAGCTTCCACTGCAGCACAGAAATGTTGGATCACGTCCGCCTGTGCTGCAATGGAAGCCGCAACATCGCCCATCACACCCAGTATCATGGTTGGGTCCACAAGGTCGCTCATGGAGTTGTCCATCATTTCCTTCCCGGAAATCATGGGCTCGAAGCTCCGTGCAAAGCCCCGTGCAATATTGGAGCCGGACTCCTCCATGCTCCTTGACACTGACAAGAGGCTATCTGGCAGGCTTCCCATTGCACTAAGCATTTCTGTGCGCAAGCCCATCGCCCTTCTTCTGAACTCCACCCCATCAAAGACCTCATCTGAGTCCTGTGCAGCAGAACTCGCGTGCGAAGTAGCCCTCCGAGGAGCTGGCACCCGAGCTACCCTTTCCTCTGGCCTGACTGCAGCCCAATGGTGCCCGGTGACTCACCACGCGCAGATCCCACCTCTATACTACCCTCTAAAATCCGTGCAGTGCCATTTTCTGAGCTGATGGCTGTGGGTGTCAGATGCAGTGATGGTGTGTCTTCTTCTCCTTCACTCTCCTCCTCCATGACTTCAGGGGCTGGCTGTTTGGTGGGACTTCTTGGGTATCTGAAAGGAGAAAGGCACAAGGGTCAGGTTGTGGTGACAGGAGGGATGTGGAAAGCAAGTATCCATGCTTACACCATCAGCAGTTTGTAAGTGAGTTGAGATTGTGGGAGATGGGGAAAGTGCGATGTGAGAACATGGGTTAGGTATGAGCATACCATCATCATCAGCAATGCTTTCAACTTTGCCGCTCGCCACAGACTCAGTGACAGCCCCTCCAAAGATCTCCAGCACTGCTTCCTCCAGCTCTGTCAGGTTCTGCAGACGGGCTTCCCCTCCATCCGTCTGCTGCTTTTCCTGGTGGTTATGAGCCCCCTTCGCCTGCAAGAGAAAGGGAAGTGTGTCAGTGAGTGTGGTGCAATGTGTTTGGGTGATGTGCCTGCCATGGTTGAATAGCTGGCAGTGTGTGCAAGGTGTGAGATGTGGATGTGAGTCTTGCAGCAGTGGTAAGTGTGTGAGGGTGAGGTGAAGCTTTGATTGTGAGGTATGAGTCGTGATTGCGAGAGATTGTTGGTAGCTGAGTGATGGGGTTTGGTGCATTGAGCAGTGTGTGAGGCTAGTGGTGCAGATGGTGGGATCGGGCATTTGAAGATGAATTCACTCACCTTGACCACTCGTGTGAGGTCATTAAACCTTTTGCGGCACTGGATCCAGGTCCTTGGGACAACACTGGTCACATTGACGGCTTCAGCGATCTCCTCCCACAGCCTTCTGCTATTTTGCCTTGAAAGCTGGTTTTCCAGCCTTATCCAATGTCCAATGTCTAGGCCTTGGTTTTACTCCGCAATTTTGTGGCTAATTGCTGATTGCCATGATTTAAACATGCTTGGAGGCGCTAAAATGGAGACCTGCACGTTTAGCACTCAATTAGGAACAATTTTCGTAGAGCGTTGTATGTAGCCACGTACGCTCTTCTACTGAAGGTGTGGAGTGTGCTGGCTGAGAGACAACGGCACGTATCAGGGTGGCTCAGGGTCTGAGGGCGAGGGCTCACAGGCTCTCAGAGGCAGCACTGGAAGTCCTGGTGGAGGAGGTACAGCGGAGGAGGGATGTCCCGTACCCACAGGAGGGAAGGAGAACACAGAGGCAACAAATTCACCGGATGTGGGAGGAGATCGCCGAGGAGGTCACAGCCGGGATCCCTGCCCGCAGGACACGGGCCCAGTGCCGCCACACATTTAACGATCTGACACGAGTGGTCAAGGTAAGATCCCATCTCACAAACACACTTCTCAATAACGGCACCACCACCAGAATCAAAACCTCAACACACTGCATTCACCATCTAACTCTACACTGACATTCACACAACCCACAATATTGCATCCTTCACAGGCACTACTCACACCTCAGACACATCGCACAGCTCTTCAACCATGTGAGGGATCACACACACAAACACACCTGCCAATACACTCATTCACAATCACCACTCTTTCTCTTCCAGGACAAGATAGCACATAACAGGCAGCAGAAGGACCTGACTGGGGGAGGGGAAGCACGACTCTATGAGATCAGTCCCCGTGAGGAGGCAGTGCTGGCCGTGATCGGGAGGGGATTGGCAGATGTCGTGGCCACAGGCAGAGCACGGGACATATCGCCTGGAGGTATGTGGCCACTCCAGCTTCCTTATATATCCACAACTATTCCTGGTCCCTAATCCCCAAACCGATCCTCACTCATCACACACATCCTCCTATAGTGGCTGCACAAGCTGCACCCTAACCCTTCCAGCTTTATCATTGCAGGCTCCCAGGAGCAAGATCCACCTCGCTCCCCAGAGGAACTGGAAGGGGAGGCAGAGCCACCTCGCTCCCCACCCCCGAAGGACGAGGAGGAGGAGAGTGAGGAAGATGGCACTGCGTCAATCGCTACCACTGTCGCAGGCACCAGCTCAGAGATTGACACCACACGTAACTTAGAGGTTAGGTTAGAACACAGATCCTCACAGTCGCACGCACCGGGCACTAGTGGGCAGCAGCCACGCCGGGTGGAAGGGACACCACAGGTGCCACCTTGCCGGGGATCAAGGTCACAAACTAGTTCTGCTGTAGAGGAGTCAGATGAGGACCTCGCATGGCTAAGCTTCAGGAGAAGGCTGATGGGTCAGACACACCAAATGCTTGGTGCAATGGACAGCCTGCCTGAAAGCCTCTGGTTCGTGGCTAGGTGGATGGAGGAGTCCACCTCCAGCTTGGCCCGGGGCTTGACACAGAGCCTGGAAACCATCCTCTCCAGCGTCGGTGGCCGTGCCTTCTGTTGCCTGGGCCCCAATACCCCCTGCTCTGCCTGGCCTCATCTCCTCCTCCTATTCCTCCTCCAGACCAAGGGGTCCCTGAGCAAGATCCCCATGACCAAGCACTCCTGGTGACCCCTACAAGATCTCCAATAAGGTGCAGTAGCACAGCACTCACTCTCTTTAGGTGAAGTCCTGAGAGAATTTACAGAATAACTTGATCGAGTGTTGGCGAAGTCTTGACAAAGTGTCCAGAAAGTCTCCCGATGTGTATCAAAAGTGTTCTTCAAATGCAATGTAGTCAGTCGATCTGCAGCAGCAAGTGAACAGTGAATGCTGAGCATGGCTTTAAGCAGCGCTCGCAATCCTCACCAACGACATCTTTACTCCTGTTCAGCTGGTCGCGGTTAGGAGAGGTCGTTAATTGCAGTGCTGGCCAGCAAAATGGCGTACAGCCTCTTTAATGAGCTAATTTAGTTGGTCATCAGAGCCGTTATGTTCTTCAGGGCGGTCGTTCCTAGAGCGCGCTTGAACTCCTTTACCAAGATGGCGTCTTGTGCTAAAGGCGGGCGAGCCAGGCGCTGCAGCTCAAGACCCCACCTTGACCACCTCGGAGACTCTTTAGCACCTTCAGTACCCGGGGAGAATATCCCCCACCATGTCTGTTCTTGCAGATTACTGGTATAGTTTGTTCACAGGTTATAATCTTGTCCTGAATATGACCTCTTAGAACCTGCTTATTATTGCAGATTTTCAGTTTTAATATGCAAGTGTCTATAACACTGAGAAATGTGTAAAATAGTTATTAGAATTATTAGGGTCTTCCCCACCTGGCCTACGTCTGTCTACAACTCCATATAAAAAGGGCAAAGGAAAGGGACAGAGGCAGGGACCTCACCTGGTTGTGCGGACACTTAGATGTGGAGGGATTTTCATTCTATATTAATGTCTTGCTGTACCTGAGCGGGTGTGCTTCACTCGACAGTGTAAAGGGAGCTGTACGCTTCACTGAACACAGGCTGCGTCTCAGTTGCCTGTGTTTTGTGAACCAATTTGAGAGGGAGCTGTACCTGCCCTGGGAGTGTTTGATGGGACAGTGTAGAGGGAGCTTTACTCTGTATCTAACCCGTGCTGTACCTTCCTGGGAGTGTTTGATGGGACAGTGTCGAGGGAGCTTTACTCTGTATCTAACCCGTGCTGAACCTGTCCCTGGGAGTGTTTGATGGGACAGTGTAGAGGGAGCTTTACTCTGTATCTAACCTGTGCTGTACCTGTCCTGGGAGTGTTTGATGGGACAGTGTAGAGGGAGCTTTACTCTGTATCTAACCCGTGCTGTACCTGTCCTGGGAGTGTTTGATGGGACAGTGTAGAGGGAGCTTTACTCTGTATCTAACCCGTGCTGTACCTGCCCTGGGAGTGTTTGATGGGACAGTGTAGAGGGAGCTTTACTCTGTATCTAACCCGTGCTGTACCTGTCCTGGGAGTGTTTGATGGGACAGTGTCGAGGGAGCTTTACTCTGTATCTAACCCGTGCTGAACCTGTCCTGGGAGTGTTTGATGAGACAGTGTAGAGGGAGCTTTATACTGTGTCTAACCCGTGCTGTACCTGCCCTGAGAGTGTTTGATGGGACAGTGTAGAGGGAGCTTTACTCTGTATCTAACCCGTGCTGTACCTGTCCTGGGAGTGTTTGATGGGGTAGTGTAGAGGGAGCTTTACTCTGTATTTATCCCATGCTGTACCTGCCCTTGGAGTGTTTGATGGGATAGTGTAGGGGGAGCTTTACTCTATATCGAACCCATGCTGTATCTGGCATGAGATTTTGATGGGACAGTGTAGAGGGAGCTTTACTCTGTATCTAACCCGTGCTGTACCTGCCCTGGGAGTGTTTGATGAGACAGTGTAGAGGGAGCTTTATACTGTGTCTAACCCGTGCTGTACCTGTCCTGGGAGTGTTTGATGAGACAGTGTAGAGGGAGCTTTATACTGTGTCTAACCCGTGCTGTACCTGCCCTGAGAGTGTTTGATGGGACAGTGTATAGTGAGTTTTACTCTGTATCTAACCTGTGCTGTATCTGACCTGGGAGTGTTTGATGGGGTAGTGTAGAGGAAGCTTTACTCTGTATTTATCCCATGCTGTACCTGCCCTTGGAGTGTTTGATGGGATAGTGTAGGGGGAGCTTTACTCTATATCGAACCCATGCTGTATCTGGCATGAGATTTTGATGGGACAGTGTAGAGGAGCTTTACTCTGTATCTAACCCGTGCTGTACCTGCCCTGGGAGTGTTTGATGGGCCAATGTAGAGGGAGCTTTACTCTGTATCTATCGCTGCTGTACCTGCCCTGGGAGTGATTGATGGGACAGTGTAGAGGGAGCTTTTCTCTGTATCTAACCCGTGCTGTACCTGCCCTGGGAGTGATTGATGGGACAGTGTAGAGGGAGCTTTACTCTGTATCTAACCCGTGCTGTACCTGACCTGGGAGTGATTGATGGGACAGTGTAGAGGGAGCTTTACTCTGTATCTAACCCGTGCTGTACCTGACCTGGGAGCGTTTGATGGGACATTGCTTTACCCATTATTGCCCATGATGCTTCTTGATTTATTGCTCCAATAGTTCCACTGGTGGATACCCTGAATGGTCCTTCAACCTTTTGCCTCTGACACACCTTCCTGTTAAAGGGAATAGATTTTTTTTCAGAACACAGAAGAGGTTGCAATATCCCTGCCTCATCCCAACATCATTCCTAAAACTGCCTCTCACTGCCTATCGCAGGAGGGAGACACACTGCCTGATATAAGACTTTGGGGTGTATAATGCAAGAGTTGAACATGGGGCCATTGAATAGTGGAACCTCACATTTCGAGGATAGGTGGGAGAAATCGTAAGGGGTATGTTTGGGAGCTGTGCTCCCCGCCTGGAGTCTCAGTACATGAGAGCAGGGTTGGAAACAGGACTAAATGTACAACATGCGCTCATGCCCAGTGAGACTGCACCCCAGGTGCCGAGCCTGGTCATGTGACCCTGTAACTTGAGTGGGTGTGGTTTGGATGCTTTGTGACATAGTTCCTGGCTGCAGGTTGTGATTGGCTGCTGGCTCCTTTGTGATGTCACCTGGAGACAGGTTTCTGCCATTGGTTACACACCATCAGTGGGAGTTACTGTGGGAGGAGCTGGAATTGGCAGCTGACACTGAGTGAGTCTGGTCCCTATAAATAGGGCAAAGGAAAGGAAAGAACAATTTAATAGTAAAGTAAGTAATTCAACCAAATGTCATTAATTGCAAATATATTGAAATTAAATATACAGCCAGGATTTGCTGGAGCAGAACATCTTGCGACATGGTTAGTTAGACTTTCTCCCACACCCTTCAGCTCAAAGATTGTTTGCCCTGTAAGTTGCTGACAGTATGAGCTGATAATGGTGCGGCAAAGGCAGCAGGGCATCTGGGACCTTGGTGAACGACGGGATCAACAGTGTATCTCCTTAACCAATGAGATTTAAGGATTGAGAAATAAATAGAGAAAGGACTGAGAAGGAGGGTGAATTAGAGTGGGTGAATTCAATGTCAAATCAGGTACAGAGAGAGGAATAAAGAGAGGGAAAGAAAGATTGGATAAAGAGAGAGAGATAAATGAGACGGGAAGGAAAAGTAAGAAAAAAGATTTAAAAGATTTTTGCCGCAAAATTCAGAGGTTTAACGCCGGCCGTTAAGGTCGGTTTTGCTGCAAAGATGGTGGCTGCCTCACTTCTGCCCTCTTCCGGTGGGTCCCACAGCGGCCGCCATTTCGGGTAGGTTAGTAGCGCGGTTGTTGCCTGCGCTCGCTCCAGATATTTAGATGAGGCCGATTGTGATGTCATTCTGTGTGTAACGTTGATTTGACGCACAATCTGCCATTTTCGACGTCAAAGCCCCATTTAACAACTTCTCCTCATCACGACCAGATGACCAAGTGTTCAGCAGCAGGACAGACCCCCAGCAGCGCGATTCAAAGGGATCATCAACAACTTGCAGCTGACTGGTTTTTTCATTTCTACTGACTCTCTCTAAGTTTGTGCAACTGTTTGGAGCTTTCTGCAGTTATTTAAACTTGCTGTGGTGACAGTGAGTGTTGCTGCAAGTGGAGAACGCCTTGCTTCTCATTTAAAGGGTTCTGCTCACACCACTTGCTCCCACTCATGGGGGCTCTACTTTCAGTCCCCCTCGCGCTCGAGTATGACAGGGAGATGGAGCGGAGGCAGCGAAGAAGAGGACAAGCTGCTCACAGAGGGAGGAGGAGGAGGGGCAGGAGTGTCCTCAGCAGGAGGCCTTACCCACCTTGGGTCTTCCGAGAGCACTTCTCCTACATGCATTTAAGCCTGGACCAGTGTATTAGGAGGCTCCGTTTCACCAAGGCGGTGGTCACAGAACTCTGCCACCTCCTGGAACCAGACCTGCAGCTTCAGAGCAGGGCGACCACGGCTCTCCCAGTGGCCCTCAAGGTCACCATGGACCTCAGTTTTTTCGCCAGCAGATCCTTCCAGTCTGGAGCAGGAGACATAGCTAACATCTCCCAGTTCACCGTCCATCGCTGCATCGGGAGCTCACCGAGACTCTCTACTCCAGGAGAATAGATTCATTTTCTCTGAACAGAGAGAAGCAGGATGAGTGTACATGTGGTAGCAGGCTTCCCCAAGGTGCAGGGTGCCATCGACTGCACACACGTGGCTTTGCGGGCACCATACACCAATGCTGAGATATTCTGTAACCGCCAAGCCTACCACTCACTTAATGTGCAGTTGTTGTTGTGCGATTATGCCCAGCGCATCATGATGGTGAATGTCCACTATCCTGGCAGCAGTCATGATGCCTTCATCCTGTGCCAGTCTGGTGTGCCAGAAATCTTCCAGTCACCACGTCAAACACCGAGGGTGGCAGCTGGGAGACAAGGGCTATCCGCTCTGCACCACGCTGATGACTCCCCTCTGCAACCCCACCACTCATGGCCAGCACTCATATAATGAGAGCCATGCTGCCACGAGGAACCTCATTGAGCAGACCATCGGGCTGCTGAAGTAACGGTTCTGCTAACTTGACCGCTTGTGGTGGTCTACTGCATGTTTCACAACTTGGCCATCATGAGGGTGCAGCCATTGCCACCATGGGTTCCGGGACCACCTCAGGAGGAGGAAAAAGAGGAGGCAGGCAGAACATCCCCATTCCAGGCGGGCTGTCCGTGAGCGCCTCATCAGACTCCGGTTCCAGTGAATGAAACCCCAGACCCCGTTGGTCACCACTTCCCCACCTTACCATCCCTCTGTCACGGAACATCACAGCATCCTCCTGGGCACAAAGCTGAAATGAGAGCCACCACAAAACAAACATTCCAAACATAATTTATAAATTTATCCAATTCAAATCAATAGAATAATGTCAACTGAACACCTTTGTGCATTCCCTTAGTGTCTGTCTTTTGTGTGCCTTTGCCTATTCTAGTGCTCCTACGAAGTGCTCCCCCAGTGGCTGCAGCATGGCTGGTGATAGGCTGCTGACTTTCAGTGGGGAGACTGCAGCTAGCCTTGCAGAATGACCTCAAGCAAGGGCATTGGTGGAGTGGCAGTGGTGGGAGTAGGAATGCTGTCATCCTGAGAGAGGACAGCAGGTTCTTGCTACACGGAGCCACTGCATCTCCCCCGGGGCGGCTCCTCAGCATTCCTAGCCATCTGTTGGAGCATCCCAATTTCTCGGCCCTAAAATTTGAAATTTTGAAAACTCCAATGATTCACTACCTGAAGGAATGAGTCTCTACACTTTTTACTGTTCGCTTTCTGAGCTAGATAAGTTGATTGACAATCATTAACAATTATCCCATCGTTAAATGGGTACTTGCGCCATTAATTACTAGACTTAGCTTTCTGGGGCCAATTTAATGTGCAATGGACAGGCACTGGATTAATCACCATGTCCGTTTTTGGGTGTTAGGCCAATTTCTCGCCCACCGAGATTAAAATGAAACAGAAAAAGGAAGCTTATGGTAAATGTCAGATTCATAATACAGCAGATAATCAAGCAGAATACAGAAAGTGCAGAGGAGAACTGAAAAAGGGAATAAGAGGGGCAAAGAATGAATGAGAAAAGATTAGTGGGTAACACAAAAGGAAAAACTAAAGGGGGAAAAATTCAGTTGGTTGCGCCTCCCGTTAGTGCTAATGGGACGCAAAGCAACTAGCGCCTGGGCGCAGCGATGTTTGCGCCGCTCGCGAACTTAACTAGACATTTTGCGGCGGCGCTAAACTTTACCGCCGCGATCTCCTGCGCACGCAGATCTTGACGTCATACGAGGGTGCAACGCCCTTGTGGCGCCCCGGAGCGGAAATTGAGTGGCGCCCCCATCCTTTCCGCCTGGCGCAACCAACGACCGGAAGACTGGAATGCTACCAGTCGCTGTGGGGCTGGGGGGGTGCTATTTAAAGGGGGCCTCTTCCTGTCTTTCTCTGTGGTTGACATTTTTGCACCACTCGTTCTGAGAGAGAGAGAGAGAGATTCGGAGAGAGAGAAAGAGAGACTTCTGCATTGAGTCAACGCTGTGTGAGGTAGTTTTGGCTACTGATCATAACTTGGCAGGTACTTTGGTTTTTGGCCTTCATAACTTTGATTGCTAAGAGACTATGGGGGCTGCACTGATTGGGGGCGTCGTCCTGCGCTGCCAGAATCGGAGGACACAGAGACGCAGAGAGAGAGTGGCAATCATGGCCAGACGGAGGAGGGCCAACAGGCGTCTGTACAGGAGAGCTTACCCTCCCAGGGTATATCGTGAACAGCTCTCCTACATTCATATGTCTGAGGAGCAGTGTTTGCGAAGGCTGCGCTTCAGCAAGGAGGTGGTCACTGAGCTCTGCCACCTGCTGCAGCCAGATCTGCAGCCTCAACTGAGGTCCAGGACGTCTCTGTCGGTGGCAGTGAAGATCACAGTGGCTCTGAACTTTTATGCCACTGGCTCATTTCAATCTGCTACTGGGGACATCGCCAATATCTCCCAGTTCGCGGTGGATTGCTGCATCCGTCAGGTCACAAATGCCCTCTTTAAAAGGAGACGAGAGTACATCTCTTTCCCCATGACCCCAGACAAGCAGCATGAACGCGCTATGGGCTTTGCGAGGATAGCGGGCTTCCCCATGGTGCAGGGCGCCATTGACTGCACGCATGTGGCTTTGCGTGCTCCGCATGAGAATGCCGAGGATTTCCGGAACAGAAAGGGGTTCCATTCCTTGAACGTTCAGTTGGTCTGTGACCACAGACAGCTGATACGCGCTGTCAATGCCCACTATCCTGGCAGCTGCCACGATGCAGTCATCCTGCGCCAGACTACTGTGGCAGAACTTTTCGAGGCACCGCATCAGCCAGTTGGTTGGCTTCTCGGGGACAAGGGGTATCCACTGAGCACCTGGCTGATGACACCGCTCCGTACGCCCAACACCCCTGCTGAGCTGCGGTACAACGAGAGCCATCAAGCTACCAGGAACATCGTTGAGCACACAATCGGCATGCTCAAGCAACGGTTCCTGCAGTACTCGCCTGAGCGAGTTTCCCACTTCGTAGTTGTGTGCTGCATGCTGCATAACATGGCAATCCTCAGGACCCAGCCAATGCCACCAGGCCTTGGAGCACCACCAGAGGAGGAGGAGGAAGAGGAGGAAGAGGAGGAGGAGGATGATCATCAGCAGCACCAAGGCGGGAGGGCGGCCCACAATGTTGAAACTGCAAGGGCCGTCCGTCAACGGCTGATAGCAAGCCGCTTCTAGGCCCCTGCTGAGGAAATGGCTTCTGCCATTGAGAACAACATGAATGAAACCAACCCGCAACCCCTAAGCCGGCCAAGGCACCAATGATTCCAAAGACCAAACATGTATATTTTGAATACAAAAACTTATTTATTTCACAAACTCTGTGTGTGTCATTTCCTCAGGACAAACTAATAGAAAGAAACACAAAAACACAATCATTAACATAACTGGTTCTCATAACCTGGAGATAATGTTCAAAAGTTTGACCATGAACCTTAGCCTTTAATAAAAAAATGACCAACATTTTGACACACCTCCTACTTTTTGCCCTTCGAGGGTGATCTCCTTCCCTTGCGCACTTCCCCCCTTCCCACCCTACTGCTCCTCCGTAATGGGACCTCAGAGGCTGCAGCAAGGCTGGTGGAAGGCTGCTGATTGTCAGAACCTGAGACTGCAGATGCCCTTGAAGGACGGCCTCGACCAGCTCTGGGCCTGGAGTGCCCGGCTGCAGACTGCACCAACTCTGCATGGGCGGCAGCAGTCTGTCCTACAGGCAGTGGCAAGTGCAGCGGAGAAGTGACAGTGGTGGCAGCAGGAATGCTGTCATCTTGAGAGAGGACAGCAACTCCCAGCTCGACCGACACACTGGCACTCCCACGGGGCAGCACTTCAGCATCCGGAGCAATCTGCTGGAGCACAGATTGCTGGCCTGCTGCGGCGCGGTGACAGCCCCGGGGAAATGTGTACGAACCATCGAGGATGGCAGCAGTCAGTGCTCGCGTGGCCTCAATCTGAGTCTGCATGAGAGCAGTCTGAGACTGAATTGCAGCACTAAGCTTTAGTGTGGCATCCGCCTGTGCTACAGCGAAGTGCTCCACACTCCTTGCCAGTGATTCAATGCATTTGGGCACCCTTCCCACTGCACCCATGAGCTCAGTGTGCATGTCCACCGCCTGGGTGTTCACTTCAGCGATGAGCCGCTCCTCCTCTGCGTCCAGTGCAGTAGGAGTCGCTGGCATACTCTCCCTCCGGGGAGAAGGCCCCCATTCTTCCCTACCCCCATGGCGTTGCTGCAGCCCGCTGGGTCCTGGAGCTTCACCCTCATCAGACCCTTCCCCCTTGCTCCCCTCCAGGGAAGGCGTGTTCCCAGTGTGGGCATGGGCTTCCTCGGGAGAGAGTGGCACTGATGCTCCGCCTTCATCTTCCTCCTCGCCTGCAGCTTCACTCCCACTGGCAGCTTGAAGGCCCGTCTCCTCAGCTGGTGAATCACCATCTGAAAGCAGGGAGGTACAAGAGTGGCTTTAGCGTGAGGACAGGGTGGCAGTAAGGGAGGAATAAGTGCAGCGATTTAGTAAGTTGGATTGAAAGTGTCAAAGGCTGGTGTTGTGAGGGACAAGTGGAAGGACAGAGGACAAAAAGGTGCTGACCTTACCATTGCTGTCCAGAACGGGGTCGGCGTCTCCAGTGGCGACGGGACCGATCACCCGGCTTGCCACAATCCTCTGGACGCGCGCCTCAAGATCGCTGAGGGGTTGCAGCTGAGGCCGCCCTCCACCCGTCCGTTGCTGCTGTCTCCTATTATGAGATAGCTTGGCCTGCAAGAAAAAGGACGGCGTCTGAGTAAATATACAGCCATGGTCTTGCCTGATGTGCCTCCCATAATTGAATAGCCCTTAATGTATGCAAGGTGTGGAATATGCGTGTGTGTTTCATGAGAGGGCCAAAGGTGTTGGAGGAGTGTTGGGCATTGGAAGAGAAGATTGCATTGCCCTTAACGTTTCTCTTTTTACACTTTGCACGGTCTACCTAAAGCCAGTCTTTAAGTGCCCAGAATGCTATAAACAAAGGGATTACAGGCACATCTCAGAACCAATTTCCTATCCAAGTCAACATGTTGCCTCCAATTGCATGCATCTTAATTTTGTTAATAGTCTTTTATGGGGAACATTGTCAAATGCCAACTGGAAGTCAATATAAATAACTCCCTTATCTACCATGTTAGTTACTTCCTGAAAAAATTCAACTAGATTAAACATGACTTGCCCTTTATAAACCTCTGGTCAGCTCATATTGATCCAAATGCTCAGTCACTTTGTCCTTAATAACACATTCCAGTAACTTCCCCACAACTGACATTGGACTAATGGGCCGATCATTTCCTAGTTTATCACTCTTGCCCTTCTTAAATAATGGAGTGACATTGGCAGTTTTCCAATCCAAGGGGACATTTCCTGAATCAAGAGTGTTTTGGAAGAGCATAACTAACTCATCAACAATTACCTCATCTACTGTTGGACTGCTTTTTTGTTCTTTTTCGTTTCGTTGCTTTAAACGGCAGATTACACACACACACACTCAGTTGTAGTAATGTAGGATTAGGTCTTTATTGAAACCTCATACTACACAAACCAGTGTGAGAGCTGCCGAGACCCACACGTTCCGATCCCAGTGTTCCCTTACATTTCTGATACTAATTTTCCCCTTTGCTCACTACATTCCATACATACTATCAATAAATCCTGGTACATCAAAGGTACATACAAATGCCACAGAATAACAACATAAACTAAACAACCAGGCTCTCAACTCTTCGAATTGCTACAATAACACACTTGCCATCCAGTTTATTACTATAACACACAGCCGATCAAATTGACACATTTGGACATGGCTGAATGACTCTCACACCTTCGAGTATCTTCTTCCCTGTGAGGACATCCTCTGCTTTGATCTCTTACCCAATTTACAGCAAGTGCTCAGCAGAAAGCTGTTCCAACTTTTAACCCAGCATATGCTGATCTCCCAGACTGCGCAGAAAGAACCGCGAGGTACTCGGGTAATACCGGCTTTCACTCCCACATCTACTTCTTTTAATACCCTGGGGTGGAATCCATCAGAAACATAGAACATAGAACAGTACAGCACAGAACAGGCCCTTCGGCCCTCGATGTTGTGCCGAGCATTGTCCAAAACCAAGATCAAGCTATCCCACTCCCTATCATTCTGGTGTGCTCCATGTGCTTATCCAATAACCGCTTGAAAGTTCCTAAAGTGTCCGACTCCACTATCACAGCAGGCAGTCCATTCCACACCCCAACCACTCTCTGAGTAAAGAATCTACATAAGAACATAAGAAATAGGAGCAGGAGTAGGCCAATCGGCCCCTCGAGCCTGCTCCGCCATTCAATAAGATCATGGCTGATCTGATCCTAACCGCCAATCTACTATCTATCACAGAACCATCTCCTGCATCTAACAGAATTGCACACACGAAATAGGAGCAGAATCAGGCTACACGGCCCCTGGGCCCGCTCCACTACCCACAGGGCCATGACCGATCCGAACCTAGACTCATGTCCAAATTCCTGCCCGCTCCCCGTAACCCTTAATGCCCTTTACTTCTAGGAAACTGTCTATTTCTGTTTTAAATTTATTTAATGATGTAGCTTCTACAGCTTTTTGTGGCAGCATATTCCATGGACCTACCACCCTCTGAGTGAAGTAGTTCCTCCTCATCTCAGTTTTGAAAGAGCAGCCCCTTATTCTAAGACTATGTCCCCTAGTTCTAGTCTCAACCGTCATAGGGAACATCCTTACCGCATCCACCCGATCAAGTCCCTTCACAATCTTATATGTTTCAATAAGATCGCCTCTCATTCTTCTGAACTCCAATGAGTAGAGTCCCAATCTACCCAACCTCTCCTCATATGACCACCCCCTCATCCCCGGGATTAACCGAGTGAACCTTTCTTGCACTGCCTCGAGAGCAAGGATATCTTTCCTTAAGTAAGGACACCAAAACTGTATGCAGTATTCCAGGTGCGGTCTCACCAATACCTTGTACAACTGAAGCAATACCTCCCTATTTTTATATTCTATCCCCCTAGCAATGAAAGCCAACATTCCATTTGCCTTCTTAATCACTTGCTGCACCTGCATACTAACCTTTTGAGTTTTGTGCACCAGGACCCCCAGATCCCTTTGCACTTCAGTACTCTCCAGTTTCTTGCCATTAAGATAATAAATTGCTCTAGGATTTTTCCTGCCAAAGTGCATCACCTCACACTTTCCAGTGTTGTATTCCATCTGCCAAATCTCTGCCCACTTACTTAGCCTGTCTATGTCCCCTTGCAGGTTTTTTATGTCCTCCTCACTCACTACTTTCCCTCCCATCTTTGTATCATCTGCAAATTTTGATATGTTACACTTGGTCCCTTCCTCCAAATCGTTAATATAGATTGTAAAGAGTTGGGGACCCAGCACTGACCCCTGTGGAACACCACTAGTTACTGATTGCCAGTCTGAGAATGAACCATTTATCCCAACTCTTTGCTTTCTGTTAGATAGCCAATCCTCTATCCATGCCAGAATATTACCCCCAATCCCGTGATTTTTTACCTTAAGCAATAATCTTTTGTGTGGCACCTTGTCAAATGCCTTTTGGAAGTCTAAATACACTACGTCCACTGGTTCCCCTTTATCCACTCTATATGTTACTTCCTCAAAGAACTCCAGCAAATTTGTCAAACATGACTTCCCCTTCGTAAAACCATGCTGACTTTGTCCTATTAAATTATGATTATCCAAATGTCCTGTTACTGTTTCCTTAATAATGGACTCCAAAATTTTACCTACCACAGATGTTAGGCTAACCGGTCTATAGTTACCAGCCTTCTGTCTACTGCCCTTTTTAAATAAGGGTGTTACATTAGCAGTTTTCCAGTCTGCCGGGACCTTAGCGGAATCCAGGGAGTTCTGAAAAATTATTACCAATGCATCTACAATCCCTACCGTCACTTCCTTCAAGACTCTAGGATGTAAGCCATCAGGTCAAGGTGATTTATCCGCCTTGAGTCCCATTATGTTACCGAGTACCACTTCCTTAGTGACTTTGATCGTGTTTAGTTCCTCTCCCCCTATAGCCCCCTGTTTGTCCAGTGTTGGGATATTCTTAGTGTCCTCTACTGTAAAGACTGATACAAAATATTCATTCAGTGTTTTTGCCATCTCCATATTTCCCACCATTAATTTCCCGGTCTCATCCTCTAAGGGACCAACATTTACTTTAGCCACCCTTTTTCTTTTTATATAACTATAAAAACTCTTACTATCTATATCTCCCCCCATGCACCTTATAGTTATGCCCCCTTGTAACAGCTACCTCCACCCGAGGAAATAGTCTCTGAACATCCACTCTATCTATCCCCCTCATCATCTTATAAACCTCTATTAAGTCGCCTCTCATCCTCCTCCGCTCTAAAGAGAAAAGCCCTAACTCCCTCAATCTTTCCTCATAAGACCTCCCCCCCAAACCAGGCAGCATCCTGGTAAATCTCCTTTGCACTCTTTCCAATGCTTCCACGTCCTTCCTATAGTGAGGTGACCAGAACTGCACACAATATTCCAAATGTGGTCTCACCAAGGTCCTGTACAGTTGTAGCATAACCTCACGGTTCTTAAACTCAAACCCCTTGTTAATAAACGCTAACACACTATAGGCCTTCTTTACTGCTCTATCCACTTGAGTGGCAACCTTCAGAGATCTGTGGATATGAACCCCCAGATCCCTCTGTTCCTCCACGTTCCTCAGAACCCTGCCGTTGACCCTGTAATCCTTATTCAAATTTGCCCTACCAAAATGAATCACCTCGCACTTATCAGGGTTAAATTCCATCTGCCATTTTTCGGCCCAGCTCTGCATCCTATCAATGTCTCTTTGCAGCCTACAACAGCCCTCCACCTCATCCACTACTCCACCAATCTTGGTGTCATCAGCAAATTTACTGATCCACCCTTCAGTCCCCTCCTCCAAGTCATTGATAAAAATCACAAACAGCAGAGGACCCAGCACCGACCCCTGTGGCACACCGCTGGTAACTGGTCTCCAGTCCGAAAATTTTCCATCCACCACCACCCTCTGCCTTCTATGAGATAGCCAGTTACTTATCCAATCGGCCAAATTTCCCTCTATCCCACAGCTCCTTACTTTCTTCATGAGCCGACCATGGGGAACCTTATCAAATGCCTTACTAAAATCCATGTATACGACATCAACTGCTCTACCTTCATCTACACACTTAGTTACCTCCTCAAAGAATTCAATCAAATTTGTTAGGCAAGACTTACCCTTCACGAATCCGTGTTGACTATCCCGGATTAAGTTGCATCTTTCTAAATGGTCATAAATCCTATCCCTCATGACCTTTTCCATTATCTTACCAACCACCGAAGTAAGAGTAACCGGCCTATAATTACCAGGGTCATTCCTATTTCCTTTCTTGAAGAGAGGAACAACATTCGCCACTCTCCAGTCCTCTGGCACCATCCCCGTGGACAGTGAGGACCCAAAGATCAAAGCCAAAGGCTCTGCAATCTCCTCCCTTGCCTCCCAAAAATCCTAGGATATATCCCATCTGGCCCAGGGGACTTATCGACCCTCAGGTTCTTCAAAATTGCTAAAACATCTTCCCTCAGAACATCTACCTCCTCCAGCCTATCCACCTTTATCACACTCTCATCCTCAAAAACATGGCCCCTCTCCTCGGTGAACACTGACGAAAAGTATTCATTCATCACCTCTCCTATCTCTTCTGACTCCATGCACAAGTTCCCACTACTGTCCTTGACCGGCCCTACCCTCACCCTGGTCATTCTGTTATTTCTCACATAAGAATAAAAAGCCTTGGGGTTTTCCTTGATCTGACCCGCCAAGGACTTCTCATGCCCCCTCCTAGCTCTCCTAAGCTCTTTTTTTAGCTCATTCCTTGCTACCTTGTACCCCTCAATCGACCCAACTGAACCTTGTTTTCTCATCCTTACATACGCTTCCTTTTTCCTCTTGACTAGACATTCAACCTCTTTTGTGAACCATGGTTCTCTCACTCGGCCATTTCCTCCCTGCCTGACAGGGACATACCTATCAAGGACACGCAGTAATTGCTCCATGAAAAAGCTCCACTTTTCATTTGTGCCTTTCCCTGATAGTTTCTGTTCCCATCTTATGCTCCCTAATTCTTGCCTAATCGCATCATAATTACCCCTCCCCCAATTATAAACCCTGCCCTGCCGTATGGCCCTATCCCTCTCCATTGCAATAGTGAAAGTTTAAATGTTGAATATTTCTTAAAAGGCAGAAAGGGCTGAAAAATGTATTGATTCACTGCATTTTATTTTGTATTATTCAGTGTGCATGGCCCCTTTAATTCTCAGACCTCTTCATTGCCCACAATTCCCTGCGAGCTCCACATCTTCGCTCCCAGAGGCTGCGGGAAGCTGCAACGCCGGACCTGGACAGAAACTTCATCCCGGATCCCTCCAGCACTGCCACCAGGATGGCGTTGCACGTTAGGCGAGGGATGTGCCACCTGTCTCCATGCCCCCAGACCAACTTCACTCGGTTAGCGTTGAGGCCATTTCCAGCGACCATTAACTGCAGTTGCCGGTGACACCGACGACTTTGCTGATGAACACGAATTTCTCCCCCCATATTTCTTCAAAATGACAGCAAGCTCCTTTTCTGGGTTGAAGTGCAGTCAAGTAAAGAGGATGCACTTAAAAGGTTATGATGCGGAGATGCCGGTGTTGGACTGGGGTGGACAAAATTGAGAGGTCGCACAACACCAGGTTATAGTCCAACAGTTTTATTTGAAATCCCAAGCTTTCGGAGGTTGGCAGCACTCAAAGTAGAAACGTCACCCAGTCCAGATGAGATGCACCCTAGGTTGCAGAATGAAGTAAGTGTGGAGATAGCAGAGACTTTGGTCACAATCTTCCAATCCTCCTTAGATATGGGAGTGGTGCCAGAGGACTGGAGGGTCGCCAATGTTACACCCCTGTTGAAAAAAGGGAGATGGATAAACCCTGTAACTACAGGTCAGTCAGCATAACGTCGGTGGTGGGGAAACTTTTAGAGTCAGTGGAACAGGACAAAATTAATTGTCACTTGGAAAGACCTGGGTAAATAAATGAAATTCAGCACGGATTTGTTAAAGGCAAAGCATGTTTGACTAACTTGATGAAGTTCTTTGATGAAGTAATGGAGAGGGTTGATGAGGGTAGTGTAGTTGATGTTGTATATCTGGACTTTCAAAAGGCGTTTGATAAAGTGCCACAGAATAGACTTTTTAGCAAAATTAAAGCCCATGGGATTAAAGGGACAGTGGCAGCATGGATATGAAATTGGCTAAGTGACAGAAAGCAGAGAGTAATAGTGAATAGTTGTTTTTCAGACTGGAGGGAAGTATACAGTGGTGTTCCCCAGGGGTCGGTATTAGGACCACTGCTCCTTTTGATATATTAATGACCTGGACTTGGGTATACAGGGCATAATTTCAAAGTTTGCAGATGACACAAAACTCCAATGGGTAGCAAACAGTGAGGAGGATATTAGCAGACTTCAGGAGGACATAAGACACACTGGTGAAAGGGGCAGACACATGGCAGATAAAATTGAATACAGAGAAGTATGAAATGATGCATTTTGGTGGGAAGAATGAGGAGAGGCAATATAAACTAAATGGTACAATTTTAAAGGGGGTGAAGGAACAGAGAGACCGGGGGGTGTATGTACACAAATAATTGAAGGTGGCAGGACAAGTTGATGTGGATGTTAAAAAGCGTAAGGGATCCTTGGCTTTATAAATAGAAGCATAAAGTACAAAAGCAGGAATGTTACGCTGAACCTTTATAAAACACTGGTTCGGCCCCAGATGGAGTATTTTATCTAATTCTGGGCATCACACTTGTCAAGGTTTTGGAGAGGGTGCAGAGGATATTTACTGGAATGGTACCAGGGATGAGGGTCTTCAGTTATGTCGAGAGATTTGAGAAGCTGGGATTGTTCTCTTTAGAGCAGGGAAGGTTATCATAGAATCATAGAATGGTTACAGCAAAGAAGGAGGCCATTCGGCCCGTCAAGCCCGTGCCGGCTCCCTGCAAGAGCACTTCAGTTAGTCCGACCCCCGCGCCCTTTCCCCGTAGCACTGCAATTTTATTTCCTTGAGGTACTTATCCAATTCCCTTTTGAAAGCCATGATTGAACCTCCACCACTCTTTCAGGCAGTGCATTCCAGACCTAACCAATTGCTGAGTAAAAAAGTTTTCCCTCATGTCGCCTTTGGTTCTTCTGCCAATCACCTTAAATCTGTGTTCCCTGGTTCTCGACCGTTCTGCCAATGAGAATAATGTCTCTCTACTCTGTTCAGACTTCTCATGATTTTGAACACCTCTGTCAAATCTCCTCTCAACCTTCTCTGCTCGAAGGAGAACAACCCCAGCTTCTCCAGTCTATCCACGTAACTGAAGTCCCTCATTCCTGGAATCATTCTCAAATCTTTCCTGCACCCTCTCTAAGGCCTTCACATCCCTCCTAAAGTGAGGTACCCAGAATTGGACACAATATTCCAGTTGAGGCCGAACCAATGTTTTATAAATATTCATCATAACTTCCTTGCTTTTGCACTCTATGCCTCTATTTATGAAATTGAGAGGTCGCACAACACCAGGTTATAGTCCAACAGTTTTATTTTCAATCACAAGCTTTCGGAGTTACAACTCCTTCGTCGGGTGAAGTGAGGAGATACAGAATCGTCAAAGCATATATAGATAGAGAACAATGCATGTGTAACTTACAATTGCAGACAACTAAATTCAATCATCCTGACTGTTTATCTGCCGAGGTGTGATAAAGTTAATCAGGTCAGCCAGGAAGGTACCACATCAAAGACATAGCAAGATACAACTGAGACAATGAGGTGGAGTCGCATGGGGTCTAACGTGTCAAAAGCTGCCGTCTGTATGTAAAACGATTAACTTTAAAATTTTTACTTTTTTACTGGGAATCACATCTGTGAACAAGCCAACGACGACTCGAGTCCGGATCACGTCATGTATCCTGACATAAACCCAAGATCCCGATTGAGACCGTCTTCATGAGTGCGGAACTTGGCTATCAGTTTCTGCTCGATGATTTTGCGTTGTCGTGTTTTCCTAAGGCCGCCTTGGAGAACGCTTACCCGCAGATCCGAGGCTGAATGTCCTTGACTGCTGAAGTGTTCCCCGACTGGGAGGTAACAATCCTGCCTGGCGATTGTTGCGCGGTGCTCGTTCATACGTTGTCTCAGTGTCTGCATGGTCTCGCCGATGTACCATGCCACGGTGCATTCTTTCCTGCAACGTATGAGGTAGACAACGTTGGCCGAGTCACATGAGTATGTACCATGTACCTGGTGGGTAGTGTCCTCACGTGTGATGATGGTATCTGTGTTGATGATCTGGCATGTCTTGCAGAGTTTGCCGTGGCAGGGTTGTGTGGTGTCGTGGTCACTGTTATCCTGAAAGCTGGGTAATTTGCTGCAAACGATGGTACTTCTGAGGTTAGGCGGCTGTTTGAAGGCAAGTAGTGGAGGCGTGGGGATGGCCTTAGCGAGGTGTTTGTCGTCATCAATGACATGTTGAAGGCTGCGAAGAACATGGCGTAGTTTCTCCGCTCCGGGGAAGTACTGGACGACGTAGGGTACCCTGTTGGTTGTGTCCCGTGTTTGCCTTCTGAGGAGGTCTATGCGATTTTTCGCTGTGGCCCATCGGAACTGTCGATCGATGAGTCGAGCGTCATATCCCGTTCTTACGAGGGCGTTTTTCAGCGTCCGTAGGTGTCCATCGCGTTCCTCCTCGTCTGAGCAGATCCTGTGTATTCGCAGGGCTTGTCCATAGGGGATGGCTTCTTTAACGTGGTTAGGGTGGAAGCTGGAGAAGTGGAGCATCGTGAGGTTGTCATCATGACCTCTATTTATGAAGCCCAGGATCCCGTATGCTTTTTTTTAACTGCTTTCTCAACCTGCCCTGCCACCTTCAATGATTTATGCACATATACCCCCAGGTCTCTCTGTTTATGCACCCCCTTTAGAATTGTTCCCTTTAGTTTATATTGCCTTGCCTCGTTCTTCTTACTAAAATGTATCACTTCGCACCTTTCTGCATTAAATTTCATCTGCCATGTGTCCGCCTGTGATATCTTGGGACACAGCATATATATACACAACAGCACAAAATGGCTTCCGGTAAGAACTGTGCTGCATATGGCTTTATTATTATATACATCAGTAGTCCACCAGGTGGCTCTATTACACTTCTCCCTCCCTATTGAAGAAGTTAATCATAGCAACTAATCATTGTACATGACTTGCATGGTATACACAACTCTTGGTATACATTTCTCAAATGGAACCCATTTTATGTTTCCAAATTCTACTATAGAATTCTGTAACACAAACAAAAGATATGAAGTTATTTTCCATATTTACAGAGTAAACTTAACCACTGGTTTTCTGTTTTGAAGAGGATACCTTCTTCTTGAACAGAATTTTCAGATCTTGTTGGAGGACTTTGACCCATTCTCTGCTGAGCCTGCGGGGAATTTTTCTCCAAGGGCTGACCTTGATCTACATTTGGACTCTTCATCTAACTCAAGTTGGAGGTAGGCGTTTGTGAGATCGAACTTCGAAAAGATCTGGCCACCTGTCAGCGTTGTGAACAAATCTTCCACATTTGGCAACGTATTGGGTAGATTACACGCTAGAACCTGGTTTACGGTTACCTTATAATCACCACACAACCTTACCTTACCATCAGACTTAGGCACAACAACAATGGGTGGAGCCCAATTACTCAGATCTACCTTAGAGATAATGTTCTCAGTTTCTAGTCTTTTGAGTTCTTGCTCAACTTTCTCCTTGAGTGCCTATGGTACGGGACATGGCTTGCAGTAAACTGGTCTTGCATCCTTCTGCACTCTGACACTCACCTTGAAGTCTTGGATCGGACTGCCCGTTTCACTGAACACCTTCGGATACTGCTTGATGACATCATCTTTCGATGCAAATTTCACTTCCACACGAAAAATCTCATTCCAATCCAGCTTCAGTGATCCCAACCAATTTCTACCTATCGAGGCAGGCTTGTCTCCTGCCACTACTATGAGAGGCAAGCTCTGACACTGACCTTGTATTTCACTGGTATGGTGACACTTCCTACTACAGGGATTTGCTCTCCTGAGCAGCCTCGCAGCTCTACCTTTGATTTCTCTAGTCGATAATCACGCAACTTGTCACGATATAGTGATTCCGGGACTATGCTCACGGATGCACCAGTGTCGATTTCCATGGGTATCCTGGTTCCTGCGACATCAACTTGGATGACGATACCTCGCGAATCGCTGTTAGATACCTTCGTGCTCCTGATGACGTGAATCTCCAGAAACTCCTCGTCCTGCTGCTTCTCTTCAACGGTAGGTAGTGTCTGTTGATTTCTACTTCTAGCATTACTCTTCTGTCAGCACGCCTTTGCAAGATGCTGAGTTTTCTTGCAGTAGAAACACTCTGCCTTCACATATGGACAGCTTTGAGCCCAGACAACATCCCAGCTATCATGCTGAAGGCTTGTGTTCCAGAACAAGCCGTGCCTCTAGCCAAGCTGTTCCAGTACAGCTACAACACTGGCATCTATCCGACAATGTGGAAAACTGCCCAGGTATGTCCTGTCCACAAAAAGCAGGACAAATCCAATCCAGCCAATTACCGCCCCATCAGTCTACTCTCAACCATCAGCAAAGTGATGGAAGGTGCCATCGACAGTGCTATCAAGCGCCACTTACTCACCAATAACCTGCTCACTGATGCCCAGTTTGGGTTCCGCCAAGACCACTCAGCTCCCGACCTCGTTACAGCCTTGGTTCAAACATGGACAAAGAAGCTGAATTCCAGAGGTGAGGTGAGAGTGGCTGACCTTGACATCAAGGCAGCATTTGACCAAGTGTGGCATCAAGGACCCCTCGTAAAACAATGGGAATCGGGGGGGAAACTCTCCACTGGCTGGAGTCTTACCTAGCACAAAGGAAGATGGTTGTGGTGGTTCAAGGTCAAGCATCACAGCCCCAGGACATCACTGCAGGAGTTCCTCAGGGCAGTGTCCTAGGCCCAACCATCTTCAGCTGCTTCATCAATGACCTTCCCTCCAAAATAAGGTCAGAAATGGGGATGTTCGCTGATGACTGCACAGTGTTCAGCGCCATTCACAACTCCTCAGATAATGAAGCAGTCCATGCCCACATGCAGCAAGACCTGGACAACGTTCAGGCTTGGGCTGAAAAGTGGCAGGTAACATTCGTGCCACAGAAGTGCCAGGCAATGACTATCTCCAATAAGCGAGAGTCTAACCACTGCCCCTTGACATTCAACAGCATTATCATCGCCGAATCCCCCACTATCAACATCCTGGGGGTTACCATTGACCAGAAACTTAATTGGACCAGCCACATAAATACTGTGGCAACAAGAGCAGGTCAGAGGCTGGGTATTCTGCGGCGAGTGTGTCACCTCCTGATTCCCGAAAGCCTTTCCATCATCTATGAGGCACAAGTAAGGCGTGTGATGGAACACTCTCCACTTGCCTGGATGAGTGCAGCTCCAACAACACTCAAGAAGCTCGACACCATCCAGGACAAAGCAGCCCACTTGATTCGCACCCCATCCACCAACTTAAACATTCACTCACTCCACCACCAGCGTACCGTGGCTGCAGTGTGTACCATCTACAAGATGCACTGCAGCAACTCGCCAAGAGTTCTTCGGCAGCACCTCCCAAACCCGCAAATTCTTCCACCTAGAAGGACAAGGGCAGCAGGCGCATGGGAACACCACCACCTCCAAGTTCCCCTGCAAGTCACACACCATCCTGACTTGGAAATATATTGCTGATCCTTCATCGTCGCTGGGTCAAAATCCTGGAACTCCCTCCCTAACAGCACTGTGGGAGTACCTTCACCACACGGACTGCAGCTGGTTCAAGAAGGTGATTCACCACCACCTTTTCAAGGGCAACTAGGGATGGGCAATAAGTGCTGGCCTTGCCAGCGACACCCACATCCCATAAACGAATAAAACAATATATACATCAGTAGTGCACCAGGTGGCTCTATTGCACCGCCCATTCCACCAGCCTGTCTATGTCCGCTTGAAGTCTATCACTATCTTCCTCACTGTTCACTATACTTCCAAGTTTTGTGTCATCTGCAAATTTTGAAATTGTGCCCTGTACACCCACGTCCAAGTCATTAATATATGTCAAGAAAAGCAGTGGTCCTAGTACCGACCCCTGGGGAACCCCACTGTATACCTTCCTCCAGTCTGTAAGGGTAAAATTAATTGTAATAATGTAAGGGCAAATCAGTTGTAATGCTTAAGATTAGTTGAACTGCTTAAAGGACTAGAGTAAAGGTCAAAGTATCTCCCGAAGGCTACAAGCCGATGGAGACAGGGGTATAATTAAATAAAAACCTGCTTGCTTGGTCTGCGGTACAGATAATGCAGACACTGCAGAACAAAACGTGAATCATTGTTGTCTATAATAAACTAACCTCGAATAGTGTCCAATCACAAACAGACAACTCAGGTTGACCGAAGCTATGATGAAGCAAGAATAAACCTTGCAGTCCAGATGGCTAACCACCATTAGACAAAAGCAGAACTAGGGAATGGGTTTCGCTAACATTGTAAGATTCTAATCAGGTTGTTTTTAGAGATCCTAAGGGTCGCTCATGATGTAATAACTGCTGATGTTTGTATTTTCTGACTTCTTGAAGTGTATAAAGAAGCTGGGCTGCCACTATTAAATTGAGAAGCTGGTCACTAGACCGCGGGGCTATGACGCTTCTCCCAAAAATGCTTTGAATAATTAACTGTGATCGTTTGCTTTGAGACAGACTCGAGTGAATTAATTTTTCACCAACAATTGGCGTAGTCGGCAGGATACTCCGGGACTTAAAGACCACCTGTACCAGTGAAGCCGGATGAGAAGTCAAATTTTGAACGTCCAGAAATTGAGTCACTTGGGTAGGCGGAGAGACAGTGCCATAGCATCACAAATCAAGTGAAGGTCTGTGAGAGGTAGGAGAACACAGTTGTGTGAGTGTGGATCGCGTGTACTAAGGGAACACTGTGTAGCGATAAATGTCGCGAAGGTATGAGTAATTGACTGATCGACACGGACAAGGAGGGCGCCTGTCTCACACACCTAGCCTGAGCCGGAATTAAGAGGGCGACTGGGCCCCACGTGATGGCCAGGATCAAGTAGGCATAGAGAACCAAAGCACCCTGGGATCGTGAAGTCAATAAATATATACGTGTGTGTGTGTGTGTGCTGTGACTACGTAACCGCTTAAAGTCTTTTAAGGTATCAAGAACTAACCCGATTAGAGGAACTCAATATTTGGTAAGACTGAAAGTTGGACTATATATGGCGTCGGGGAAAGAAATAGAATAGGGACCGGTGGGATCCCTCACTAGGGTCTATGCAGACGACCGGAAGGGTATAGTTGATAAGATGAGAAAGGAGGGGTGGGACCCGCTCCAGAATCCGAAGGCACAACGAGAGTGGTGGGATGGTCAAAAACAGAAAAAGGCAAAAAAGGCGGGGGTGATACTAGTACACCAGTTGGTCACAGTAACTAATAAGGTGCAGCGACTCCACACTAAAGTTGCAAGTAAAAATTAAAGAATACAAAGGAGGTTGCAAGTACGGTCTCACTCTGCGGGAGTAAGGAAGAGACATACCTCTGACAACAATTAACCAAGGGAAGATGATTAAGAAAGGGTATGAGTCAGGAAACAAACCGACATGGACGTTATTAATATTTGTGCCGAGACAAATAAAACTCAAGATTTGCTAAGTGACAGAAACCTTAAAAATGCTGGGATCTCAGTTTGAGTGAAAGTGTGTGTTAAAGGGAAAAAGGTTTCCCTGACTGTGAATGTTTAAGAAATTACAGTATTTCTTTTGTCTGAAAGTCTGTCTTTAAAAAAGTGGAAGTCATTTTTGTTTTAGCTCCACCCACTCTTTTGTACAGAGAGCTAAAAGCTGTTTAACCCTTTGAAGACCTGTCTTGAATGATGGACAAGTCTGTGTTGTTTTAAGTTTGTTAATTGTTTTACAAAAGATAAGCTTCAGCCTTGAAGTCACAGTTGCCAATGTGCCTGGAAGAAAATGAATTTGAATGTTTACAAGGCATGAGTAATTGGTTCTTTGTTAATGTGGTTTCTTTCTTTTCCAAGTGATACTGGTTAGTTTAAAAAAATCTGATCTGGATTGAATTGGAGTTATTGAGGTTAATTAACCTATTAAAACCAGACTTTCATTGTGGCCACGGGTGAAATTCTGGTTGGTGTAAATTTGTGTAGACCGCATTGAATAAGATTGTACACCCAGAATTGAAACAAAACTTCAAACTACAATTTAAGTTAAGCTGGTGTGTAAAAACTGAGAAGAAAAACAAAAAGTTTGTTTAACAAAAAGATTAAGTTTCAGTCTAAGATTTAACCTTGGAGTCGCGGTTGCTATGGTGGAATCCTACAAAGCAATTTGTTTAAATGTGAAAAACGAATTTTTCTCCAGTTGTAAGCAACAACTTTAGTATGGCTGAACGAAATTTAAAGATATTGGAAATTATTAAATTTAAGTGTCTTAATTTTAAATTAGTATTTCCCCACAGTGACAGAAGGAAAATTAAGATTTGATAAATTAACCCCTTGAGCTCTTAAACAGAACTATATCAGATAGCCAGAAAGCAAAGTGGGAAACAATCCTCTGACCAAGAGATGGATCAGTATTAATACAAAAACATACTGGAATTAACCCAGTGTGGTAACACAATACAGCTTCCTGTGACTCGAACTTTATTGCATCACTTCCTGTGATTAGTCCAGGATAAATACTGGACTGATCAGTTGGATCCTGGAGAGGCATAGAGTAAGACCTCTTTTGTATGTAGCACCTTTTTAGTTGATTAAAGCTTACTTTAAGTTCACCACGCGTAAGGCTCATTCTTACGACAATTTAATCAACTTTGAAAAACTTCGCACTCAAACTTTTTGGACGAACTCGGAACTAAGGATCCAGGGAATCACCCATCATGGAAAACATCCTTAAACCATCGCATCTTGACTTGGACCCAAACACCCCAGCAGCCGGTAAGGTGTGGAAACACTGGTATCGCACGTTTGACAATTTTCTCGAATATTGCAAGGCTGATGATGACTCAAAGTTGCGGATACTCATCAACTGTGTCACCCCGAATGTATTTCAGTATGTGGAGGAATGGGGCAGTTACGAGGAGGCAATTCGGACGCTTAAAAGACTATATACTAAGACACCGAATGAGGTCTATGCCAGACATCTACTAGCTACAGCCCAACAAGGGCCGGAGGAATCCATTGATAAATTCCTCCAAGAGCTTCGCAGACTTAGTATGGACTGTAACTTTCAGGCGGCCTCAGCTGAGCTGTACCGTGAAGAAATGATCCGTGATGCTTTCATCTGCGGGCTTGCCTCCTCATTTATACGCCAGCGTCTACTGAAAGTAAGACACTTGAGCTTCAGAGAGCTTATGACATGGCTTGCTCTCTAGATCTGGCAAAAAGAAATGCAGACCTTTATACAGTGCCCAGACCTCGGTCTGCTGCCTTAACTACAGTCAGGCAATTTAAGAGGCCACAGGTGAACTCTATTAGGGAGGACTTTATCCCTGACGATCAATCTGATTACTTCACTGATGAAGAGGATGATGACCCCACGGTGGCAGCCTCTTGGCAATCTAAGAAATGCTTCTTTTGTGGTGATGAGTTTCACCCTCGGAAATTCTGCCCTGCTCGCAATGCGTTTTGCAGTCATTGCAACAAAAAGGGTCATTTTGCAAAGGTTTGCCTATCAAGAGCCTCTACGAGGGCTTATCAAGCTAAGTCCTACCGAACTGCCCCGGTAAGGGCCTATCATGATGTTCCGGCTAAAATCTATCGTGCTTCCTCTCGGGTTTTCTCTCGAAGAAACACACCTAGAGTTTCAGCCACTCTTTGTGCAACGACACCAATTACAGCTGCTTGTCCTCAGAACCTATTCCATGCAGCTACAAAAGCATCAATTAATGGACATACTTTAGATGCCTTAATTGACTCAGGTAGCACTGATAGTTTCATTAGGGAACAGATTGTTGCAGAGTTAAAGCTACATGTTTTCCCATCGGACCAGGCAATTGCGATGGCTCAGTCATCACTTAATACCAGAATTTCTGGCTTTTGTATGGTTGAAATAACACTTAATGGCCACAGGTATCCCTCCACCCGGCTTTTGGTGCTCAAGGACTTATGTAGTGATCTTATCTTAGGGCTGGATTTTCAAAAGCAGCATAAGAAGCTCACCATTGAGTTCGGCGGATCCAAACCTGAACTCACTATTTCTAATATACGACCTCGATTACCGTTCTGTGCATTGTCAGCAGCTTCACTGGATGAACCCTCACTGTTTACCAGTATCCCTCCTCGATGCAAACCGATTATAACAAAGTCACGACGTTTCAGTCAGGAAGACCAGTCTTTTATTGCGGCTGAGATTTCTCGGCTTTTAGCAGAGGATATCATCGAGCCTTGTTCGTTGCCATGGCGCGCCCAGGTCGTTATTGTTAAGAACCCTCTACAACCTCACAAGAAACGGCTGTGCATTGACTATTCACAGACCATCAATCAATATACGGACTTGGACGCATACCCATTGCCGCGCATCGATGATATGGTTAATAAACTGGCTGAGTACATGGTGTTCTCAACATATGATCTGAAAAGTGCCTATCATCAGGTACCCTTGAAGGTCTCAGACAAGCAGTATACGGCCTTTGAAGCCAATGGACGGCTGTATCAATTTCGTCGCCTCCCCTTTGGGGTCACTAATGGAGTGGCTGTCTTCCAGCGAGCAATGGATGACCTGGTCAAACAGGAAGACTTGAAGGATACGTTTCCTTATCTGGACAATATTACTGTCGCAGGTCGCAATCAGCGGGAACATGACGCCAATCTCCAACGATTTTGGGATGCACTCCAGCACCGTAATTTGACATTAAATGCGGCTAAATCCATTGAGCCACAACCAACCATCAACATCCTTGGCTATTGTGTGGGCAATGGCATCATTAAACCTGACCCTGAAAGGCTTCGCCCACTCCAAGAACTCCCGCCACCTAAGAATCCGGCCTCCTTGCGCCGGGCCCTCGGCCTGTTTGCATACTATGCTAAATGGATTCCTAACTTCTCGGACCGAATCCAACCTCTACTGAAGGCCAGCACATTCCCACTAGACACAGCGGCTGTTGCAGCCTTTAACCTCCTGAAAGAACAGTTGGAGAAAGCGGCTCTTCACTCCATCGATGAGAGTCTTCCTTTTGTTGTTGAGTGTGATGCCTCGGAGGTGGCGATCTCGGCCACTCTGAATCAGGAAGGTCGTCTGGTGGCATTTTTGTCCAGGACTTTTCAAGGGGCTGAGCTACATTATCCTCCAGTCGAGAAAGAAGCTACAGCCATCATAGAGGCAGTACGGAAGTGGAGTCATCTCCTAGCTCGCCAGCACTTTACCTTAATCACGGACCAGCGATCGGTCGCCTTCATGCTCGATAATCGAAAACGGACCAAAATTAAAAATAATAAAATCCAGCTTTGGCGGCTGGAATTGGCCTCTTTTGGTTACACCATCCACTATCGACCTGGCAAGGAGAATGTGGCTCCGGATACCCTCACACGAGCATTCTGCTCCGCCATGGCACCGTCTACGCTCGTAGACATCCATGATGGGTTGTGTCATCTGGGCGTTACTCGCATGCTACACTTCGTGCGGTCCCGAAATCTCCCATTCTCTACCGGGGATGTAAAGAAGATGTGCTCGGACTGCAGAGTCTGTGCGGAATTGAAACCTCAGTTTTTCCGCCCCTCGGGTGGTATACTCATACATGCGACCCAGCCAATGCAATGGCTTAGCATTGATTTTAAGGGGCCGTTGCCCTCTTCAACTCGCAACACTTATCTATTGACCATGGTCGATGAGTATTCCCGTTTTCCGTTTGCCTTTCCCTGCCCCAATATGCTGACGACCACGGTTATCAGCTGCCTTGAGCAGGTATTTGCTTTCTGTGGCATGGCATCCTATGTTCATTCGGATCGGGGCCCTTCTTTTATGTCAGGAGAACTCAAGGCCTATCTCTCGGAACGGGGTATTGCTGCCAGCAGAACGACGCCTTATCATCCGGTCGGGAATGGGCAAGTCGAGCGTTTTAACGCTATCATCTGGAATGCGGTACGTCTGGCTTTGAGATCTCGGGGCCTACCCAACCAGCAATGGGAAGCAGTACTTCCAGACGCATTACACTCCACACGGTCCCTCCTTTCGACCGCCACAAATACGACGCCTCATGAACGGTTCTTCCGATTTCAGCGTCGCTCATCCTATGGGATATCTCTCCCGTCGTGGCTGACTGCACCGGGACCAGTGCTACTCCGAAGATATGTTCGGGCGTCTAAGAATGACCCCCTGGTAGATGAGGTTGAGCTCACTGACGTCAACCCTACCTACGCCTATATTCGGTATCCTGACGGTCGGGAATCTACCGTGTCATTGCGGGATCTGGCTCCCTGCCCGCCGAAACATAGAGGGACACCAGGGGATGATATTGTACCAGGCACATCTCTGGGCTCGACAGGTGCCTCTCATCATGATCTGGATCTGACGCCGGCTGGTACCTCACTCCAGCGTGCCGACCTGGGGCAGACTGACTATGAGCCCGTCGGGGCTCACACGCGCAGCCACGATCCACCCCGTACCGTACGCTCGGAAACGGATCTGCCACAGCCCTGCCCGACACCCGTTCGGGGCACCAGTACACAGTCAGGATCGTCCTGACCCCTCACAGAGCGGGCTGGATCACTCGGACTCTGGTCCACGGCCCGCGGCGGGTAAATGGGCTAGGGGCCCTCTAATGCTACGAGAACCCAAGCGGGTGCGGCTCTCCCTCGTCCGGCAGCTACGAAATGGAGGGAGCATCCCGGCCTCCTAATCTTTTGGGGGGGGAGAATGTGGTAACACAATACAGCTTCCTGTGACTCGAACTTTATTGCATCACTTCCTGTGATTAGTCCAGGATAAATACTGGACTGATCAGTTGGATCCTGGAGAGGCATAGAGTAAGACCTCTTTTGTATGTAGCACCTTTTTAGTTGATTAAAGCTTACTTTAAGTTCACCACGCGTAAGGCTCATTCTTACGACACCCAGCATCCGGAATATTAACAGAAGGGTTTATATGACCTCCACTGGAAAGGTAGTAAAACATGGAAAGCTAATAGAAAGGTTAGTTAAGGCGACACAGGAACCTTTAGAAACCGCGGTAATTAAAATAAAGGCCCACACGAAGATAGACATGGACTCATAGGAGCCCCAGGATCAGGCTCCATAGGAAATCGGAATGCAGATTTGGTTGCAAAACTAGCCGCGGAGGAACTTAAACCAGAAGCCGCATTTAAACACGAGATAAATATGGTCATGACAGCCAGTGAGGTACAGGAAGTGAATATAGTGGAGGTACAAGAAAATACTAGTAAAGAGGAAAAGGAGAGATGGAAACAAGCTGGCGCACAGTTACGAGATGGAATTTGGAGATGGGGCCCACGAAACCAGGTGATGGCACCGGAATGTTGTAGACAACAACTGATGGGGCTGTACCATGGTGTAACACGTACCGGCAGAAGTAACATGTTGCACCTACTGACACAGTACTGGTGGTGGCCAAAGATGGGTCGAGAGGTGGTGAAGTATTGTCACCGTTGTATAATATGCGCTAAGAATAATGTAGGACAGAGATGCAGAGTTAGAGTAGCAAACCAACCCAGGCCCCAAGGAAAAAAACTAACAAATTGACTTTACCGGCCCCTTAACGCAGGACCGGGGGAAGAAATATTGCCTGGTAATAATTGACCAATTTACCAGGTGGGTGGAAGCCTTTGCCACCTGAGATTGCTCTGCGAAAACAGTTGCACTAATATTGGCTACCGAGGTTATACCCCGTTGGGGAGTGCCTCTGCAAATTGACTCAGATAACAGCACCCACTTTACTGGTAAAATAATGAAGGAAACTTGTAAGCTGTTAAATGTAACACAAAATACCACATACCACATCACCCCCAGAGCTCGAGGATGGTAGAAAGAATGAATAGGACACTGAAAAACGCGCTGACAAAAGCCATCCAAGAAACAGGAAAGGATGGTCGGAATTAAAAGAAATGAAACTGCAAACTAGGGAAAGACAGGAAGAAAGAGATAAAGATTTGGAATTGACCGCGTTCCCATATATCCCTCCAGGCGGGACTAAGGTAATGGTTAAGAATCTACCAGGAAAACCCGGGTTCACCCCAAAATGGTCAGGACCATATCAGATTTTAATTAGTGGGGATACGTGTGCTTGCATTGATATAAAGGGCATGGGACGATGGAAGCACTGGACACAGCTGAAAGTCTATGACCCTTCACCAATTTAAGAATGGCTACACCAGAACAAATACCTTTCATAGAAAGTGAAGAATATGCTAGACAATATGACGAATGGAAATGGACGCTGGCACAAACACTGGCTTGGATAATAGGTATTATCTTGATAGGATATCACTTGGGATATATCCTGAAATATGTATGGGAACGGTCCCGTCAACTCCGATCGGTTGAACCACGGGAAGAAATCCAGATGGTTATGATTGAGGAACCAAATTAATAACAATATTCTATTAACCCCCACAGGAAAATAGAATCTACAAGCAACAAAGTGGTTCGGTTGGCGATATAGCCTTTGGGACATTGTTAACATAAAGTGATAAGATGAACGTGTTACGTAATATCATGTGTAGTTTGCTTGTTTGTGTAAACATAATATGTAGCCTCGGGAGGAGTCAGGCTAGAGTACCCCCACGGGCCAAAAGAGAGTTACGGGTAAATTGGCAAGGGAATCCATTAACATGGCCTCCGTCTTGGAGCAGGTGGCCAACGATACAGCTGAAGCCCTAGTCAAGGTTAATGCAGAGATGGTAGCCCTCTGCACAGTAGCTTTGCAAAATCGGATGGCCCTTGACTATGTGTTGGCAGAAAAAGGGGGAACCTGTGCCCTAATAGGTACAGAATGTTGTACCTACATACCAGACAGCTCAGAAGAAATAACTAACTTGGCAGAACACATACAGGAAGAAGTAAAAAAGTTAAAACAACGTCCGGCATCCACCGTTTGGGGCTGGGCAACTGGATGGTTGGGATCACTCGGCACATCAGTAGTACAAGGATTGATTTTGTTCTTTGTTATAATATTAGTGATGTATGGTCTGGTCTTATTGTTGAAATGTTGCTGCGCCCAAATGGCAAAAGATGTTGTTCCAGCCGCACCAGTGGGGCAGGTGTATCGTAACATAAAAGATAGATCTCTGTTTATCTAAGAAAGGAAAATGCTTACGCGCGGGTAACGTTTGTATTAATGCATGTGTAAAACTTTAGAGATAGAGTAGAGTAGGGACAAACCATTGGTTGCGGCATATGACACAAGAAGAAACAGACAAACAGATGAAGAAGGGAAAAACTTTAAGCTAAAAAGAATACGTCTACACACGGAAGAAATGGATCATCGCTATTTCAAAGAGAAGGACATGTTCGTGACACGTCAGGCGGAGGACGGAGGATAAAAAAATGGAAGAGGAGAGGAAGAACACTAACCTAAATGGTATGAATAGCTCAAAGGTCGTGATGTGACTGGACTGTGCAGCTCAACCTCTTCCGGGGTGTCTTTCTCTCTCGTTCTCCCGAGCGCGTTCTCATTCACATTGGACTGTGAAACAACAATAACATCGTCAAAAGATCTCGTCAACAGAGCATAAGGAACTGTGTGCCGCCGTTATAACCATGGTATGATGGTCCCCAGGACAAATCAAGCTTTGGCCAGGGACCAATAGGAGGGACTGTAAGGGTAAAATTAATTGTAATAATGTAAGGGCAAATCAGTTGTAATGCTTAAGATTAGTTTAACTGCTTAAAGGACTAGAGTAAAGGTCAAAGTATCTCCAGAAGGCTACAAGCCGATGGAGACAGGGGTATAATTAAATGAGAACCTGCTTGCTTGGTCTGTGGTATAGAAAATGCAGACACTGCAGAACAAAACGTGAATCATTGTTGTCTATAATAAACTAACCTCGAATAGTGTCAAATCACAAACAGACAACTCAGGTTGACTGAAGCTATGATGAAGCAAGAATAAACCTTGCAGCCCAGCTGGCTAACCACCATTAGACAAAAGCAGAACTAGGGAATGGGTTTCACTAACATTGTAAGATTCTAATCAGGTTGTTTTTAGAGACCCTAAGGGTCGCTCATGATGTAATAACTGTGCTGATGTTTGTATTTTCTGGCTTCTTGAAGTGTATAAAGAAGCTGGGCTGCCACTATTAAATTGAGAAGCTGGTCACTAGACCGCGGGGCTATGACTCTTCTCCCAAAGCGCTTTGAATAATAAACTGTGATCTTTTGCTTTGAGACAGACTCGAGTGAATTAATTTTTCACCAACACAGTCCGATAAACAACTGTTCACCACTACTCTCTGTTTCTTGTCACTTAGCCAATTTTGGATCCATGGTTGCTGGCAAGCCTATAATGTGGCACTTTATCAAACGGTTTTTGGAAGTCCATGTACACTACGTCAACCGCATTGCCCTCATCAACCCTCTCTGTTACCTCATCAGTAAAAGTTATGGGGATATTTAATCGAGGGGTTCAAAATATTCAGGTTTTTTTGATAGAGTAAATAGGGAGTAACTGTTTCCACTGGCAGGAGGGTCAGTAACCAGAGGACACAGATTTAAAGTAATTGGAAAAGAACCAGAGGGGAGATGAGGAGCAATTTTTTATGCAGCGAGTTGTTGTGACCTGGAATGCACTGCATGAAAGTGTTGGTGAAACATTAATTCACTCGAGACTGTCTCAAAGCAAAAGATCACAGTTTATTATTCAAAGCGCTAAAGGGAGAAGAGTCATAGTCCCCGCGGTCTATTGACCAGCTTCTCAATTTAATAGTAGCAGCCAAGCTTCTTTATACACTTCAAGAAGCCAGAAAGTACAAACATCAGCAGTTATTACATCATGAGTGACCCTTAGTCAGGGTCTCTAAAAACAACCTGATTAGAATCTTACAATGTTAGCGAAACCCATTCTAGTTCTGCTTTTGTCTAATGGTGGTTAGCCATCTGGGCTGCAAGGTTTATTCTTGCTCCATCATAGCTTCGGTCAACCTGAATTGTCTGTTAGTGATTGGACACCATTCGAGGTTAGTTTATTATAGACAACAATGATTCACGTTTTGTTCTGCAGTGTCTGCATTATCTATACCGCAGACCAAGCAAGCAGGTTTTTATTTAATTATACCCCTGTCTCCATCGGCTTGTGGCCTTCAGGAGATATTTTGACCTTTACTCTAGTCTTTTAAGCAGTCCAACTAACTTTAAGCATTACAAGCCCTTACATTATTACAATTAATTTTACCCTTACAAAAGGATGGTGGAAGCAATAACTTTCAAAAGAGAATTGGATAAATACTTGAAAAGGAAAAATCACAGGGCTCTGGGGAAAGAGCAGGGGAGAGAGAGGGACTTATTGGATCGCTCTTTCAAAGAGCCGGCACAGGCACGATGAGCCGAATGTCCTCCTTTTTGTGTTGTATGATTCGATGATTCGATAATATCCTCTCCATCAACAAGACCACGTACCTCCACCTTTGTAATATCACCCATCCCTGCCCCAACCTCAGCCTATCTCCTTACTTTGCACTTGTTATAAAGTGCTGGAGAGGCTACTACTCCACAGACTAGCCCCCATCATCGAGCCAACCATTCCTAAGGAGCAAGCGGGCTTCCGGAGCGGCCATAACTGCTGCGACCAAGTGGTAGCTTTAACAACGCACATCGAAGCAGGCTTCCAGCGCCAGCTCAAGGCTGCCGTCGCACCTGTCAGCGGCGAACGACACAGTATGGAAGCATGGACTGCTTTTCAAGCTCTCCACCAATTTTACCCTGCAGAACAATGATTCATCTTCTCAACTCCATGCTTAGCAACCGACACTTCCGTGTGTATTCTGACACCCAGAAGAGCAAATATAGGACATTGAACATAAGAACATAAGAAATAGGAGCAGGAGTAGGCCATTTGGTCCCTCGAGCCTGCTCCGCCATTTAATGAGATCATGGCTGATCTAATATATTACCCCCAACCCCGTGAGCTCTTATCTTGTGCAGCAACCTTTTATGTGGCACCTTATCGAATACCTTCTGGAAATCCAAACACACCACATCCACTGGTTCCCCTTTATCCACCCTGCTCGTTACATCCTCAAAGAACTCCAGCAAATTTGTCAAACATGATTTCCCTTTCATAAAATCATGCTGACTCCCACAGGGGTCTGTCCTGGTACCCATGTTATTCAATGTTTACACCAGTGACGTGCCCGAAACAGAGTCCCACAAGCTCGTATACGCTGATGACATTGCCCTGGCCACACAAAACATGAATCTGTCCATCACCGAGGAGACCCTGACCAGTGATTTACAGAGGATGGAGGCCTACTTCCACCGATGGCAACTTCGGCCAAACCCGCAAAAGACGGTCACCTCGACATTCCACCTCAACACCCATCAAGCAAACCAAGCTTTGAAAGTCTCCTTTTGCGGTGCAGAGGTAAACCATGCCAAAAAACCCTCCTATTTAGGAGTCACGCTCGATCGCACCCTGTCGTATAGACAACATCTCCAGAACCTTGAGTAGAAACTAAAGAGTAGAGTCAACTTGATCCAGAAACTCACCGGATCCACATGGGGAGCAGACGCTCAAACCCTCCGTACGGCAGTACTCGCCCTGGTGTACTCTACAGCGGAGTACTGCTCTCCGGCATGGCTATCGAGTCTGCATGTCAAATCCGCTGATGTCCAGCTGAATTCTACAATGAGAATTATCACCGGTACACTTTTATCGACACCAACACCTTGGCTGCCCGTGCTTGCAAACATCACACCACCACACCTACGCTGTGAATATGCAGTCTCCAGAGAACACAACCGCTACACCAGCAAAGACATGCCAATCCAGGCCAACTTGAACAACCTACCACCAAACCTTCTCAAATCTTGAAGGCCATTTTGGACCATCGCCGAAGCCCTTCAGCGATTTCCCCTCAGCCTTGATGACCGATGGCGAAATGCTTTGAAGAACTGCGACATACGGAATGGATTCCTTATAGAGGACCCCACAGTACAACTTGGATGATCATACCTTCCTCGCAAACAGTGGACAACCATCCATCGCCTCAGAACCGGTCATGGTAGATGCTGCCACCTTCTCCATAGATGGAAGATTAAAGCATCCCCATCGTGCGACTGTGGAGCTCCTAATCAGACCCTGGAGCACATCATTGAGCACTGCCCACAGAGGAAATTCACAGGCAGCCTACAAGATATCCACGCGGTCACACCAGAAGCTTTGCCCTGGATATCTGACTCAGATATTGACATCTGATTTGCTTTGCTACAACCATACGAAAGAAGAAGAAGCCTATCAGGTGCTGAAATCCTCTGCCCATATTCTAACTCGCACCAAGTCCTGTTCACCCATCACCCCTGTGCTCGCTGACCTACATTGAATCCCGGTCCAGCAATGCCTCTCTTTTAAAATTCTCATTCCTGTGTTCAACTCCTTCCCTAACCTCGCCCCTCCCTATCTCTGTGATCTCCTCCAGCCCTACAACCCTCCGAGATCTCTGCGTTCCTCCAATTCTTGCCTCTTGTCCATCCCCACACTCCCTTCGCCCCACCATTGGTGGTTGTGCCTTCAGCTGCCTAGGCCCTAAGCTCTGGAATTCCCTCCCTATTAGAGTTTTATCTTGTTAACTGGGCTTTGCCTTGTACTAGACGGATTGCTGACAGTCTTACCAGCTAAGGCAATGGACACAATAGAAACATGACTCGTTCCTATTGGGAGCAGTTTTGACCTCTTGTTGTTCCTTGACTGCCTCAAGCTCGTATCTTTCAAATTCCCTGAACTTTTGTATGTTGGACCTTTTATAATCTTAGTAACGTCTTGCTAACATGATGATGATGTCAACGTGTTCTGGTTAAATTTAACGAATACGTAACACATTAACCCATTGAATCATCTTGTAAATTATATAATTCTCAACTGAGTCTGTGCGACGTTATCTAGGCCGCGAAGTTCAGCACCTTAGCGCTGGCTGTTATGGTCGGTTTGAAGCACAAAATGGCAGCCACCTTGCTTACGCCCATTTCTGGCGCGGTCCACGCTGGTTGCCATCTTGGGAAGGGCGATAGCGTGGACAGGTCGTGCGTGCACCGGCAGAAATCAAATGAGACTAATCGTGAAGTCAATCATGTAACGCTGATTTGATGCACAACCTGCCATTTTGGGCATCGCCTCTCCACTGTGCACCCTCTCCTAAACACACACAGCTGAACGAGAGACCCCAGCAGCGCTACTTAAAGCGACACAATGCGACTTTGAGGTAAGTTGCTTTGTGCCTTTGTACTGGTTCCTGTACAGTTTGTTGGAGTAGGGCCTTGGTGTAAGACATTGAAAAAGTTGGGGAAGTGTGCAGGGAGTGCAGGGAGTGCGGCTGGACGTTGGGAAGGCAATGGCTCTTAAAGGAAAGCCTCTGACTACACCACTTGTTCCTAGTCCTGGGGGCTCTAGTTGCAGCCCCCCTCGTGCTGCAGCATGACAGGGAGATGGAGCAGAGGCGGCAAAGACAAGCTGCTCACAGAGGGAGGAATGGAGGGGGAGGGGGGCTGTCAGCAGACCTTACCCACCTAGAGTCTTCAGGGAGCACGTCTCCTACCTGCACCTAAGACAGGAGCAGTGTGTTCGGAGGCTCCGCTTCACCAAGAAGGTGGTCACAGATCTCTGCCGCATCTTATAACCAGACCTGCAGCCTCAGAGCAGGGTGATGACGGCGCTGTCAGTGTCCCTCAAGGTGACCGTGGTCTCAATTTTTTCACCAGCAGATCCTTCCAGGCTGGAGCAGACGACAAAGCAAACATCTCACAGTTAGCCATCCATCGCTACATCCGAGAGGTCACAGAGGCTCTTTACTCCTAAAGAAGGGACTTCATTGTCTTCTGTCTGAACAGAGAGAAGCAGGAGGAGCATGCTTGTGGCTTTGCCAGGACAGCAGCTTTCCCCATGGTACAGGTTGCCACCGACTGCACACATGTGGCTTTGCGGGCACCGCATACCAATCCTGAGATATTCCATAACCGCAAAGGATACCATTCTCTTAATGAGCAGTTGTTGTGCGACTACACACAGTGCATCATGATGGTGAATGCCCGCTATCCTGGCAGCAGCCATGATGCTTTCATCCTGCGCTAGTCCGGTGTGCCAGCAATCTTCCAGCTACCATATCAAACCTGAGGGTGGCTGCTCAGAGACAAGGGCTATCTGCTCTACACCTGGCTCCTGACTCCCCTCCACAACCCCACCACTCATGCCCAGCACTCATATAATGAGAGCCATGCTTGCACCAGGAACATCAATCCCATCGAGCAGACCATCGGGCGACTGAAACAGCGGTTCCACTGCCTTGACCGCTCGGGAGGAGCCCTCCAGTACATGCCGGAGCGGGTGTCCCATTTCATGGTGGTCTGCTGCAACCTCCACAACTTGGTCATCATGAGGGCACAGCCCTTGACACCAGGGATTGTGGGACCACCTCAGCAGGAGGAGGAGGAGGAGGAGAAGGAGGAGGAGGAAGGGAGGAGGAGGAGGAGGAAGGGAGGAGGAAGGGAGGAGGAGGCAGCTGATCCCCATTCCGTATGGGCTGTCCGTGAGCGCCTCATCAGAATCCAGTTCCCCTGACTGAAACCCCAGATCCCCATTGCTCACCACTTCCCCATCTTACCATCCCTCTGTCACAGAACATCACAGCGTCCTCCTGGGCACAGAGCTGAAATGAAAGCCACCACAAAACAAACATTCCAAACATAATTTATAAATTAATAATTCCAATATAACATTACAAAGTCAACTAATCACTCTTGTGCATTCCCTTAGTGCCTGTCTTGCATTTTCCTTCGCCTGTACTAGTGCTCCTACGCAGTGCTACCCCAATAGCTGCAGCATGGCTGGTGGAAGGCTGCTGACTCTCAGTGTGGGAGACTTCAGATGGCCCTTGCAGGATGACCTCGAGCAGCTCTGGACCTAGAAGGCCCGGCTGTAGACTGCACCACCTCGGCATGGGCAGCAGCAGTCTGGGCTGGCTGACAGGTTCCTGCAAGGGCACTGGCGGAGTGGCAGGGGTGGGAGTAGGAATGCTGTCATCCTGAGAGAGGACGGCAGGTTCTTGCTCCACGGGGCCACTGCCACTCCCACGGGGACAGCACCTCAGCATTACCGATTAACTCATTAAATTATCTTGTAAATTATATAATTCCCTTAAGTGAGTCTGCGCGACGTTATCTAGGTCGTGAAGTTCAGCACCTTAGCGCCGGATGTTATTGTGGTTTGAAGCAAAAAAATGGCGGCCACCTTGCTTCTGCCGCGGTCCACGCTGGTTGCCATCTTGGGAAGGGCGATAGCGTGGATGGGTCGTGCGTGCACCGGCAGAAATCAAATGAAACTAATCGTGATGTCAATCATGTAACGCTGATTTGATGCACAACCTGCCATTTTGGACATCGCCTCTCCACTGTGCACCCTCTCCTAAACACACACAGCTGTACGAGAGACCCCAGCAGCGCTACTTAAAGCGACACGATGCAACTTTGAGGTAAGTTGCGTTGTGCCTTTGTACTGGTTCCTGTACAGTTTGTTGGAGTAGGGCCTTGGTGTAAGACATTGAAAAAGTTGGGGAAGTGTGCCGGGAGTGCAGGGAGTGCGGCTGGACATTGGGAAGGCAATGGCTCTTAAAGGAAAGCCTCTGACTACACCACTTGTTCCTAGTCCTGGGGGCTCTAGTTGCAGCCCCCCTCGTGCTGCAGCATGACAGGGAGATGGAGCAGAGGCGGCAAAGACAAGCTGCTCACAGAGGGAGGAATGGAGGGGGAGGGGGGCTGTCAGCAGACCTTACCCACCTAGAGTCTTCAGGGAGCACGTCTCCTACCTGCACCTAAGACAGGAGCAGTGTGTTCGGAGGCTCCGCTTCACCAAGAGGTGGTCACAGATCTCTGCCGCCTCTTGGAACCAGACCTGCAGCCTCAGAACTGGCGCTGTCAGTGGGCCTCAAGGTGACCGTGGCCTCAATTTTTCACCAGCGGATCCTTCCAGGCTGGAGCAGGCAACATAGCAAACATCTCACAGTTCGCTGTCATTGCTGCAAAGACAAGCTGCTCGCAGAGGGAGGAGGAGGAGGGGCAGGAAGGCTCTCAGCAGGAGGCCTTACCCACCTAGGGTCTTAAGGGAGCACTTCTCCTACCTGCACTTAAACCAGGAGGTCACAGAGGCTCTCTGCTCTCTGCTCTAGGAGAAGGGATGTCATTGTCTTCTCTCTGAACAGAGATAATCAGAAGGAGCCACACGTCACTCTGCCAGCACATTGGGCTTCCCATGGACGCCATTGACTGCACACACATGACTTTGCATACACCACATATCAATGCTGAGATGTACTGTAACTACAAAGGCTACCATTCTCTTAATGTGCAGTTGGTGTGCAACTACTCCCAGCGCATCATGATGGTGAATGCCCGCTATCCTGGCAACAGTCTTGATGCCTTCATCCTGCGCCAGTCCGCTGTGCCAGCACTCTTCCAGCCACCACGTCAAACGCTGCTCGGTGATAAATGATATCCACTCTACACTGTAGAATTCGCAATATATCGCGATTTTATTAATAAGGAGAAAAACACATAGTTTCGTTCAAACAGCTTTTATTTCAGCAGAATGCTGTCAGGTTTTCAAAGTGGACACAAGCAGCTTGTAAAATGGCCGCCGCACCTCGTGGCAGAACATTCTAGACTTTTCAACAGGCAGACAAGATGGCGTTCCAATAAACATTTGTGCAAGATCGATTAAGACTCAGCACATTGAAGATAATACACGAGACATCATGGGTTTACAGTATACACATAAATACTGAAATCGGTCTCCCAGGTACGAATAAAAGCTATTGTACCAAGTAATCAAGAACCCATCCAAGGACATTAATATGTAGAATCCCGACGACTCTACGATGAGAGAGCCGTTAGCGGGTAGTTACAGAAAACACTTGGAAGCCCCAAAACCCCTCCGGGGAGAACACCGACCGATTAAACAATGGGAGAAATATTAACAGGTACTCAGACGTTTATGAGTAGCCCCGAAACCCATTAAAACGAAGATCACCCTATACAAGACATTTGAGCGCCAAACCCTAACAAAAGAAAAAGACATTAAGGTTGGGCGGGAAACGGAAGATTTTGCACTATAATTGCAAGCTCCAAACCGTCCATCTCTCTCTTATTCGGTTGACTCTTATCCTTGTGGCTGCTCCTATGCTCTTGACTCGCCGTCTTGTTCCTGCTTGCCTCGTGTCTCTTTTCAAAAGACTGTTGAACTTTACGATCCGCTCGAATCTACCTCGTGTCGTGTCGCGAAGACCTGTGTAGAACTGGGCTCTGAAGCCTTGAAGCGGGCGCACCATTCCGATAAGTCGGTAAACAGTGTTGGAACCGAAGGCCCGAGATGAGATGAGATGAGATGAGATGAGATGAGATGAGATGAGAAGAGAAGAAGACCATACTTATCGCCACGGTCAGTAAGCCCCGACCGCGCCTGTAGGTCGAATGGACATTTTCCTTGCCAGGAAGACTTCTTTGAGTTCTACAGAACTGACACAGGAAGACTCTTCTTCGAGTTTTATCGAACCGGTGTGAGGGCACAGGAAGACTCTTTTTTGAGTAGAGTCGGAACTCCGAGGACAACACAGATCTTCATGACAGCAGACGTTCCAGCCTGCTAGCCGGAGCAGAAACGAGTAAACAAGTGGGGCCTGGAGACCCCCTGATCGACACGTGGGCGCTGCGGTGAAAAACATCCGATCAGAGTTTTCGGAATTCTCCGAGTTATCACGAGTGGTGAGCATGAGTCTCGAATCCTACGAATCTAGCTTAGGACAGATATTGATAGGGGAGGGTTTTAAGTATTAAGGATAATTGTAATGTGTGCCCTCATTTACGATGTGTCGTTCGTTCCTCGTTTCCCCGAAATTAGTTACATAACTGCGTGTAAGATTGTACTGTCATTAATCTGTGCTTATGACATGTATTTCGTAATCTTAAGTACTATGCAATAAAGATTTTCCATTTCGTACCATTCAACCGAGTCTACCTGAGTTTCATCTCCATTACTGCTCTCGCATCTAAGTCCAGTGTCTAGAACCGTAAGGGCGAGTGGGTCGAACCACTCACAGGTGTGTCTAGTGCTCCCAGACTGGCTGGAGACCAGAACAGGCAACAAGGCCTAAACCCGCACTGACATTCAGGCTGCACAGAGCCACACGAATCTCACAGGCTGAGAGACAAAAACCCTTACAACACCGCGCTGATGACTCCCCTCCGCAACCCCACCACTCATTGCCAGCAATCATATAATGACAGCCATGCTGCCACCAGGAACATCATCGAGCAGATCATCGGGGTGCTCAAGCAACGGTTCCGCTGCCTTGGGAGTGAGCCCTCCAGTACTCGCCGGAGTTGGCGTCCTATGTCGTGGTGATCTGCTGCAACCTCCACAACTTGACCATCATGAGGGTGCAGCCCTTGCCACCAGGGGTTCCAGGACCACCTCAGGAGGAGGAAGAGGATGAGAAGGAGGAAGAGGAGGAGGAGAAGGAAGGGAGGAGGCAGTCTGCAAATCCCCATTCCGGGCGGGCTGTCCGTGAGCGCCTCATCAGAATCCGGTTCCCCTGACTGAAACCCCAGATCCCCGTTGCTCACCACTTCCCCATCTTACCATCCCTCTGTCATGGAACATCACAGCGTCCTCCTGGGCACAGAGCTAAAATGAAAGCCACCACAAAACAAACATTCCAAACATAATTTATAAATTAATAATTCCAATATAACATTACAAAGTCAACTAATCACCCTTGTACATTCCCTTAGTGCCTGTCTTCCGTGTGCCTTTGCCTGTCCTAGTGCTCCTACGCAGTGCTACCCCAGTGGCTGCAGCATGGCTGGTGGAAGGTTGCTGACTTTCCATGGGGGAGACTTCAGATGGCCTTGGAGGACGACCTCGAGCAGCTCTGGGCCTAGTAGACCCGGCTGTAGACTGCACCATCTCAGCATGGGCGGCAGCAGTCTGGGCTGGCTGGCTGACAGGCAGCAGCAAGGGCACTGGTGAAGTGGCAACAGTGGGAGTGGGAATCCTGTCATCTTGAGGGAGGGCAGCAGGTTCTTGCTCCACGGAGCCACTACCACTCCCCCGGGTCGGCACCTCAGCATTCCTAGCCATCTGTTGGGGGACAGATTGCTGGACAGCTGTGACACCCTGCAAGCCCTTTTCCACAGTTGTAAACCCAGCCACCCTAACAGCAGTCTGAGCTTGCGTGGCAGCACTCAGGCATTGGGTTGCTTCTGCTGCAATGGAAGCTGCGACATCGCCCATCACACCCTACGTCATGGTTGGGTCCACAAGTGCTCTAATGGACAGTGACAAGAGGCTCTCTGGCAGGCCTGCCATTGCACCAAACACTTCTGTGTGCATGCTCATCACCCGTCTTCTGAACACCAAACCATCGAAGAGCTCATCTGTGTCCTGTGCAGCAGGACTCATGTGCGAACTCGCCCTCCGGGGAGCAGGCTCCTGCGCTACCCTTTCCCCCGGGCCTGGCTGCAGGAGAAAGCATGAAGTTCAGATTGTGGTGAGGGGAGGGGTGTGGAAAGCAAGATTGCCATGTGCTACCCCAGTGGCTGCAGCATGGCTGGTGGAAGAGTGTGAAATATTAGATGAGATAAACATAGTGGGAGAGGAAGCATTAAGTGGTTTAGCATCTTTAAAGTAGATAAATCCCCAGGCCTGAATGAAATGTATCCCAGACTGTTAAGAGAAGTAAGAGAGGAAATAGCAGAGGCTCTGACCATCATTTTCCAATCCTCTCTAGCTACAGGTGTGGTGCCGGAGGACTAGAGGAATGCTAACGTTGTATCGTTGTTCAAAAAGGGAGAAAGGGACTGTCGTAAGAATGAGCCTTACGCGTGGTGAACTTAAAGTAAGCTTTAATCAACTAAAAAGGTGCTACATACAAAAGAGGTCTTACTCTATGCCTCTCCAGGATCCAACTGATCAGTCCAGTATTTATCCTGGTCTAATCACAGGAAGTGATGCAATAAAGTTCGAGTCACAGGAAGCTGTATTGTGTTACCACATTCTCCCCCCCCAAAAGATTAGGAGGCCGGGATGAAGTTCGAGTCACAGGAAGCTGTATTGTGTTACCACATTCTCCCTCCATTTCGTAGCCGCTGGACGAGGGAGAGCCGCACCCGTTTGGGTTCTCGTAGCGGTAGAGGGCCCCTAGCCCGTTTACCCGCCGCGGGCCGTGGACCAGAGTCCGAGTGATCCAGCCCGCTCTGTGAGGGGTCAGGACGATCCTGACTGTGTACTGGTGCCCGAACGGGTGTCGAGCAGGGCTGTGGCAGATCCGTTTCCGAGCGTACGGTACAGGGTGGATCGTGGCTGCGCATGCGAGCCCCGACGGGCTCATGGTCAGTCTGCCCCAGGTCGGCACGCTGGAGTGAGGTACCAGCCGGCGTCAGATCCAGATCGTGATGTGAGGCACCTGGCGAGCCCAGAGATGTGCCTGGTACAATATCATCCCCTGGTGTCCCTCTATGTTTCGGCGGGCAGGGAGCCAGATCCCGCAATGACACGGTAGATTCCCGACCGTCAGGATACCGAATATAGGCATAGGTAGGGTTGACGTCAGTGAGCTCAACCTCATCTACCAGGGGGTCATTCTTAGATGCCCGGACATATCTTCGGAGTAGCACTGGTCCCGGTGCAGTCAGCCACGACGGGAGAGATATCCCATAGGATGAGCGACGCTGAAATCGGAAGAACCGTTCATGAGGCGTCGTATTTGTGGCGGTCGAAAGGAGGGACCGTGTGGAGTGTAATGCGTCTGGAAGTACTGCTTCCCATTGCTGGTTGGGTAGGCCCCGAGATCTCAAAGCCAGACGTACCGCATTCCAGATGATAGCGTTAAAACGCTCGACTTGCCCATTCCCGACCGGATGATAAGGCGTCGTTCTGCTGGCAGCAATACCCCGTTCCGAGAGATAGGCCTTGAGTTCTCCTGACATAAAAGAAGGGCCCCGATCCGAATGAACATAGGATGCCATGCCACAGAAAGCAAATACCTGCTCAAGGCAGCTGATAACCGTGGTCGTCAGCATATTGGGGCAGGGAAAGGCAAACGGAAAACGGGAATACTCATCGACCATGGTCAATAGATAAGTGTTGCGAGTTGAAGAGGGCAACGGCCCCTTAAAATCAATGCTAAGCCATTGCATTGGCTGGGTCGCATGTATGAGTATACCACCCGAGGGGCGGAAAAACTGAGGTTTCAATTCCGCACAGACTCTGCAGTCCGAGCACATCTTCTTTACATCCCCGGTAGAGAATGGGAGATTTCGGGACCGCACGAAGTGTAGCATGCGAGTAACGCCCAGATGACACAACCCATCATGGATGTCTACGAGCGTAGACGGTGCCATGGCGGAGCAGAATGCTCGTGTGAGGGTATCCGGAGCCACATTCTCCTTGCCAGGTCGATAGTGGATGGTGTAACCAAAAGAGGCAAATTCCAGCCGCCAAAGCTGGATTTTATTATTTTTAATTTTGGTCCGTTTTCGATTATCGAGCATGAAGGCGACCGATCGCTGGTCCGTGATTAAGGTAAAGTGCTGGCGAGCTAGGAGATGACTCCACTTCCGTACTGCCTCTATGATGGCTGTAGCTTCTTTCTCGACTGGAGGATAATGTAGCTCAGCCCCTTGAAAAGTCCTGGACAAAAATGCCACCAGACGACCTTCCTGATTCAGAGTGGCCGAGATCGCCACCTCCGAGGCATCACACTCAACAACAAAAGGAAGACTCTCATCGATGGAGTGAAGAGCCGCTTTCTCCAACTGTTCTTTCAGGAGGTTAAAGGCTGCAACAGCCGCTGTGTCTAGTGGGAATGTGCTGGCCTTCAGTAGAGGTTGGATTCGGTCCGAGAAGTTAGGAATCCATTTAGCATAGTATGCAAACAGGCCGAGGGCCCGGCGCAAGGAGGCCGGATTCTTAGGTGGCGGGAGTTCTTGGAGTGGGCGAAGCCTTTCAGGGTCAGGTTTAATGATGCCATTGCCCACACAATAGCCAAGGATGTTGATGGTTGGTTGTGGCTCAATGGATTTAGCCGCATTTAATGTCAAATTACGGTGCTGGAGTGCATCCCAAAATCGTTGGAGATTGGCGTCATGTTCCCGCTGATTGCGACCTGCGACAGTAATATTGTCCAGATAAGGAAACGTATCCTTCAAGTCTTCCTGTTTGACCAGGTCATCCATTGCTCGCTGGAAGACAGCCACTCCATTAGTGACCCCAAAGGGGAGGCGACGAAATTGATACAGCCGTCCATTGGCTTCAAAGGCCGTATACTGCTTGTCTGAGACCTTCAAGGGTACCTGATGATAGGCACTTTTCAGATCATATGTTGAGAACACCATGTACTCAGCCAGTTTATTAACCATATCATCGATGCGCGGCAATGGGTATGCGTCCAAGTCCGTATATTGATTGATGGTCTGTGAATAGTCAATGCACAGCCGTTTCTTGTGAGGTTGTAGAGGGTTCTTAACAATAACGACCTGGGCGCGCCATGGCAACGAACAAGGCTCGATGATATCCTCTGCTAAAAGCCGAGAAATCTCAGCCGCAATAAAAGACTGGTCTTCCTGACTGAAACGTCGTGACTTTGTTATAATCGGTTTGCATCGAGGAGGGATACTGGTAAACAGTGAGGGTTCATCCAGTGAAGCTGCTGACAATGCACAGAACGGTAATCGAGGTCGTATATTAGAAATAGTGAGTTCAGGTTTGGATCCGCCGAACTCAATGGTGAGCTTCTTATGCTGCTTTTGAAAATCCAGCCCTAAGATAAGATCACTACATAAGTCCTTGAGCACCAAAAGCCGGGTGGAGGGATACCTGTGGCCATTAAGTGTTATTTCAACCATACAAAAGCCAGAAATTCTGGTATTAAGTGATGACTGAGCCATCGCAATTGCCTGGTCCGATGGGAAAACATGTAGCTTTAACTCTGCAACAATCTGTTCCCTAATGAAACTATCAGTGCTACCTGAGTCAATTAAGGCATCTAAAGTATGTCCATTAATTGATGCTTTTGTAGCTGCATGGAATAGGTTCTGAGGACAAGCAGCTGTAATTGGTGTCGTTGCACAAAGAGTGGCTGAAACTCTAGGTGTGTTTCTTCGAGAGAAAACCCGAGAGGAAGCACGATAGATTTTAGCCGGAACATCATGATAGGCCCTTACCGGGGCAGTTCGGTAGGACTTAGCTTGATAAGCCCTCGTAGAGGCTCTTGATAGGCAAACCTTTGCAAAATGACCCTTTTTGTTGCAATGACTGCAAAACGCATTGCGAGCAGGGCAGAATTTCCGAGGGTGAAACTCATCACCACAAAAGAAGCATTTCTTAGATTGCCAAGAGGCTGCCACCGTGGGGTCATCATCCTCTTCATCAGTGAAGTCATCAGATTGATCGTCAGGGATAAAGTCCTCCCTAATAGAGTTCACCTGTGGCCTCTTAAATTGCCTGACTGTAGTTAAGGCAGCAGACCGAGGTCTGGGCACTGTATAAAGGTCTGCATTTCTTTTTGCCAGATCTAGAGAGCAAGCCATGTCATAAGCTCTCTGAAGCTCAAGTGTTTTACTTTTCAGTAGACGCTGGCATATAAATGAGGAGGCAAGCCCGCAGATGAAAGCATCACGGATCATTTCTTCACGGTACAGCTCAGCTGAGGCCGCCTGAAAGTTACAGTCCATACTAAGTCTGCGAAGCTCTTGGAGGAATTTATCAATGGATTCCTCCGGCCCTTGTTGGGCTGTGGCTAGTCGATGTCTGGCATAGACCTCATTCGGTGTCTTAGTATATAGTCTTTTAAGCGTCCGAATTGCCTCCTCGTAACTGCCCCATTCCTCCACATACTGAAATACATTCGGGGTGACACAGTTGATGAGTATCCGCAATTTTGAGTCATCATCAGCCTTGCAATATTCGAGAAAATTGTCAAACGTGCGATACCAGTGTTTCCACACCTTACCGGCTGCTGGGGTGTTTGGGTCCAAGTCAAGACGCGATGGTTTAAGGATGTTTTCCATGATGGGTGATTCCCTGGATCCTTAGTTCCGAGTTCGTCCAAAAAGTTTGAGTGCGAAGTTTTTCAAAGTTGATTAAATTGTCGTAAGAATGAGCCTTACGCGTGGTGAACTTAAAGTAAGCTTTAATCAACTAAAAAGGTGCTACATACAAAAGAGGTCTTACTCTATGCCTCTCCAGGATCCAACTGATCAGTCCAGTATTTATCCTGGACTAATCACAGGAAGTGATGCAATAAAGTTCGAGTCACAGGAAGCTGTATTGTGTTACCACAGGGACAGACCGAGTAATTACAAGCCAGTCAGCCTAACCTCGGTGGTGGGAAAATTGTTGGAAAAAGTTCAGAGGGACGGTATTAGTCGTCAGTTAGAAAGGCACGGATTAATCAGGGACAGTCGGCATGGATTTGTTAATCTGACTAACTTGATTTAATTATTTGAGGAGGTAATGAGGAGGGTCGATGAGGGTAGTGCGTTTGATCATAGAAGAATCATAGGATCATAGAAAGTTACAGCACGGAAGGAGGCCATTTCAGCCCATCGTCTCCGCGCCGGCCAACAAAGAGCTATCCAGCATAATCCCACTTCCCAGCTCTTGGTCCGTAGCCCTGCAGGTTAGAGCATCCCAAGTGCACATCCAAGTACTTTTTAAATGTGGTTAGGGTTCCTGCCTCTACCACCCTTTCAGGCAGTGAGTTCCAGACCCCCACAACCCTCTGGGTAAAGACATTTCCCCTCAAATCACCTCCAAACCTTCCCCCAATTACTTTAAATCTGTGCCCCCTGGTTTTTGACCCCTCTGCTAAGGGAAATAGGTCCTTTCTATCCACTTTATCTAGGCCCCTCATAATTTTATACACCTCAATAAGGTCTCCCCTCAGCCTTCTCTGTTCCAAGGAAAACAAACCCAGCCTATCCAGTCTTTCCTCATAGCTAAGATTCTTTACTCCCGGCAACATCCTTGTAAATCTTCTCTGTACCCTCTCCAGTGCAATCACATCTTTCCTGTGGTGACAGGAACTGCATGCAGTACTCTAGCTGAGGCCTAACTCGTGTTTTATACAGTTGAAGCATAACCCCCCTGCTCTTGTATTCTATGCCACGGCTAAGAAAGGCAAGCATTCCGTATGCCTTCTTAACCACCTTATCTACCTGGTCTGCTACCTTCAGGGATCTGTGGACATGCACTCCAAGGTCCCTTTGTTCCTCTACACTGCTCAGTGTCCTACCATTTAATGTGTATTCCCTTTCCTTGTTAGCCCTCCCCAAATGCATTACCTCACACTTCTCCGGATTGAATTCCATTTGGCACTGTTCTGCCCACCTGACCAATTTATTGATATCTTCCTGCAGTCGACAGCTTCCTTCTTCAATATCAACCACACAGCCGATTTTAGTATCATCTGCAAACTTCTTAATCATACCCCCTATATTCAAGTCAAGATCGTTGATATATACCACAAAAAGCAAGGGACCTAGTACTGAGCCCTGCGGAACCCCACTGGAAACAACCTTCCAGTCACAAAAACACCCATCAACCATTACCCTCTGCTTTCTGTCTCCGAGCCAGTTCTCAATCCAACTTGACACTTTGCCCTGGATCCCATGGGCTTTTAACTTCGTGACCAGTCTGCCATGTGGAACCTTATCAAAAGCCTTGCTAAAGTGCATATACACTACATCAAATGCACTACCCTCATCTACCCTCCTTGTTACCTCCTCAAAAAATTCAATCAAGTTTGTCAGACATGACCTTCCCTTAACAAATCCGTGCTGACAATCCTTGATTAATCCATGTCTTTCTAAATGAAGATTTATCCTGTCCTTCAGAATTCTTTCCAATAATTTTCCCACCACCGAGGTTAGGCTGACTAGCCTGTAATTACTCGGTCTATCCTTTTCTCCCTTTTAAAACAAGGGTACCACATTAGCAGTCCTCCAGTCCTCCGGCACCACACCTGAAGCCAGAGAGGATTGAAAAATGATGGTCAGGGCCTCTGCTATTTCCTCTTTTGCTTCGCTTAACAGCCTGGGATACATTTCATCCGGGCCTGGGGATTTATCCACTTTTAAAGCTGTTAAACCCCTTAATACTTCCTCTCTCACTATGTTTATTTCATCTAATATTTCACACTCCTCCCCCACGATAGCAATGTCTGCTTCGCCCCTCTCCTTTGTGAAAACAGACGCAAAGTATTCATTAAGAACCCTACCGACATCTCCCGCCTCCACACACAGATTACCCTCATGATCTCTAATAGGCCCTACCGTTTCTTTAGTTATCCTCTTAATCTTAATATATTTATAAAACATCTTTGGGTTTTCCTTGATTTTACTTGCCAAGAATTTTTCATGCTCTCTCTTTGCTTTCCTAATATTTTTAATTGCACCCCTGCACTTTCTGTACTCTTCTATAGATTCTGGAGTATTTAGCCCTCGGTATCTGTCATACTCCTCCCTTTTTTTCTTTATTCTACCCTGTATGTCCCTAGACATCCAGAGGGCTCTAGATTTGTTAATCCCACCTCTTTTCTTTAAGGGCACATATTTGGTCTGAACCCTCCGGATCTCCTCCTTGAATGCCTCCCACTGCTCTGACACTGATTTACCTTCAAGTAGCTGTTTCCAGTCTACAATGGCTAAATCCCCTCTGAGCTTAGCAAAATTTGCTTTTCCCCAATTTAGAATTTTATTCCTGGTCTATCCTTGTCCTTTTCCATAACTACCTCAAATCTAACAGAATTATGGTCACTAGCACCAAAATGCTCCCCCACTGATACACCTTCTACCTGCCCAGCTTCATTCCCTAAAACTAAGTCCAGAACCATCCCCTCCCTTGTTGGGCTTGCTACATACTGGCTAAAAAAGTTCTCCTGGATGCATTTTAGGAATTCCGCACCTTCTATACCCTTCACACTAATTTTATCCAAGTTAAAATTGGGGTAGTTGAAATCCCCTACTATTACTGCCCTATAGTTTTTGCACTTCTCAGATATTTGTCTACATATTTGTTCTTCTATCTCCCTCTCACTTTTTGGGGATCTGTAGTACACTCCCAGCAGTGTGATCGCCCCTTTTTTGTTTTTGAATTCGACCCATATGGCCTTATTTGATGATCCCTCCAACATATCATCCCTCCTCACAGCTGTAATAGTTTCTTTAATCAATACCGCGACCCCCCCCCCTCCCTTTTTACCTCCCTCTCTATCCCGTCTGAAAATCCTGTAACCAGGAATGTTGAGCTGCCATACCTGCCCCTCTTTCAGCCACGTCTCTAATAGCTATAATATCATAGTCCCAAGTATCTACCTGTGCCCTCAGCTCATCTGCCTTGTTCGCTATACTCCTTGCATTGAAGTATATACCATTTAGTACAGGCAAACCTCCTTGTTGACTACTATCTGGCCCTTGATTCCTCTGTCCTTCCAATTTACTTTCTACGTTTTTGTTTTCCAATTCCAGTTTTTCTTCCCTCCCTATTGACTCTATACTTAGGTTCCCATCCCCCTGCCAAGCTAGTTTAAACCCTCCCCAACAGCACTAGCAAACCCTCCCGCGAGGATATTGGTCCTGTTCCCGTTGAGGTGCAACCCGTCTGGCTTGTAGAAGTCCCACCTCCCCCAGAAACGGTTCCAATTCTTTAGGAATCTAAAGCCCTCCCTCCTACACCATCTCTCCAGCCACGCATTCATCTGCTCTATCTTCCTATTTCTGTACTCACTAGCACGTGGCACTGGTAGTAATCCGGAGATTACTACCTTTGAGGTCCTGCTTTTTAACCTCTTTCCTAGCTTCCTAAACTCTGCCTGCAGGACCTCATCCCTCTTCCTACCTATGTCGTTGGTACCGATATGGACCACGACCTCTGGCTGTTCACCCTCCCCCTCAGAATGCCCTGCAGCCGTTCAGTGACATCCTTGACCCTGGAACCAGGGAGGCAACATACCATCCTGGAGTCACATCTGCGGCCGCAGAAACGCCTGTCTGCTCCCCTAACTATTGAGTCCCCTATCACTATTGCTCTCCCTCTCCTCTTCCCCCCCGCCTGTGCAGCTGAGCCTTCCATGGTGCTGTGGACTTGGCTCTGGCTGCACTCCCCAGAGGAACCATCGCCCTCACCAGTACTCAGCACCGAATACTGGTTGGTGAGCAAGATGGGCTCAGGGGACTCCTGCACTACCTGCCTGGTCCTCCTCTTCTGTCTGACGGTCACCCATTCCCTCTCTGCCTGCACACTCTTAAGCTGCGGGGTGACCACCTCCTGAAACGTGCTACCCACGTAGCTCTCAGCCTCGCGGATGCACAGCAGTGACTGCAGCCACCGCTCAAGCTCCGTAACCTGGTGCTCGAGCTGCTGTAGCTGGTGACACTTCCCGCACATGTGGTCGTCCAGAGCACGGGAGGTGTCCAGGACTTCCCACATGGCACAGGATGTGCATTCCACGGGTGTGAGCTGCCCTGCCATACCTCTAATTAACAGACTATTTACTAACCTAGCTGGAATAAACTTAAAACTTGAAGAAAGCCAAGTAAAAACACTTACCAGATACTCACCAATCAGCTCCCTCCTCTTGTGCCGACGTCACTATTGACTTCTGACGTCACTCTTTGAAAATTCTGCCGGTGCTGAGTTGGTACCGCCACCCGCCGCTCCTCCCAGGTCCGCTCTGCCACCGCCACCGCCTCGCCGCTCCTCCCAGGTCCGCTCTGCCACCGCCTCGCCGCTCCTCCCAGGTCCGCTCTGCCACCGCCACCGCCTCGCCGCTCCTCCCAGGTCCGCTCTGCCGCCGCCTCGCCGCTCCTCCCAGGTCCGCTCTGCCACCGCCACCGCCTCGCCGCTCCTCCCAGGTCCGCTCTGCCAACGCCACCGCCTCGCCGCTCCTCCCAGGTCCGCTCTGCCACCACCTCGCCGCTCCTCCCAGGTCCGCTCTGCCACCACCACCGCCTCGCCGCTCCTCCCAGGTCCGCTCTGCCACCACCTCGCCGCTCCTCCCAGGTCCGCTCTGCCAACGCCACCGCCTCGCCGCTCCTCCCAGGTCCGCTCTGCCACCACCTCGCCGCTCCTCCCAGGTCTGCTCTGCCAACGCCACCGCCTCGCCGCTCCTCCCAGGTCCGCTCTGCCACCACCTCGCCGCTCCTCCCAGGTCCGCAATGCCACCGCCACCGCCTCGCCGCTCCTCCCAGGTCCGCTCTGCCACCACCTCGCCGCTCCTCCCAGGTCCGCTCTGCCACCGCCTCGCCGCTCCTCCCAGGTCCGCTCTGCCACCGCCACCGCCTCGCCGCTCCTCCCAGGTCCGCTCTGCCACCGCCTCGCCGCTCCTCCCAGGTCCGCTCTGCCGCCGCCTCGCCGCTCCTCCCAGGTCCGCTCTGCCACCGCCTCGCCGCTCCTCCCAGGTCCGCACTGCCGCCGCCTCGCCGCTCCTCCCAGGTCCGCAATGCCACCGCCACCGCCTCGCCGCTCCTCCCAGGTCCGCAATGCCACCGCCTCGCCGCTCCTCCCAGGTCCGCTCTGCCACCGCCACCGCCTCACCGCTCCTCCCAGGTCCGCTCTGCCGCCGCCTCGCCGCTCATCCCAGGTCCACACTGCCGCCGCTGCTGCTGCTGCTGCTGCTGTTAGTCTATATGGATTTTAGCAAGGCTTTTGATAAGGTCCCACATGGCAGACTGGTTGGAAAAGTAAAAGCTCATGGGATCCAAGGAAAGTGGCAAATTGGATCCAAAACTGACTCGGAGACAGGAAGCAGAGGGTAATGGTTAATGGGTGTTTTTGTGACTGGAAGGCTGTTTCCAGTGGGGTTCCGCAGGGCTCAGTACTAGGTCCCTTGCTTTTTGTGGTATATATCAACGATCTTGACTTGAATATAGGGGGCATGATTAAGAAGTTTGCATATGATACTAAAATCGGCTGTGTGGTTGATACTGAAGAAGGCAGCTGTAGACTGCAGGAAGATATCAATAAATTGGTCAGGTGGGCAGAAAAGTGGCAAATGGAATTTAATCTGGAGAAGTGTGAGGTAATGCATTTGGGGAGGGCTAACAAGGAAAGGGAATACACATTAAATGGTATGACACTGAGTAGTGTAGAGGAACAAAGGGACCTTGGAGTGCATGTCCACAGATCCGTGAAGGTAGCAGGCCAGGTAGATAAGGTGGTTCAGAAGGCATACGGAATGCTTGCCTTCATTAGCTGTGGCATAGAATACAAGAGCAGGGGGGTTATGCTTCAACTCGTATAAAACACGAGTTAGGCCTCAGCTTGAGTACTGCATGCAGTTCTGGTCAACACATTACAGGAAAGATGTGATTGCACTAGAGAGGTTACAGAGGAGATTTACAAGGATGTTGCCGGGAGTAGAGAATCTTAGCTATGAGGAAAGACTGGATAGGCTGGGTCTGTTTTCTTGGAACAGAGGAGGCGGAGGGGAGATTTAATTCAGGTGTATAAAATTATGAGGGGTCTAGACAGAGTGGATAGGAAGGACCTATTTCCCTTAGCACAAAGGTCAGTAACCAGGGAGCATAGATTTAAAGTAATTGGTAGAAGGATTAGAGTGGAGTTGAGGAGAATGTTTTCACCCAGAGGGTGTGGGGGTCTGGAACTCACTGTCTGAAAGGGTGGTAGAGGCAGAGACCCTCATCACATTTAAAAAGTACTTGGACATGCACTTGAAGTGCTGTAATCTACAGGGCTACGGACCAAGAGCTGGAAAGTGGGATTAGGCTGGACAGCTCTTTTTTGGCCAGCACAGACACGATGGGCCGAATGGCCTCCTTCTGTGCCGTAAATTTCTATGATTCTATGATATACCATCAGCAGCTGGTAAGTGAGAAGAGATTGTGGGATGATGGGGAAGTGGGATGGGAGAAGGAGGATTAGGTATGAGCATACCGTCATCATCAATGGTTTCAGCCTCGCCGATCACCACGGCCTCAGTGACGGCCCCTTCAATGATCTCCAGCACCATCTTCTCCATGGATGTTAGGTGGGGAGAAGCACTGCTGCACAACCTGTTTGTTCCTGTTCTCTCCTGTTATGAGCCACTTTGGCCTGCAAGAGAAAAGGAAGTGTGTCAGTGAGTGTGGTGCGATGTGTTTGGGTGATATGACCATCATGGTTGAATAGCTGGCAGTGTATGCCAGCTGTGAGATGTTGGTATGAGTCTTGCAGCAGTGTTGAGTGTGTGAGGGTGAGGTGAAGCTTTGTTTGTGAGGTATGAGTTCTGTTTGCTAGAGATTGTTGGTAGGTGAGTGATGGGGGTGTGGTGCATTGAGCAGTGTGCGAGGCTAGTGGTGCAGATGGTGGGATCGGGCATTTGAAGAAGCATTCACTGACCTTGACCACTCGTGTGAGGTCATTAAACTTCTTGCGGCACTGGATCCAGGTCCTGGGGGAAAGACTGTTGGCACTGATGGATTCTGCTATTTCCTCCCACTGCCTTCTTACCGTGTGCCTGGAAGCCCTCCTGCCCCGCCGTGGGTAGAGGACCTGCCTCCTCCTGTACACCCCCTGCACCAAGGCCTCCAGTGCTGCCTCTGTGAACCGAGGTGTACGCTCTCTCCCTGTTGAGATATAGTTGCTCAAACTCCACCAACAATGAGGTACTTCTGAATCAGAGCACCTCCCCTTTAAGAAGTGCAGACAGCCTGTGACTCTGCAGACAACCTGTAAATCGAGAGCAGACTGCACAGGATATCGGGCCCCCTGTTGAGCACTGAGCCAAGCAGCAGCGTGTTTAGCGCTGAGCCCAGCCTGCAATCATGGTAATGATCAGGCAGCATGTATTTCACCTGCTGCCTGCACGACATTCAACAGGAGCAGGCAGATCGGGCATCGCGATTCCTGCGCCCGTTTACAGGCCTAATGGAATTTAACCCCCCTGGTCTTTGTCCATTGTTATTTTCACAGTTTGTACCTTACTGTCTCACCCTTTCTGAAACACTCTCTATTATTCTCTTGCATCCAGTTGGTCTTCTGACTATCTGGCTCAGTGCCTGGAACATACCGGGGGTTATTTTGAGGAAAAAGTGAAAACAGGCACTAAGTGGGTGCTGTGCTAATAAGACACGCCTGATTAAAAGTCTGGTTTCAGTCCGCAATTCTGTGTCTGATTGCTGATTGCCATGATTTAAACATGATTGGAACCACTAAAACAGAGACCTGCACGTTTAGCACTCAGGCATTGATTAGGAGCGATTTTTGAGGCTGACAGACAACGGCACATATCAGGGTGGCTCAGGGTCCGAGGGCGAGGGCTCACAGGCTCTCAGAGGCAGCACCGGAAGACCTGGTGGAGGGGGTACAGCGGAGGAGGGATGTCCTGTACCCACAGGGGTGAAGGAGGCCACAGAGGCAGATAATGTGGTGGATGTGGGAGGAGATCGCCGAGGAGGTCACAGCCAGGAGCCCTGCCTCCAGGGCATGGCCCCAGTGCCGCCACACATTTAACGATTTGACATGAGTGGTCAAGGTAAGATCCCATCTCACAAACACACTTCTCAATAACTGCACCACCACCAGCATCACAACCTCAAACCACTGCATCCACCATCTAACTATACACTGACATTCACACAATCCACAATATTGCATCCTTAACAGGCAAATAGAGAGAGTACAATGCCAACGCCAACATGTTCCCGTAAAAGTCAAGGGTGGGACCAACAAGCCCAGGGAACCCTACATGTCAAGGGATATACAAGAATGGATTAGGAAAAAAAGGGAGGCTTTTGGCAGATAAAAAGGACTAAAAACAGTGGCAGCCCTAGAGGAGTATAGAAAGTGCAGGGGGGTACTTAAAAAAGAAATTAGGAGAGCGAAGAGGGGGCATGAAAAAACACTGGCGGGCAAAATAAAGGAAAATACCAAGTTATTTTATAAGTATATTAAGGGCAAGAGGATAACCAGGGAAAGAGTAGGGCCCATTAGGGACCAAACTGGCAATCTGTGTGTAGAGCCAGAAGATGTGGGTGAGGTTTTAAATGAATATTTTGCATCTGTGTTCACTATGGAGAAGGACGATGTAGGCATAGAAATCAGGCAGGGGGATTGTGATATACTTGAACAAATTAGTATTGAGAGGGAGGAGGTACTAGCGGTTTTAGCGGGCTTAAAAGTGGATAAATCCCCAGGCCCAGACGAGATGTATTCCAGGCTGCTGTGCGAGGCAAGGGAGGAGATTGCAGGGGCTCTGACACAAATTTTCAGAACCTCTCTGGCCACAGGGGAGGTGCCAGAGGACTGGAGGACAGCTAACGTAGTATTATTATTCAAGAAGGGTAGTAGGGATAAACCAGGGAATTAGAGGCCAGTGAGCCTAACATCAGTGGTAGGGAAATTATTGGAAAAAATTCTGAGGGACAGAATTAGTCTCCACTTGGAGAGGCAAGGATTAATCAAGGATAATCAGCATAGCTTTGTCAGGGGGAGATCATGTCTAACCAATTTGATTGAATTTTTCGAGGGGGCTGACTAGGTGTGTGGATGAGGGTAGTGCAGTTGACATGGACTTCAGTAAGGCTTTTGACAAAGTCCCGCATGGGAGACTGGTCAAGAAGGTAAGAGCCCATGGGATCCAGGGCAATTTGGCACATTGGATCCAAAATTGGCTTAGTGGCAGGAGGCAGAGGGTGATGGTCGAAGGTTTTTTTTTTCTGGAAGCCTGTGTCCAGTGGTGTACCGCAGGGATCGGTGCTGGGTCCTTTGCTGTTTGTAGTGTACATTAATGATTTAGATATGAATGTAGGAGGTATGATCAGTAAGTTCGCAGATGACAGGAAAATTGGTGGAGTGGTAAATAGCGAGGAGGGAAGCCTTAGGCTACAGGACGATATAGACGGGTTGGTCAGATGGGCAGAACAGTGGCAAATGGAATTTAACCCTGAAAAGTGTGAGCTGATGCATTTTGGGAGGACTAACAAGGCAAGGGAATACATAATGAATGGTAGGACCCTAGGAAGGACAGAGGATCAGAGGGACCTTGGCGTGCATGTACATAGATCCCTGAAGGCAGGTAGATATTGTGGTTAAAAAGGCATACGGGATACTTGCCTTCATTAGCCAAGGCATTGAATATAAGAGCAGGGAGGTTATGATGGAGCTGTACAAAACGCTAGTTAGGCCACAGCTGGAATACTGTGTGCAGTTCTGGTTGCCACATTATAGGAAGAATGTGATTGCATTGGAGAGGGTGCAGAGGAGATTCACCAGGATGTTACCTGGGCTGCAGCGCTTCAGCTATGAAGAGAGACTGGACAGGCTGGGGTTGTTTTCCTTAGATCAGAGAAGGCTGAGGGGGGACCTGATTGAGGTGTACAAAATTATGAGGGGCATAGAAAGGGTAGATAGAAAGGAACTTTTCCCCTTAGTAGAGGGGTCAATAACCAGGGGGCATAGTTTCAAGGTAAGGGGCAGGAGGTTTAGAGGGGATTTGAGGAAAAACTTTTTCACCCAGAGGGTGGTTGGAATCTGGAACTCACTGCCTGAAAGGGTGGTAGAGGCAGAAACCCTCACAACATTCAAGGAGCATTTAGATGAGCACTTGAAACGCCTTAGCATACAAGGCTACGGACCAAGTGCTGGAAAATGGGATTAGAATAGACAGGGCTTGATGGCCGGCGCAGACACAATGGGCCGAAGGGCCTCTTTCTGTGCTGTATAACTCTATGACTCTATAGCTCTACTCACACCTCAGACACATCTCACAGCTCTTCAACCATATGAGTCATCACACACACGAACACACCTGCCAATACACTCAAGAAGAGCCACCTTGCCCACCCCCCCAGAGGAAGAAGAGGAGGAGAGCGACTAAGATGGCACTGCGTCAATCGCTGCCACAGTCACAGGGACCAACTCAGAGACCGGCATCACACTTAACTTAGAGGCTAGGTTAGAACACAGATCCTCACAGTGGCATGCTCCGGGCACTAGTGGGCAGCAGCTACGCCGGGTGGAAGGGACACCACAGGTGCCACCTTGCCAGGGGACAAGGTCACAAACTAGTTCTTCTGTAGAGGAGTCAGATGAAGACCTCGCACGGCCAAGCTTCAGGAGAAGGCTGATGGGTCAGATACACCAAATGCTTGGTGCAATGGACAGCCTGCCTGAAAGCCTGTGGGTCATGGCTAGGGGGATGGAGGAGTCCACCTCCAGTTTGGCCCGGGGCTTGACACAGAGCCTGGAACCCATCCTCTCCAGCGTGGAGAGGCTGGTCAATTCCATCCAGTGACCCGTGGAGCCCAACATCATGCAGTGTCTGATGACTGAGGTCACAGCTTCCGCTGCAGTCAGTGCAGCTGCCATGGAACAGCAAACAGCTTCCATTGCACCACTAGCATCTTCCATGGAACAGCAAACAGCTTCCATTGCACCACTAGCATCTTCCATGGAACAGCAAACAGCTTCCATAGAATCATAGAATGGTTACAGCACAGAAGGAGGCCATTCGGCCCGTCGAGCCCATGCCGGCTCTCTGAAAGCGCACTTCAGCCAGTCCCACTCCCCCGCCCTTTCCCTGTAGCCCTGCCAAAAAATTTCTTTCAGTTACTTATCCAATTCCCTTTTGAAAGCCACGATTGAGTCTGCCTCCAGGCAGTGCATTCCAGATCATAACCACTCGCTGTGTAAAAAAGTTTTTCCTCATGTCGCCTTTGGTTCTTCTGCCAATCACCTTAAATCTGTGTCCTCTGGCTCTCGACCCTTCCACCAATGGGAACAATTTCTCTCTATCTACTCTGTCTAAGCCCCTCATGATTTTGAACACCTCTATCAAATCTCCTCTCAATCTTCTCTGCTCTAAGGAGAACAACCCCACTTCTCTAGTCTATCCATGTAACTGAAGTCCCTCATCCCTGGAACCATTCTAGTAAATCTTTTCTGCACCCTCTCTAAGGCCGTCACATCCTTCGTAAAGTGTGGTGCCCAGAATTGGACACAATACTCCAGTTGAGGCCGAACCAGTGTTTTAGAAAGGTTCATCATAACTTCCTTGCTTTTGTACTCTATACTTCTGTTTATAAAGACTAGGATCCCATATGCATTTTTAACCGCTTTCTCAACCTGCCCTGCCACCTTCAACGATTTGTGCACATATACCCCCAGGTCTCTCTGTTCATGCACCCCCTTTAGAATTGTACCCTTTTGTTTATATTGCCTCTCCTCATTGTTCCTACCAAAATGTATCACTTCACACTTTACTGCATGGAAAGACAAAATGCTGCAATGGAAGCTCAAACAGCTGCCATGGTGGCTCTGGGCTCCTCGGCTGAAAGGGGCTTGCAGAGTGTCTCAGCTGCCCAGAGATCTGTCCTCCAGCAGATCACTGGACTGGCTGAACAGACGCCCAAGGTAATGGCGTTGGAATCATGGAGCAGGAACCTACTGGCCTCTCTCCGGATGTCAGCATTCCTGCTCCCTCCCCCGCCACTCCACCATTGTCCTTGCAGTTGCCTGTTTGTCAGTTAGGCGGCCCAGACTGCTCAAGCCCATGCTGAGATGGTGCAGTCTGAGGCCGGGCCATCACGGCCCACAGCCTCTCGAGGGTGTCCCAGGAGGACATCTGAACTGCCCTCTTCAGATTCTCAGCAGCCTCCACCTCGCCTGCTGCTGCCACTGGGGTTACACTTTGTAGAAGCCCCAGAGCAGGCAAGAGCTCTTATACCACAGCCCCTGAGGGTTTGCACCAGCGGCAATAGCTTCATATTTGTAAATGCTATTGGTTGTCTCATGTTTTCATTGCTTGTTTTTGCTCTCGATAAAGAGTGATTGTGGTAATTGTGTAGTGGTGGAATTGGTGGTCTTTTTTATTGTGTTCTTCATGGGGAAGGGGTTGAAAGGATTGAGTGCAGATGATCGACTTCAGTCGTGGAACGTAAGGCATGTGGCAACAGTGCTCGAAGTCTGATGGTGGAGGAGGTCTCCCAAAAGAGGTCTTCAATTAGATGGTGGCGAGCATCCCTCCCAGGTGTGGGCCATCTACCTGGAGCCCTCTGGTACTCCCCCTGGTCCCCTCGACTCCCACCTGCGCCTCTTCAACCTCTTCCTCCTCCTCCTGTGGTTCCTGAGCTTGACCCTCCGGCACAATTGCTGGTGGTAACGGCTGGTCACTCATGATCGCAGAGTGTGGAGCGTGCAGCAAGTCACCATGAATCGGGATCCCTCCTCGCCCTCCTGTCCCTCTCTCCCCCAGCATCTGGTGCTGCTCTGCCTGGCCTCATCTCCTCCCCCTATTCCACCTACAGACCAAGGGGGACCCCAAGCAAGATTCCCATGACCAAGCACTCCCTTTCTCCTGGTGACTCCTATAAGGTCTCCAATAAGGTAAAGTAGCACAGCACTCACTCTTTTTAGGTGAAGTCCTGAGAGAATTTACAGAATAAATGTTGATCTAGTGTTGGTGAAGTCTTGACAAAGTGTCCCAGAAAGTCTCCCGATGTGTATCAGAAGTCCTCTTCAAACATAGTGTAGTCAGTCGATCTTCAGAATGGGGTTGGAGACAGGACTGATTGTATAACCTGCGCTCATGTCCAGTGAGACTGCACCCCAGCAGCCCAGCCTGGTCATGTGACCCTGTACCTCGAGTGGGCGGGGCTTGGGCTGCTTTGTGACATAGTTCCTGGCTGCGGTTCTGATTGGCTGCTGGCTCCTTTGTGATGTCACCTGGAGACAGGTTTCTGCCATTGGTTACACACCATCAGTGGGAGTTACTGTGGGAAGAGCTGGAGTTGGCAGCTGACACTGTGAGTGAGTCTGGTCCCTATAAACAGGGCAAAGGACAGAAAAGAACAATTTAATAGTAAAGTAAGTAATTCAACCAAATGTTACTAATTGCAAATATATTGAAATTAAATATACAGCCAGAACTTGCTGGAGCAGAACATCTTGCGACATGGTTAGTTAGACTTTCTCCCACACCCTTCAGCTCAAAGATTGTTTGCCCTGTAAGTTGCTGACAGTGTGAGCTGATAATGGTGCGGCAAAGGCAGCAGGGCATCTGGGACCTTGGTGAACGACGGGACCATAAGAACATAAGAAATAGGAGCACAATTCAATAAGATCATTGCTGATCTTCTACCTCAACTCCGCTTTCCCACACTATCCCCATATTCCTTGATTCTTTTGGTATCCAAAAATCTATTGATCTCTGTCTCGAATATACTCAATGACTGAGCCTCCACAGCTCCCTGAGGTAGAGAATTCCAAACTTTCACAAACCTTTGAGTGAAGAAATTTCCCCTCATCTCAGTCCTAAATGGCCAACCCCTTATTCTGAGGCTGTGACCCCTGGTTCTAGATTCCCCAGCCAGGGGAAACATCCTCCCTGCATCCATCCCATCAAGCCCTTTAAGAATGCATGTTTCAATAAGATCACCTCTCATTTTTCTGGGGAATATAAGCCTAGTTTACTCAATCTGTCCTCATAGGACAATCCCCTCATCCCAGGAATCACTCTAGTGAACTTTTATTGCACTCGCTCTAAGGCAAGTATATCCTTCCTTAGGTAAGGAGCTAAAAATTGTACACAGGATTCCAGGTGTGGTCTCACCAAGGCCCTATATAATTATAGTAAAACTGCTTTAATTTTATACTCCAATCCCTTTGTAATAAAGGCTAACATACCATTTGCTTTCCTAATTGCTTGTTGTACCTGCATGTTAACTTTCTGTGATTCATGTACAAGGACACCCATGTCCCTCTGAATATCAACATTTCTCAGCCTCTCACCAGTTAAAAAATATTCTGCTTTTCTATTTTTCCTACCAAAGTGGATAACTTCACACATCTCTGCCATATTCTTGCCCACTCACTTAACCTGTCTATATCCCTTTGCAGCCTCTTTGCATCCTCCTCACAGCTTACTGTCCCACCCAGCTTTGTATCATCAGCAAACTTGGATACATTACACTCGGTCCTCTCATCTAAGTCTTTAATATAGATTGTGAGTAGCTGAGGCCCAAGCACAGATCCTTGCGGCACACCACTAGTTACAGCCTGCCAACCTGAAAATGACCCGTTTATTCCGACTCTTTGTTTTCTGTCCGTCAACCAATCCTCTATCCATGCTGGTATATTACTCCCAATCCCATGAGCCCTTATCTTGTGTAACCACCTTTTGGCACGGTTTATCGCTGCGCCGCAAAAGGAGGCTTTCAAAGCTTGGTTTGCCTGATGGGTGTTGAGGTGGAATGTCGAGGTGACGGTCTTTTGCAGGTTTGGCCGAAGTCGCCATCGGCGGAAGTAGGCCTCCATCCTCTGTAAATCACTGGTCAGGATCTCCTCGGTGATGGACAGATTCATGTTTTGCGTGGCCAAGGCGATGACTTCAGCATACACGAACTTGCGGGACTCTGTTTCAGGCAGGTCACTGGTGTAAACGTTGAATTACATGGGTACCAGGACAGAACCCTGTGGGAGTCCATTGTTCAATGTCCTATATCTGTTCTTCTGGGTGCCAGAGTACACACGGAAGCGTCGGTTGCTAAACATGGAGTTGAGAAGATGGACCGTTGTTCTGCAGGGTAAAATGGTGGAGAGCTTGAAAAGCACTCCATGCTTCCATACTGTGTCATATGCCGCTGACAAGTCCACGATGTGAGGTAATGCATTTGGGGAGGGCTAACAAGACAAGGGACCACACAATAAATGGTAGGATACTGAGAAGTGTAGAGGAACAGAGGGACCTTGGAGTGCATGTCCACAGATCGCTGAAGGTAGCAGGACCGGTAGATAAGGTGGTTAAGAAGGCATATGGGATACTTTCCTTTATTAGCCAAGGTATAAAATATAAGAGCAGGGAGGTTTTGCTCGAACTGTATAAAACACTAATTAGGCCACAGCTAGAGTACTGAGCACAGTTCTGGTCACCACATTACAGGAAAGTTGTGATTGCACTAGAGAGGGTACAGAGGAGATTTACGAGGATGTTGCCAGGACTGGAGAACTTTAGCGATGAGGATAGACTGGGGTGTTTTCTTTGGAGCAGAGGAGGCTGAGGGGAGATTTAATTCAGGTGTATAAAATTATGAGGGGCCTGGGCAGAGTGGATCGGAAGGAACTATTTCCCTTAGAAGAGAGGTCAATAGCAAGGGGGCATAGATTTAAAGTAATTGGTAGAAGGATTAGAGGGGAGTTGAGGAGAAATGTTTTCACCCTGAGGGTGGTGGGGGTCTGGAACTCAGTGCCTGAAAGAGTGGTAGAGGCAGAAACCATCATCACATTAAAAAAGTATTTGGATATGCACTTGAAGTGCCGTAAACTGCAAGGCTATGGACCAAGAGCTGGAAAGTGGGATTAGGCTGGATAGCTCTTTTCCGACCGGCACAGACATGATGGGCCGAATGGCCTCCTTCTGTGTCATAGATTTCTATGATTCTATACGTGGTACCTTATCGAATGCTTTTTGGAAATCCAAATATACTACATCCACTGGTTCCCCTTTATCTACCCTGCTAGTTACATCTTCAATAACTCTAATAAATTTGTTAAACATGATTTACCTTTCATAAAACCATGTTGACTCTGCCTAATAATATTATTGTATTATATTATAAGTGCCCTGTTACCACTTCCTTAATAATGAAATCCAGCATTTTCCTGATGACTGATGTCAGGCTAACTGGCCTGTAGTTCCCTGTTTTCTCTCTCCCTCTTTTCTTGAATAGCAGGGTTACATTTACTACCTTCCAATCTGTTGGGAGCATTCCAGAATCTAGGGATTTTTGGAAGATGACAACCAATGCATCCACTATCTCTGCAGCCACCTCTTTTAGAACCCTAGGATATACGCCATCAGGTCCAGGGGATTTGTTGGCTTTTCATCCCAAAGTACTTTTTCTCTACTGATCTTAATTACTTTAAGTTCCTCTCTCTTATTAGCCCATTGGTTCCCCATTATTTTTGGTATCCTTTTTGTGTCTTCTACTGTGAAGGCAGGTGCAAAATATTTGTTTAAAGTCTCTGCCATTTCCATATTCCCCATTATAATTTCTCCTGTCTCAGCCTCTAAGGGACCAATGTTTACTTTTGCTACTCTCTTCCATTTTACATACTTGTAGAAGCTCTTACAATCTGTTTTTATATTTCTTGCTAGTTTGCTCTCATATTCTATTTTCTCCCTTTATATGAATTTTTTGGTCATCCTTTGCTGGTTTCTAAAGCTCTCCCAATCATTAGGCTTACTACTATTCTTCACAACATTATAAGCCTCTTCTTTTAATCTAATACTATCCTTAACATCTTTAGTTAGCCACGGATGGATCGCTTTTCCCATGGAGTTTTCATTTCTCAATGGAATGTATATTCATTGAGAGTTTTGAAATATAGCTTTAAATGTTTGCCACTGCTTATCTACTGTCATATCTTTTAATCCAATTTTCCAATCTACCTTAGCCAACTTGCTCCTCATACCTATGTAACTGGCTTTATTTAAATTTAAGGCTCTAGTCCTAGGCCTAAAAATTCGGTTGCTTTGCGCCTCCCATTAGTGCAAGGGCTCTAACGAGACGCAAAGCAACTAGCGCCTGGGCGCGGTGCCGCCAGTGCCTCCCGCGAAATTCAGCAGGAGGTTAGCGGCGACGGTATCCGTTAGCGCCCTGCGGCGCTGCGCCGCCGACGATGACATCATCGCCGCGTGCAGCGCCCTGCTCACGCCCCAAAGGGGGCGCAACTCAATTTTTCCCCCTTAGTGTCTATGTTGTAGTGGTAGGAGATAGTATAGTCAGGGGGATAGATACTGTTCTCTGGATGACCACGTCTGCAGTAAGTGTCTGCATCTCGAGGGACCTCAACTCAGAGTTGTTGAGCTGGAGTCTGAGGTGCAGATATTGTGGGGCATCCGAGAGGGGGAGAGTTATTGATCCAGAAGGCAGTCACACCCCTTAGGTAAGGTAAGGTCTGGTTAGTGGTCAGGGACAGGAGGGTGTGACTGCAACTCAGGCAAGTAAGGGGACCCCAGGAGCAGTGCTGGAGGAGCCTCGGTCTTTGTCCTTATCCAACAGTTATGAGGTTCTTGCTGCCTGTGTGCATGAGGGAAAAGCCTGTAGGATGGATGAACAAACTGACCATGGCACCGTGATACAGGAGGCCATTCAAGTGGTGGGAGTGAAAAGGAATGTTGTAGTGGTCAGGGCGATAGATACTGTTCTCTGCAGCCGCGACCGGGAGTTCCAAAGGTTGTGTTGCCTGCCCGGTGCCAGGGTTAAAGACATCTCCTCGCAGCTGGAGAAGAACTTGGAGTGGGAGGGGGAGGATCCAGTTGTTGTTGGAACCAATGACATAGGTAGAACTAGGAATGAGGTTCTGCTGAGGGAGTTTGAGGAGCTAGGATCCAAATTAAAACACAGAACCTCAAAAGTAATAATCTCTGGATTGTTACCTGAGCTATGTACAATTTGGCATAGGGTCAAACAGATCAGAGAGTTAAATGCGTGGCACAAAGAGTGGTGTGAGAAGAAGGGGTTTCAATTCATGGGGCACTGGCACCAGTACTGGGGAAAGAGGGAGCTGTTCCGTTGGGACGGGCTCCACTTAAACTAGGCTGGGACCAGTGTCCTGGTGAATCGAATAACTAGGGCTGTAGACAGGGCTTTAAACTAAAAAGCGGGGGGGAGGGGTCAGGTGAGGGGAAATTTAGGAATATAAAGAGAAAAGTCAAGGCAATGGAGGAGTGTAGCGATTTTGGCAAAGATAAGCAGAGTGTGACAGGAAAGAACAGAGAGTTTAACGGTAATAGTGCATCAGCGAATAAGGTGAAAGCAGGGAATAATGGTAAAAAGTTAAAATTAAAGGCTCTTTATCTGAATACACGAAGCATTCATAACAAGGGATCTACAAGAAATGAAACCAGCCTAAATATAAAGGAAACAGGAAAGGAGAGCATAGGAAAGACTAAACTAAGGGAGGGCATTGATGGCCAGGGAATAAATAGCGTAAAAGTACAGGAGTGTAAAAAGATGGTTACAAATAAAGTGAGAGCGCCTGCTTTTAAAAATGAGTTAAACTGTCTGTACAGCAATACACACAGTGACCGTAATAAAACAGGGAACTGGAGACAATAATATGTTGTGAGGAACCAGATATAATGGCCCGAAAATTAGACCTAATACGCGAGAGTACGCACTGTGTACTCTCGCGTTTTAGGTCTCCAATTGCCGGTTTCCAGCATGCACTGCGCATGCGCGGGAAACCGGCACTTCGTGAATTCAAAAGGGGGCGGTTCCTAGGTGAACCGTGTGCGCGCTACAGGCTGCGCGCACGCAGTGCACTTAGTGCTTTGAACGCGCAGGTAAGCATGGAAGATTTTACACATAAAGAAAGGAGGCGTAAGACCCTCTTTTAACAAGGTAAGTAGTTAATTAAGTATTATTTTAATTTTTTTTCAACAGGTTTATCTTTTTTAGAGACTTTAAAGAAAGGTAAGTTTATTTTTATAACTTTTAAAAAGATTTTAAAAATTTTCAAAAATTTAATTTTTTGTTTAAAGTGGTTAATTTATTTAACTATACTTATTTTATTAATGTGATGGCTTTTTTAAAAATTTAATTGAGGTTTAGCTGTTCTTTTGGGGGTGTATAGTATTCATAGCTTTGACAGCTCTTGCTGTGAAAACTATGAATGAAAGATGGTGTGCTGCCATTGGCTCTAACTGAATCACGTGATCCCAGAGCTCGCACGAACTAATTGCGTCTCTGGATCACGCAAGCACTGCACAGCTGCAGCCTTGAAACTAAAGTTCGTGTGGGCCTGGAGGAAAAAGGTAGGCACGGAGTGAGATATCGCGGGGAAGCCTTACCCCCGCGTGAAGACTCAGGAGGAAAAATTGAGTTGGTTGCGCCTCCCGTTAGCGCCTTAATTAACTAGACATTTTGCGGCGGCGCTAAACACTACCGCCACGATCTCCTGCGCCGGCAGATCGTGACGTCAGTCGAGTGCGCAACGCCCCGGTAACGCCCCGGAGCGGAAATTGAGTGGCGCCCCCTGCCTTACCGCCTGACGCTAGCAATGACAGGTTGAGGGGAGCGTTCTGCAGTCATGAAGGGAAAGGGGGAGCGCTATTTAAAGGTGACCGCTTCCTGCCTTTTATTCTTGGTGCCATTTTTGAACTACGCATTCTGAGAGAGAGAGAGAGAGACTTCTGGAGAGATTCAACGTTGTGTGAAGGCGTTTTGGGTACTGAGCAGCACTTTGCAGGTTCATTTTGATCTGCCATTCCTTGTATCGATTTAGAAGAGTCTGTGGGGGCTGCACTCTGAGATCTTTGCCTGGTACTCTCCATTGTTCTTTCCAGCAGATTTGATGTGCAGGTCTCTCCAGGCCGAGATTCAAGGCTGCAATGATCAGGATGTGGATGGAAAGCAAGATTAACCATCCCCTTTAAGAACTGGCCCGGGCCATTGTGTGTGTGTTCCATTGCTGACTGACATCACATGAGCTTCGCCAGCGCTCTGAGGTAGCGCCTCGCTCCTCGGCCTTTGCGCCTTAAGACAGGTGTGAAGTGCCTGATTTAGCGCTCCAATCACCTCCAGGGGCGATAAAAGTCAAGTTTGCAGTCGGTGGCGATAATTAGCGCCAGGCGCTAATCTTTGCGCCCGGCCGATAATTGCGCCCCAAATGGGGCGATACTGAATTTCTCCCCCTCAGTGTTTAATTTCTGGGCCAATAGGGATTAGAGAGACTTGGGCAGGAATTTTCACCTTAGAGTTGGGACGGGTGCGTGTGTGATGCGTAGCGGGTTGCCATCCCGAGGTTTTCAACATTGTCAAGTTTTCTGCACTGCGCATTTAACTGAATTGGATCAATTGAAAGAGTCATGTGACTTTCCCGGCCAAATAAATGGAGTGGGTCTGATGACATCATCGATGACTCGCTTTCAGCTCAGATATTTAAAGGAGCCTTGTACACATCACAGTTGAAGTTTGTTGGAGGAGGCTCACTGGTGGTTGGGAGAGGTGATGATTCTTATCTATCAAAGACTTTTGTGAGGGTGCAAGGAAGGAAAGATGGTGTCACAGCGCAGGAAGGCTGCGCCCAGGTTCTCAGATGCCTCCCTGGAAATCCTGCTCCAGGGAGTCAGAGCACGCAGGGAGGTCCAATACCTGGTAGCGGCAGGAAGAGAAGAGCCACTGAAACCAAGAGGGCGTGGCTGGAGATCACACACAAGAAGGGAGCAGCAGAGATGTTGCCAGCTGTTCCAGGATACAGTGCGCAAGAGAGTTAATGATCTCATGAGGTCAGGAAAGTTGAGTACAATGCCACACTCAGGTACATCCTGATGTGCGTGTCACCCCAACTCCATCACTCTGCCTTCCCAAGCTGTGCATGCTGAGTCGTTGAGTATATTCAAGGCTGAGATTGATTTTTGGACTCTAGGGGAATCAAGGGATATGGAGATAGAGCAGGAAAGTGGAGTTGAGGTCGATGATCAGCCATGATCTTATTGAATGAAGGAGCAGGCTCGAGAGGCCTTATGGCCAAATCCTGCTCCTATTTCTTATGTTCTTATGTATTCCTGCACATCACTCCTCACACCAACCTACCTTGCAGTCCACCCATCCCTCACTATCTGTGTACCTACTCACATCCCCATCTGACTAACCGCCACTGACTCTCACCCTCAGCCTAAAGCAATCATAGAAAGTCATGCCACAGAAGGAGCCCATTTGGCAATGTCATGTCACTCACTCATTGTCACCCTCTACAGATGCAGCCCATCCATCCCTTACACTCATTCCATCACTCTCACTCAAAGTTCTCTTGTTTCCCTCCTTGCAGGAGAAGAGAGCACAGAACAACAGGGAGAGAGAGAGCCGGAGGTGGCCCTCCAATTAACACTAATCTGATGCCAGTAGAGGAGGATGTGCTGGGAGTAAGTGGAGTGACAAAGCCTCTGGCGGTGGGAGATGGAGAGAGGGGGACCTCCCAGCAACCTGGTGACAGAATTCAATATCCCACAAGGCATACAACAGCCACTCATGGTGATTGATGTCAGCAGCCAGTGAAAGATCATCATGTGCATAATGGTAATGTTACACCTTCTTATCATAAGAGGTCTAATTCATGTCTTTACTCTCCCACAGGTCCATCAAGTGCCCCTCCCACTGTCCAGCCAGAGGAGGAAGACGACTCCTCAGAGGAAGCTCCATTCTCTGAGGGTGCACTGTCACCAGACCCATGCGCACCCAGCACCAGCACAGATACGTGCACATTGGTGGGTCCTGCGAGACATAGAGTAGTGTTGTCACCTGGTGTCTCACACATCACAAGTGAGCAAGAGCAGGTGGTGTTGACAGGGACAGCAGTGGAGACTCCTCGCCGGAGGGCGCAGGACGCTCCAAGCTCTGCTGAGCTGCATGCAGATACTGAGCCTCAGGGGCCATCGACAAAGAGGTTGATCTTGGAGGGGCAGCAACAATTGCATGAGGCTCTGGCAGCTTTTCCAGCCACAATGTGCATAATTGTAGAGAATGGAGGAGTCCATCTCCAACATGAGCAGCACCATCTCGCAGGCGATGGCGACGATGTGCTGTTCCGTGGAAAGGATGGCCGCCTGCACGGAGCAGCTAATGCACCAATCGAACAAGAACATGCTTGCTGTGAACAACAGATTGCAAACTCTTATTGACCTCATCTCGAGGAGGGATACCAATGTAGCCTTGGATGTTCTTTGCCCCACTGCTGTGCAGCAAGGTGCTCTCCAGCTCCTTGCTAGCAGGGAAGTGCGGGTGACCCATGAGAGGGATGACAGTGAGAGGGGACATGGAAGTGGGGGCTCTTCTCAAAGTGCTCCCACTTCTCTCCCATTGCCTCCCCCTCAGTCAGAACCCCACATGTTGCCTCGGACCCCGATGGCCCAGTCTGCCCCTTCACAGTTGCAGGAGGAGCAGACTTTGGCGGGGCCCTCACAGGCTCCAAAACCCAGAGGACGTTCACCAAAAGTGTCTAAGCAGTCACAGCAGGGAAGTGAGCAGCCTGCCTCAACTTCTGCTGAAGACACTGGGGTTGCATCTTGTAGAAGCACTCGGAAAAGAAAAAAGACACAATTGTAGAAGCACAAGGGTAGGCACATGGGTGTTTGCCAAAATGTTAGTGATAAGTTTCAGTTCTATTTATGATGCTCATAAATGTATTTCTTTGCACCACTTGCTGGTCTTGTCCATTTTTGCCTGTTACCTGAGACATGGCCTTGTCACTTGGAGTGAATGGTGAGACATTACTTAACCTCGAGCAATGGGTGTGTGTTTGACAGGAATGGTTTGGTCATTTTAGGACTGCTTTGTGCTGTTGGTGGGTGGGGTAGGGGGGATGTTGGTACAACATCTGGGAGCCAGATGGGTGCACTGGTGCAGCTTAACTAAATCGGGCCATTATGAGGCCATCCCAGGCCTCCTGGGCAATAATGTTCGCTGCTGCTGTTGCCATCTCCACCTCAGGTTCCTCCTCCTCCTCATGTTCCACCTGTTCCACCTCCTCCTCCGAATAGGATGTACGCTTGCACCTTGCTCCTCCTACAGCTCCAATCCTCGCTGCTGCGCTATGTTGTGCAGGGCGCAGCAGTCCACGATGATTCTGGAGGCCCTGGCTGGTGCATACTGAAGGACTCCTCCAGATCTGTCAAGGCATCTGAAGCGCATCTTCAGCATGCTGATTGCGTGCTCTATGACACATCTGGTCAACATGTGGCTTTCATTATAGCACTCCTCAGCCTCATTGCCTGGTCTCCTCAAGGGTGTCATGAGCCACGTCTTCAGTGGATAGCCCTTGTCTCCGAGCAGCCAGTCGGTTGCTGCACATTGAGGGTGAGGAAGCCCTTGCGGTTCACAAACACTCCTGGGTGATGTGGGGGTGCCTTGATGGCCACATGTGTGCAGTCAAAGATGCCCTGCACCTGTGGGAAGCCAACCAGAGACACAAAGCCGAGCGCCTACTCAGTAACACTGGCTTCAGCAGTGGCAAATTGTACAGAAGTGTCTGACCTGTGAAACATGTCATCAGTCACCTGGGTGATGCATCTGTGGGCGGCCGACTGCGAGAACCTGCAAATGTCTGCTGCAGATCCCTGGAAGGAGCCTGAGGTGAAGAAGTTGAGGGCAGTGGTGACATTGACAGCCACTGGTAAGGAGTGTCCCCAGGACCCCTGGGCAGCAGGTCTTCTTCCAGCAAGCTACAAATGTCTGCGACGACCAGGCATGATAGCCTGAGCCTCCTGAAGCACTGCTGCTCAGTCATGTGAGGAAGCTCATCCACTGCCTGTATACCCTGTGTTGGGGGTATCGCCTCCGGTCCGGTGCAGCCCTGCGCTGATCCCCGCTCTCCTGTGGAGCATCAGGTCGGTGAGGAGAAGGCTGCCGCTGGTGTGGCTGGTGTTGTTGGTGCTGGGGTTCAGCTTGGTCAGAATCTGAGGTCCTAGGTGAGACAGCATAAGCAGCACCCATGCTGATCTAATAGATGGCAGGTAAAGTGGAGTTCAGAGGCACAATCCCTCAATATTCTGACAGTGATTAGCAATGTGGTGAGAGTGGCTTCCGAGGTTGCAGAAATGACCTGCAAACTGCTGACAGCTAAATCTCTGCACAAAATGGAGTCAGCAAGAGCCTTTCCATTAGGCAAGGAAGCAGATGTAAGGTGTCTGTATTTATGTGTTTTCCCACCTCCCAATTAATGGACTCGCACAACGGCTACTGAGGTTCCCGAGGTGCGTGAATCCCGTGCGCTACAAGTTAAAGATGAAACCTTGCGTTAAAAAGGCTCTTAAGGGTCTCTCAGCGAGCAGTTAAGTACTTCATCAAGGTCGCCCGCCTCTCCCGAGCGGGTCTGTGATGTGCTTCAAAATGCACCCAAGTTAAAAGCGGAAGTTGACGGGACGATGGCGGGTTCCCGACACGCTGTCAATTTCAGCGCTTTTAATCGCCGACCCGCTCCCAAAACCACACACAAATCAAATTGGGCAGGGCAGCCTTGAGGAAGAGTTCAGAGAATGCATTAGGGACGGGTTCCTTGAGCAGTATGTGACTGAACCAACCGGGGGCAGGCAATCTTAGATCTGGTCCAGTGTAATGAGACAGGATTAATAAAAAATGTCCTAGTAAAGGATCCCCTTGGAATGAGTGACCATAACATGGTTGAATTCCAAATTCAGTTGGAGGGTGAGAGAGTTGGATCTCAAACCAGCGTACTAAGCTTAAATAAAGGAGACTATGAAGGTATGAGTGCAGAGTTGACTAAAGTGGACTGGGAAAATAGATTAAGATGTAAGACGGTACAGGAGCAGTGGTGTACATTCAAGGAGGTATTTCACAACTTTCAAGAAAAATATATATTCCACTGAGGAAAAAGGGGCGTAAAAGGAAAGACAGCCATCCGTGGCTAAGTAAAGTAATAAAGGATAGTATCCGACTGAAAACAAGGACTTTTAAAGTAGCAAAATCTAGTGGGAGGATAGAAGATTGGAAAGCATTTAAAAGCCAGCAAAGAATAACTAAAAGATTAATTAAGAAGGGGAAGATAGATTATGAAAGTAAACTAGCAAAAAATATAAAAACAGATAGCAAGAGTTTCTACAGTTATATAAAAAGAAAAAGGGTGGCTAAAGTGAATGTTGGTCCCTTAGAGGATGAGACCGGGAAATTAGTAGTGGGGAACACGGAGATGGCAAATACGCTGAACAAATATTTTGTATCAATCTTTACAGTAGAGGATACTAAAAATATCCCAACACTGGACAAACAAGGGGCTATAGCGGGGGAGTAGCTAAACACGATTAAAATCACTAAGGAGATGGTACTCGGTAAGATAATGGGACTTAAGGCGGATAAATCCCCTGGACCTGATGGCTTACATCCTAGGGTCTTGAGAGAAGCAGCGGTAGGGATTGCAGATGCATTGGTGGTAATTTTCCAAAACTCCCTGTATTCGGGAAAGGTCCCAGCAGATTGGAAAACTGCTAATGTAACACCCTTATTTAAAAAGGGAGGTAGACAAAAGGCTGGAAACTATAGACCAGTTAGCCTAACATCTGTGGTTGGTAAAATGTTGGAGTCCATTATTAAGGAAGCAGTAACAGGACATTTGGATAAGCATAATTTAATCGGACAGAGTCAGCATGGTTTTATGAAGGGGAAATCATGCTTGACAAATTTGCTCGAATTCTTTTGAGGACATAACAAACAGGGTGGATAAAGGGGAACCAGTGGATGTGGTGTATTTGGACTTCCAAAAGGCATTTGATAAGGTGCCACACAAAAGATTACTGCACAAGATAAAAAATCACAGGATTGGGGGTAATATACTGGCATGGGTGGAAGATTGGCTATCTAACAGAAAACAGAGAGTTGGGATAAATGGTTCATTCTCGGGTTGGCAATCAGTAACTAGTGGTGTTCCACAGGGGTCAGTGCTGGGACCCCAACTCTTTACAATCTATATTAACGATTTGGAGGAGGGGACCAAGTGCAACGTATCCAAGTTTGCTGACGATACAAAGATGGGAGGAAAAGCAGTGAGTGAGGAGGACATAAAAAACCTGCAAAAGGACATAGACAGGCTAAGTGAGTGGGCGGAAATTTGGCAGATGGAATATAATGTTGGAAAGTGTGAGGTTATGCACTTTGGCAGAAAAAATCAAAGAGCAAGCTATTATCTAAATGGAAAGAAACTGCAAAGTGCTACAGTACAAAGGGATCTGGGGGTCCTGGTGCATGAAACACAGAAGGTTAGTATGCAGGTACAGCAAGTGATCAGGAAGGCCAATGGAATCTTGGCTTTTATTGCAAGGGATGGAGTATAAAAGCAGGGAAGTCTTGCTTCAGTTATACAAGGTACTGGTGAGGCCACACCTGGAATACTGCGTACAGTTTTGGTTTCCATATTTAAGAAAAGATATACTTGCTCTCGAGGCAGTTCAGAAAAGGTTCACTCGGTTGATTCCGGAGATGAGGGGGTTGACTTATGAGGAAAGGTTGAGTAGGTTGGGCCTCTACTCATTGGAATTCAGAAGAATGAGAGGCGATCTTATCGAAACATAAGATTGTGAGGGGGCTTGGTCGGGTGGAGGCGGGGAGGATGTTTCCACTGATGGGTGAGACTAGAACTAGGGGGCATAATCTTAGAATAAGGGGCTGCCGTTTCAAAACTGAGATGAGGAGAAACTTCTTCACTCAGAGGGTAGTAAATCTATGGAATTTGCTACCTCAGAGAGCTGTGGAAGCTGCGACATTAAATAAATTTAAAACGGAGATAGACAGTTTCCTAGCTGATAAGGGAATTAAGGGTTATGGGGAGCGGGCAGGGAAGTGGACGTGAGTCTAGGTTCGGATCAGCCATGATCCTATTGAATGGCGGAGCAGGCCCGAGGGGCCATATGGCCTACTCCTGCTCCTACTTCTTATGTTCTTATGTTCACACACACTGCAATGTGAAAATTCCAGCCATGGCTACAGAAAAATCAGGACTGGGAATTAAATAGTGCAGGGTAGAACATATCTAGAAAAGTTGGAGGGGGAAAAGGGGCGGTTGAGCAGCTGTACTTAGTAGAGATAACATAATGGCAGTAGAAAAATGTGACCGAGCCATCAGTAAGACAGAAATAGAATCCATGTGGATAGAGATAAAAGATACTAAAGGATCAATCACACTAATAGGGGTAGTCGACAGACCACCTAATAGTGGAAGGGAGGTGGAGGAAGAAATATGCAGACAAATTAGGGAAATGAGTGAAAAACACAGAATAATAATCATGGGGGATTTCAACTACCCTGATATTAATTGGACAGAAGAGGTAGGTAAAGGGGATAAGGGAATGGCGTTCCTACAATGTGTACAGGACTCCTTTCGAACCCAATACGTAAGAAGCCCAACAAGGGAGGATTCTCTATTGGATCTAGTTATGGGGAATGAACCAGAGCAGATAAGAAAAGTAAAAGTAGGGGAACATCTAGGCAATAGTGACCATAACATAATACACTTTAAGATAATAATTGAGAAGGACGTAAGTATGACGAAGACAAGGGTAAAAGATTGGAGAAAAGCCGATTTTGAGAAAAGAACTAGTGTAGAATTCGCAATTATCGCGATTTGTTTAATAAGGAGAAAACACAAAGTTTCGTTCAAAACAGCTTTTATGTCAGCGGAATGCTGTCAGGTTTAAATTGGACACAAGCAGCCTGTAAAATGGCCGCCGCACCGCGTGACAGAACATTCTAGACTTTTCAACAGGCAGACAAGATGGCGTTCCAATAAACATTTTTTTGCAAGATCGATAACGATTCAGCACAGTGAAGATAATACACGAGACATTATGGGTTTACAGTATAAACATCGATACTGGAATCGGTCTCCCAGGTACAAAGGAAAGCCATTGTACCGAGTAATCAAGGGCCCATCCAAAGGACATTAATATGTAAACTCCCAACGGCTCTACGATGAGAGAGCCGTTAGCAGGTAGTTATACAGGACACTTGGAAGCCCCAAACCCCTCCAGGGGGAACACCGACCGATTTAACAATGGGAGAAGTATTAACAGGTACTCAAACATTCATGAGTAGCCCCGAAACCCATTAAGGACGGAGATCACCCACACAAGACATTTGGGCGCCAAACCCTAAAACAAAAGAATGGACATTATAGTTGGGCGGGAAACGGAAGATTTTTGCACTATAATTGCAGGCCCCAAACCGTCCATTCGCTCTCTTGACTCTTGCCTCTTGCTGCTTGCCTCTTGTTCGTGCTCCTGCATTCGTGGTTGCTCCTGTGTTTTATCCGGTCGATTCGTAACCTCGTGGCTGCTCCTGTGTAAAAGACTGTTGAACTTTCTGATCCGTTCGGATCTACCTCGTGTCGCGTAAAGAAGACCTATGTTGGTAACTGGCAGCGGAACCAAAGGCCCGAGATGAGATGAGATGAGATGAGAGGAGAAGAGAAGAAGACCTTATCCATCGCCACGAGGTCTTCACTACAGCGGACGGTCCAGCCGACTGGCCGAGCAGCAGAAGCAGTAAACAAGTGGGACCAGGAGATCTCCTGACCAACACGTGGGTGCTGCGGTGAAAAACATCCGATCAGCTATTCGGGATTTCTCCGAGTTATTACGAGTGGTGAGCATGAGTCTCGAGATCCTACGAAGCTAGTTTAGGATAGATATTGATAGGGGAGGGTGTAAAGATTAAGGATATTTGTAATGTGTGCCCTATTTACGTTGTGCCGTTCGTTCCTCGTTTCCCTAAGAGTGATTATAACCGTTTGTAAGATTGTACTGTCATTAATCTGTGCATATGACATGTATTTCATAATTTTAAGTATCATGCAATAAAGATTTTCCATTTCGTACCGTTCAAACCAAGTCTACATGAGTTTTATCTCCATTACTGCTCTCGCATCTAAGTCCAGTGTCTAGAACCGTAAGGGAGAGTGATTCGAACCACTCACAGGTGTGTCTAGTGTTCCCAGACTGGCTGGAGACCAGGCCTAGACCCGCACTGACATACAGGCTGCACAGAGCCGCGTGAATCTCACAGGCTACGAGACACGCAGGGTCAGGAGAGAATCCCTTACAGAAAATGGCGACCGCGGCAGGACACTGGCAGCGAGAGGGTAGTGTGTTAGATTATGGAATGACTGTACGAAATGTGATGCAGGAAAAGATAGCGGATTATGTGTTTGGAAAGGTTAATCTAACTAAAAAGTGGATAAGTGAATTGTTAGCGGATAAGAGCCCACTAGAGGCAGCTGAAAGGTGGACAGATAGTAAGGAGCATAAAAAGGCGGTTGAGAAAGCAGTCTGGCTTATGTGCTACAAAAGGCAGGTTCAGATTTGAAACCAGACCAATACAGCGCTAACCGCTCGAATCAAGCATTTAGAGGAGGAAATGGAGGAGAAGGTTTCTGGAGGGGAGGCGCTCATTAAGAGTTTAAATGAGTTACGCCAGGAAAGCCAGGAAGTCTCCAGTTACCTTAAAACAAGGGTAGAGTATCTCGAGTGCCAGATCACTGAAGCAAAATTGAACGAGAGTAGGATGAAGGAAAGATGTAACCGTCAAGCTGCCCAGATAAGAACTCAAGAAGAGAGCTTAATGGGGGTTAGGTCGGCGTATAAGTTGGCCCTTGAGGATAAGTTTCAGGGAGCCGACCATAGCGCCTGCCAAAAAGAGATAGAGAGCCTCAAAAGGGCCGTGAATAATGCGAACGGCATGGTGTGCCTTATTAATCCGTCGGCACGCCAGCCGCTAGTAAATGAGAGATTTAGAAATTCCCCACCAAGTAAAGCAGAAGAAGTAGTAGCCACTGCGCCCTCCGCGCCACCCAGCTATTCAGAAACCTGGGTTAGGGAGGAAGCAACGGAAGAAGCAAAAGAGCCCGTTGAAAAGGAGGTAGAAAAGGGATCGTTGTATCCAGTAACGGGTATTAAAAGGGGCCCAAGCAGGAACGGTGGGGAAGAACCGGGGGATCTCCTCGGACAGCTGGTGTTGCCTCACAGTTCACATCAGCTGAGGGCCATGATAAACCACGTAAGGAAGCTGACCGAGATAGACGACCCTTCCGTACATTTCAGGGAAGTTGAGCAAGCCGCAGCCATTAACGGCTGCGATGATGGGGAGACAGCAAAAATGCTGCTGTTCTCATTAGACAGCTCGGTCCTTCAGTGTCTCTCAGGCGAGAGCAAGAGGGGAAATAAAAGTTATGAGGAATTGAAAAATGAGGTCCTAGAAGTAGTGGGAGCGAACGACGGAGGTCCGTTTGCTAGAGTGGGACAGACAGTGCAGATGGAGGGAGAACCCCCGAAGGTTTTTGCCGACAGGCTGTGGCCAGTATATGAGCGCAGCTGTCTAGGTGCGCCCGAGCGCGAAGATGTGGAAGGCGCCGCTTTAATTCATTGGCTTAGGTGCATAATAGCCAACAGTTTACCAGCCGTTAGAGAGCAGGCAAAAGCCTGGTTCGATCCCAATGACCTCAACCTTACGGAAGAGTCGGTCTTGAATCGACTCACGTTAGGTTACCGTAACATAAGGGGTATGACGACACGTCCCTTTAAGGGAAGAGTACATGAGGTACGACCCGCAGCCCCGGCTCAAAGAGAGTGGCATCAGGAGGGTAATCGCGCCCCACAGGCAAGTAATGCCTGTTACGGGTGTGGGAAGACAGGGCACTGGCGCAAGCACTGCAGGAACCCTTGGAAGGATTCCAAGGATAAAAATCCCGCGGTCCGAGCCCAGGCGCCTGTCCCGCCTAAGGAAGCAAAGGCACCCACCTCTCCCGAAGACCTCGAAGCAGTGTTAGGAGTCATGCGCAAGATGGTTTTGAATGCGCGTGGACAGGTGGCGGTCGCAACCGGCCCCGTAGGTGCCGCAGGACCGTCTAATAGTGCCCCATGACTAGAACCAGCACAGCCCGTCTACCTGTGTCCGCTCAGCTATGATGCGTGGAGGCGACCTGTGGTGGAGATGGAGGTAGAGAAACAGAAGGGCAGTTATTTGTTGGATACGGGAGCTTCTTGCACCATAATCCATACAGATGACCCTTTTGACTCGCCGCTATCTACCAAGGTCCCATTCACGCTAGCAGGGTTCACAGGGAAAGAACAGGCTGGCACGTTTTCCCTCCCGCTATCCATTCGTTTAGGAACACTTCGCCTTAAGTGGAAGTGTATACTGATGGCATGGCAAAAGGGGGGTGGAAGAGGTATTCTCGGGTCCGATCTCCTAGCGGGACACGGGATCCTCGTGGACCTCAGAAATCACTGTCTCTGGGGGGCTAAAGGTGAAAAAGGCGAGGTAATGGTAATTCAAGGAGAGGAAGAAACGGGGGTCCTGTGTACCGTACAGCCATCCGGAGGCTACGACCTCAGGCTTATGGTCGCAGATGTCCCAACGGACATGCAAACGTACGTGTCAGATAACATGCACGCGTTTGCAACCCACAAGCACGATTGTGGGAGGGTGGTCGGGTTTGAGGTCAGCGTAGATGGGGACCCCATGACCCGACCCCAAAAGCAGTATAACTTCCCCAAAGAAGCAGAACCCGATATGGAGGCAGCAATGTCTTCCTTGGTGCAGCAGGGCGTGTTGAGGCCGATAGCCACACACGTGAACTCCCCATTATGGCCGGTTAGGAAGCCGGATAATTCGTGGAGAGCCACGGTGGACTACAGAGTCCTTAACAGTAACATTCCCGCCTGCGCGCCTACAGTAGCAGCAGTTGCTGACCTAATAGGGAGCATCCCAGCGTCCGCGACCACGTTCACGGTGCTGGATATCTCGAACGGTTTTTGGTCCATCCCGCTGCGGCGAGAGGACCAGTACAAGTTTGCCTTTACGTTTAAAGGGCAACAGTACACGTGGAACTGTTTGCCACAGGGTTTCCACAATAGCCCCAGTATTTTTCACCAGTGTATGGCAGGAAGTTTAAAGGAGTTTAGTCAGCCCAATCAGATAGTACAGTATGTGGATGATTTGCTCCTATTTACGGACTCAAGGGAGGAGCACGGACCACTACTGGACGAGTTATTGGAGCTGTTAGCGAGAAAGGGTTTTAAAGTAAACCCAAAGAAAGCACGTATCGGTCAGCAGGAAGTAAAATTCCTGGGACTGACCCTACGCGCTGGGGAAAGAGCCATAGACAAAGCAAGGAGGGAGTCGGTGCAAGAATTACCGATTCCCAACAACGTAAGGGGTGTGAGGTCCTTCTTGGGACTGACCGGTTACTGCAGGGATTTTATCGAGGATTATGCGGCCACAGCGGCGCCGCTCCTCCGACTCCTCCATAAGGGAGTGGAGTGGTCTTGGGACGAGGGCTGCCAAGCAGCCTTCGAGAAGTTAAAAAGGGATCTGCAGACCGCGCCAGCCTTAGGGGCCATAGATGGGGGGAAGGAGTTTTTCCTGGAGGTAGCTGCCAGCGGAGACAGCTTAAGCGCCGTGCTGCTCCAAGAGCGTCACGGCAAGCTGAGGCCGGTTGTCTATTCATCCAGGGTATTAACGGATGTGGAGAGAAGTTTCTCCAATTGCGAAAGGCACCTTTTAGCCACGCATTGGGCTGTGAAAAGATCAGCGATCTTCACAGGGCTCTCTCCCATCACTCTCCTCACACATCACACACCAACTAAGATGCTTCTGGATGGGAGGATTAAAGACGGGACCGTAAGCAGCGCACGCATTGCGCGTTGGACCCTTCTTCTCTCCCAGTTGGATCTTAGAGTAAAAGGTCTTTGCGAGCCCAGGCTTGCGGCCAATTTGGTATACCCCGGTACAGCCCACCGGTGTTCGGTGGAAGGGGTGTGGGACGTCAACATAGGTTTACGGGCCGGGATACATCCCACTGGGCGCGAGATTTATGTTGATGGGTCTAGCACAGTATCTGCTGGCGAGCGACTCACAGGGTGTGGAGTTTATGACCCTGCGGCAGACCTTGCCCTGGCGATCAAGCTCCCTAGCACCATGAGCGCGCAGCAGGCTGAGCTGTCTGCCGTGGTGTACGTGGTGACCCACCCAGACATTTTCCCAACCCCATACACGATTTGCTCGGACAGTATGTTCACCTGCAATTCGTGTACGGAATACCTGGCCATTTGGTCCCGCCGCGGATACACCTCCGCGGACGGGCGACCTTTAACGGTAAAGCCCTTGCTGGAAAAGATCTTAGCAGCAGCAGTAGGGGAGGAAGGAGAGATTTTCATCCATAAGGTGAAAGCTCACTCCTCCACAGAGCCCCGAGGGGAGGGCAACCGGCAGGCGGATGCGCTAGCCAGGGAGGGTGCCCGCGACGGTACTTTCTGGAACCCCTATAGGACCGGACCCATAGCAGCGGTCCGAGGTGGGGACGGGAATACCGGGAACACCAGGGTAGCATTGCCCCTAGACCTTAAGACCGTCCAAGCCCAGGATCCCGCCCTAAAAGCAGTCCTAAAAACGATTGCTGAGGGGAGGCAGGTAGAAGGTCCGTACAGTACGGCAACCCTCTCAGTTAAGGAAGGCATGCTGTTCCGCGAGGAGCAGTGGGTTGTGCCGCAGCAGCACAGGAGGGAATTCCTCCAGTTGGCTCACGAGGGACCAGGGGCAGGGCACCCCGGGCCCGAGGTTACCTGGCAACGGGTAGAGCAAGCGGGATGGTGGCCAGGGCTCAGGGAACAAGTCCGCGAGTTCTGTGCAAACTGTCTTGTGTGCGCTGCAAACAACCCAGACCCCCAGAAAAGGAAGGTGCCCATGGGACACGTAAGAAGGGTAGAGGGACCATGGCAGTCGATACAGATCGACTATATAGGACCCCTGCCCACCACCCAGGGAGGTTATAAGTACTGCCTCGTCCTGGTGGATGTGTTTTCCAAGTGGGTGGAAGCCTTCCCTTGTCGAACAGCTACGGCACTGGGTACGGCAAAAATCTTGGTCCGGGAAGTGTTCTCGCGGTGGGGACTCCCCCGTTTTGTGGAGTCAGACCAAGGGAGTCATTTCACCGGCCAGGTGATGCAGAACACCCTCATGCTTTTGGGCATTGAAGGGAAGTGGCACGTAGCACACAATCCCCAGTCATCCGGGATTGTCGAACGTATGAACCGGACCCTGAAGGAGAAATTGAGGAAAGAGACTAGGAACTCGCCCCAAAAATGGGCGGAAATTCTGCCTTTAGTCCTCATGGGGGTCCGGGCCAGTCAGTCAAAAAGTACGGGGTACTCCCCGCACGAGGTAATGACCGGCAGGCTCATGCGAACCCCCACCCATGTGCTAGCCCCGGTGCTCACTGAGGGTCAGCTTCAAGAGATCAGCAGGGACAAGTTCGCCCAAACTCTCTTGGAGCGCCTGAAGCAAGTTTATGAGCAGGCGGCTGGGAACATGGGAAGGCAGCATCAGGGCAATCGCTTGTTGCTGGAACCCCGCAAAACGCGGGAGTGGGAAGTAGGAGACCAGGTTATGGTCAGAAACTACGCCAGAGTAGGGAGTCTGGAACCACTGTATATGGGACCCTACAACATTGTAGACAAGGCGAGTCCCATGGTTTACGCCGTAAAAGTACCTCGGCGCACTAAGTGGTTCCACATAAACCAATGTAAACTGTACCAGCCGGGTGCGCAGGGGAAAACTACAGGGGTAAATCCCGCCAATGGGAAAACACAGCCCCAGGTAGGACCACAAGGCGCACAGGCAGGCGTAGCAGCTTGCATCAGGGGAAGGGACATCCCGGACGATCATGCAGCGTTTTTCTGGAGTTGGGGGTTAGATGACGAAGAACCCAGGGCACCCTGGTCAGATGAGGATAGTGCAGATGAGCATAGTGATGATGACGGGTGGTTCCGGAGGAACGGTCTGGGAGGATTGGGGCCGATAGGTAGAGATCCACACGGGGTGGACACACAAGCTGCAGGTCCCGACAACAGGAGGGAGGAGCTAGAGGAGGCAGGGCCAGCCGCTATAGGAGCACAGAGAGTACCAATGTGGTTCCCAGAGGGGTGGCCGCCCGCTTTGAACGTCCAGTCCTCAGGGGAGGCAGAGATCACGAGTGAAGGGCCGCCTGCTGGGCCGAGCAGGGCGGAGCCACGAAATGCCAGCCCCGAGGTTAGGGAGGCGGAGTCAGCGGAGGCGGAGCCGGCGACTGTGATGGAACCCCAGGTCGTCCCGTTGGAGGTCTCGGAACCCGGTCCGTCCGTCACGGAACCCCCGCCCATAGCAACTCCCCGTAGGTCAAGTAGAGAACCCCAGCCCAGGAGGATGTGGTCATGTCCCCAGACTGCCCCAAGGCGTAAGTTTCAGGTTAAGATAACCCGGGTAGAGACAGGCCACATCGAAGCAGTAACAGGCTGCGGCAGATCAGAGGAAAGGGTTAGCGCAGCAACAGGCTGCGGCAGATCAGAGGGAAGGGTCAGTGCCCTCCCACCGTCGGGAAGAGCTCGCAGCAGCCTTCTCAGAATTTAAAGGGGCCGCCCTGAGAACGGGCGGCACTGTAAAGTATTAGTTTCAAGGTTAAGTTTGTAGTTTTAATAAGTTTAAGTTTGTAGTGTCAAGGTTAAGTTTTAAGTTTTAATAAGGCTAAGTTTGTAGTGTTTTAACAGAAAACGATAAAATGATGGGAGTTTTAAGGCTAGGTTTAGAGGAAGTATATTCAGCAAACGTTGAAGTTTACGTGAGGCGAGGTCAGGGGACCCGCTCACCCTTCACAAAAGCCAGAGACTTTTTGCGAGGCTGGCTACCTCATTCTATCTGATCACAGGAACCAAGGAAGGATGGAACGACTTATAGTATTGCTCGTGGCAATCGGATGTGGATTGGCCTATCGAGGCCACACCAAGGATGTCGTGGTGTTTGGATGTTCCGGGGACACGGCCCCCATCGCGGTGGATGGGACCGGAAGACGGAAGGCAGAGGGGACCAGCACCTATTTCCACAAGGGAAGGTGGCCAGGATGGCTGGGAACGAACTCAACGGAGTATTCCAGCACATCGGGGTTCGCCTACAAAGAGACTTCTTTAATGTGCCCCAAAGTACGGATCATCACACCCAGGATCAGCGTCACCGTCGGCAAACGGATTTGTTTGACCTGCAGTGGGGATGTCCCATTGAGCCGATGGTGGTGGTTGCGAAAGCTGAGCAAAATTATGAGGAACTCTTCGGTCGAGTGGGAACGACTGGGTAATAATACCCATCGGACAATTACGGGGACAAACGGACAAGTGAAAGTCTGTTGGGACAAATGGTGGGAACCGGATGAGGGGATTTATGTTTGTATGTGGGGGTCAAAGTACGTTTGCCCCAAAGGCATCTCCATATTTTTTATTAACCAGTGGCAGGATAACGGACAGGGGATGAGGTGGGATGCGAGCACCAGGGGGTGCGGAGCCCCATTCTCCCCGATCCCAGTAAATGCCACTGAACTCATTACGCGCCCACGCAAAGCCCCGCCCACGATTCCGGTGGTTCTAGCTGAGGAAGAAGGGTGCCCTAAAACTAGTAAGGGACCCGGGAACGGTTTGGTACTGGTCCCCACAGACCAGATACTATTTCAGGGGGTACATTACGCGGTGGCCTCGGTGATTTTAAATCTCACTGAGGTACGGTTACCAGAGTGGTGCCCCAAAAAGACGGAACAGTTGTATCAGGTCCTGTTGACCAAGATGTTCAGACAATTTTACGAGTTTGATTTTGCAGAAATTGATAAGACAAGTTTATACACCGCACCGCAGGAAGCTTTGGATCAAGTAGGGAGGCAAAGAAGGGGTTTGGTGAACGATGCGTTCACTGCTTTTAATACAGGGACATCTGTGGTCAACGCTCTAGACAGTGTGGAGCTGCAGACCCAGATTAATGGTTTAAAAACACAGTTAAAAGACATTCTAACAGATGAGAATAAAGTGGTAGGGTCAGGTCTGCATGAGGACCAAGCCATGACTCTCCATTTAAAGGAAATTATAGCAGAGCTGGAGAAACATGCGCGTACGGTAAATGCCCTGATTAGGGAAGATCGGAATGCATCCGATCAAGCTGCGCAGAACGAGGTGTGCGTGCTTTACGGGGCGTGGTTACTGGGCGAGGGCCGCAGTAATTTGGAGGATTTAAAACAAGGTTTGGTTCCGTCCTGGATAAGTAATAAACACCTGCGGGCGCTCCACCCTTTTCAGAACGCATTAAGTCCGTGCCAGCTCAGGCTAGCTTCAGAAGCTTACCCAGTCCCCGTGGACTGCGGACGTTCAAACCATACTATTATGGGAATAGTATTACGCATGCCGGTTTTGGGCAACACAGCAAAGCCCGCCCCGGTGTATCGGGTAGAGAACATTGGTGTCATTCAGGGGGGAGCCCACATTCGTTATGCAGCGGTTCCACCTTACGTCATCCGCTGGGAGCAAACGATGACAGGTACAGATCTCTCTGGTTGTCGTGGCAGGGGAGCACACATAATACTGTGCCCCCAGCACTTGAATGCCTTTTTAACACCACAGTGCGGGTTCAGAACGGCTGGCGCCAAGTCCATGAATTGCACCATGGAGGCAATGGCACAAGATCATGTGCCTCCGCAGGTAGCATACATCGGGGGTGGAACATATTGTGTTACCACTGCAGCGCAACACTACCAGCATGGAAACCGTAGCCGGTGTCCGGTGAGTGACAGCAGTTTCTGTTTTAAACCCAGGGCTGAAGTTCAAGTAGCACAACAGCGAATTATCCCAATCCCTGAACCATCCACTGTTCACCTCACAGTAAAAGAGAATTTCACCGACTTGCAGCGATTTGTCGCGCATTTTGGATACCTCATTCCCCCTCTCCCTGAGCATTTAACCAAACTTCTGAAAGCCGTCGCGGTGTCACAAAAGCATTTTTATACATTAGAACAGAAAACCGTCGAGATAGGTACAGACATTTTGGACATAGTGGTTCCACCGTGGTGGAATCTGTTCACGAATATTGAAGTACCTTCATGGGTCAGAATAGCCTCCCACATTTTAGTCGTCTGTCAGGTGTTTATTGTGATATACCTATTGTTCATACATTGTAAAAGAGACAAGCGCCTCACCAAGCATGAGAACACGGGAGAATGGCGAGAACGTTACGTGCGCGTGCACGATGAGAGCGCCGTGTAATAGGAAAATGGCGTCACTCCCGCTCGCCACGTGCGCCGCGGAAGTTTGTACTCACTGTAAATACGTTGGAAACTCGACATGTTTAAGAGTTGGGATTTGTTTTATTTTGGTGATGGTGTTGATTGTTTGGTTTTGGGTTTGTTTTTCCTTTCCCTGAATAAAAGACAAATATACAGGTGATGCGTGAGGAATCGGCCTGGTTACGCCGGGAAGGAAAACAAGTGGTGTAAGTTTAAGGGCAAATGATGCCTACGGTGTTATAAAATGTGATTTTCTTGGGAAATAAGGACGACACAGAGACCCTAGTTAAGTTAAAATTTATGGGATTAATTTACTGGATTCGGAGTGAAATCGAGATAAGATTGCTCACCACTGTGATTTTGATACGATAAGCGGAGTTATTCGCATCAACAGGAGGGACTGTAGAATTCGCAATTATCGCGATTTGTTTAATAAGGAGAAAACACAAAGTTTCGTTCAAAACAGCTTTTATGTCAGCGGAATGCTGTCAGGTTTAAATTGGACACAAGCAGCCTGTAAAATGGCCGCCGCACTGCGTGACAGAACATTCTAGACTTTTCAACAGGCAGACAAGATGGCGTTCCAATAAACATTTTTTTGCAAGATCGATAACGATTCAGCACAGTGAAGATAATACACGAGACATTATGGGTTTACAGTATAAACATCGATACTGGAATCGGTCTCCCAGGTACAAAGGAAAGCCATTGTACCGAGTAATCAAGGGCCCATCCAAAGGACATTAATATGTAAACTCCCAACGGCTCTACGATGAGAGAGCCGTTAGCAGGTAGTTATACAGGACACTTGGAAGCCCCAAACCCCTCCAGGGGGAACACCGACTGATTTAACAATGGGAGAAGTATTAACAGGTACTCAAACATTCATGAGTAGCCCCGAAACCCATTAAGGACGGAGATCACCCACACAAGACATTTGGGCGCCAAACCCTAAAACAAAAGAATGGACATTATAGTTGGGCGGGAAACGGAAGATTTTTGCACTATAATTGCAGGCCCCAAACCGTCCATTCGCTCTCTTGACTCTTGCCTCTTGCTGCTTGCCTCTTGTTCGTGCTCCTGCATTCGTGGTTGCTCCTGTGTTTTATCCGGTCGATTCGTAACCTCGTGGCTGCTCCTGTGTAAAAGACTGTTGAACTTTCTGATCCGTTCGGATCTACCTCGTGTCGCGTAAAGAAGACCTATGTTGGTAACTGGCAGCGGAACCAAAGGCCCGAGATGAGATGAGATGAGATGAGAGGAGAAGAGAAGAAGACCTTATCCATCGCCACGAGGTCTTCACTACAGCGGACGGTCCAGCCGACTGGCCGAGCAGCAGAAGCAGTAAACAAGTGGGACCAGGAGATCTCCTGACCAACACGTGGGTGCTGCGGTGAAAAACATCCGATCAGCTATTCGGGATTTCTCCGAGTTATTACGAGTGGTGAGCATGAGTCTCGAGATCCTACGAAGCTAGTTTAGGATAGATATTGATAGGGGAGGGTGTAAAGATTAAGGATATTTGTAATGTGTGCCCTATTTACGTTGTGCCGTTCGTTCCTCGTTTCCCTAAGAGTGATTATAACCGTTTGTAAGATTGTACTGTCATTAATCTGTGCATATGACATGTATTTCATAATTTTAAGTATCATGCAATAAAGATTTTCCATTTCGTACCGTTCAAACCAAGTCTACATGAGTTTTATCTCCATTACTGCTCTCGCATCTAAGTCCAGTGTCTAGAACCGTAAGGGAGAGTGATTCGAACCACTCACAGGTGTGTCTAGTGTTCCCAGACTGGCTGGAGACCAGGCCTAGACCCGCACTGACATACAGGCTGCACAGAGCCGCGTGAATCTCACAGGCTACGAGACACGCAGGGTCAGGAGAGAATCCCTTACACTAGGGACAATAAAATGGACAACAATATTGGCAAACAATGATGTAGCACAGTAATGGGAAACAGTTAAAATGGTGTTCAACAGAGTCCAGGAAAAATATATTCCGCTAAAAAACAAAAACAAGCTCAACACTAATGAGACACCATGGATAAATAAAGGCATAAGGGAAAAATTGAAGGTAAGGAATGAGGCATACACTAAGTATATGGACAGCTGTGGAGATCACGACAAGAGAGAATATGAAGAGATTAAGAGAGAAGTCAAAAAACAATTAGGAAGGCAAAGAGGAACTCTGAAATTAAATTATCATGGAACATAAAACACAATAGTAAAATATCAGGGTGACAGATCAGCTGGACATGACATCGGAAGATGAGATTAGAAATGAGATAACCGCTTTTAAAATAAAAAGGGGAGAAATATTAAATGAACTAATCAAACTCAAAGAGGATTAAACCCCTGGGGGGAATAATTTGGTGTCCCAAAAAAATTAGCACCCCTGCACCGTAAATTCAGTGGTAGCACCCCAAGCAGGAGGCAGGGCGCCACTGGAAGCTACCAGTGAATATCGCGGTGCTACGTGCAACAGTGCCACATATGTTGGTATGTAGCGCCGTGTTACTGCAGGCCTCCCTCCCCTGATTAAAGAGGAGGGGCCTAGCGTAGCGCGCAGCGGGGCCCTGCTCGACCACCGGGGAGCAGGGTGCCGGGAAAAGAGCCCGGCACTCAAGAGGAGTGCCGGGCTGACCAATCGCGGCCAGCACCCCGAATGAAAGAGGGGAAAGGGGCAGGTGATGGCATGAGGCCAGAAAAAAATAAGGCCGCCCGACACCTGCCCCTTTAAATACCGCCGCCGCGGCTGCAGAAACGTCACCCTGACCCTGTCGGACATATCGTCCGGCGATAGGCCAGGGGGCACAGCCGAAGTTTGCAGCCGGGGCGCGAGTGGGGTGCAGTGCATGGCGATTACATCATCACCGGAGGCACAACGCCATGGAGTGCTACCGGCTACCGCCGCCGCTAACCTCCCGCTGAATTTTGCGGGAGGCGTTAGTGGTGCCGCACCCGGGCGCTCGGGTATTGTGCCCCATTAGCGCCCCCTGGGGGCGCTAATGGGAGGTGTACAGCAACCCAATTTTTCCCCCCTGGTCTGGACAGATTGCATCCACGCATTTTAAAAGAATCTAGAAAAGAGATAGCAGAAGCACTATAACACATATTTAGTAATTCATTAGAAAAAGGTGTGGTGCCAGAGGACTGGCGGATAGCTAACGTAATAGCTATATTTAAGAAGGGAGATAGAACATGTCCAAGGAACAATAGACCAGTCAGCTTAACATCGGTGGTAGGAAAAATAATGGAATCCCTACTATAGGAGAAAATAGAAGAACATCTAGAAACCAAAAATATAATAATGAATAGTCAGCATGCATTTCAAAAGGGTAAGTCTTGCTTAACCAACCTCATTGAATTCTTTGAAGAGGTAACAGAGAGAGTAGACAAGGGTAATGTAGTAGATATAATTTATCTAGGTTTCCAAAAGGTTTTCAATAAGGTACCACATAATAGACTAATGACCAAGGTCAGAGAATGCAGAGTCAGGGGACAAGTAGCAGAATGGATTGCTGGTTGCCTTCAAGACAGAAAGCAGAGAGTAGGGGTAAAGGGTTGCTATTCACAGTGGCAGAAGGTGGGTCGTGGTGTTCCACAAGGATCAGTGCTGGGACCACTGTTGTTCACAATTTATATTAACGATTTAGACTTTGGAATCAAAAACACAATTTCTAAATTTGCGGAAGACAGAAAATTGGAGGAGATAGTCAATACTGATGAGGATTGCAGCAAATTACAAGAAGACATTAATAAATGCAGAATAGGCATATAATTGGCAAATGAATTTCAACAAAGATAAATGTGAGTTACTACATTTAAAAAAAATTTGTTCATGGGATGTGGGCGTCGCTGGCAAAGCCAGCATTTATTGCCCATCCCTAATTGCCCTTGAGAAAGTAGTGGTGAGCCGCCTTCTTGAACTGCTGCAGTCCGTGTCGTGAAGGTACTTCTGGTAAGAAAAATAAGGAGGTCACATATTACTTGGAAAATAAGGATCTACATGGGGTAGAAGAGCAAAGGGATCTCGGAGTACAAATACACAAATCACTAAAAGTAGCGATGCAGGTTAATAAGGCCATAAAAAAGCAAACCAAGCACTGGGGTTTATTTCTAGAGGGATAGAATTGAAAAGTAGAGAAGTTATGCGAAACTTATATCGAACCTCGGTTCAACCACACTTGGAGTACTGCGTACAGTTCTGGTCGCCATGTTATAAAAAGGATAGAGGCACTGGAAAGGGTGCAGAGAAGATTTACAAGGATGATACCAGAAATGCGAGGTTATACCTATCAGGAAAGGATGAACAGGCTGGGTCTCTTTTCTCTTGAAAAGAGAAGGATGACAGGTGACCTAATAGTGGTCTTTAAAATTATGAAAGGTTTTGATAGAGTAGACACAGAAAGAGAGTGCAGATAAACACATGGCTGCAGGGATGGTGTAGCGGGGAGGGTTTCAGTTATGTGGATAATTGGAGCACATTCTGGGGAAGGTGGGACCTGTACAAACAGGACGGTTTGCACCTGAACCAGAGGGGCACCAATATCCTGGGAGGGAAATTTGCTACGGCTCTTCGGGGGGGTTTAAACTAATTTGTCAGGGGGATGGGAAAAAGGGCTGTAGTCCAGGAGCCAGTGGTGAGTGTAGGGAGGTACTGAGGAGGGTATCAAGGTCGCAGGAATGTACCGGCAGACAGGAAGATGTCTTGAAGTGTGTCTACTTCAATGCAAGGAGCATCCGGAATAAGGTAGGAGAACTTGGAGCGTGGATTGGTACTTGGGACTACGATGTGGTGGCCATTACGGAGACATGGTTAGAACAGGGACAGGATTGGTTGTTGGAAGTTCCGGGGTATAGATGTTTCAGTAAGAGTAGGGAAGTTGGTAAGAAAGGTGGAGGAGTAGCATTGTTAATCAAGGATAGTTTAACAGCGGCAGAAAGGCAGTTCGAGGGGGATCTGCCGTCTGAGGTAATATGGGCTGAAGTTAGAAATAGGAAAGGAGCGGTCACGTTGTTAGGAGTTTTCTACAGGCCCCCAAATAGTAATAGAGATGTGGAGGAAGAAATTGCAAAGCAGATTATGAATAGGTGTGGAGGTCACAGAGTAGTTGTCATGGGTGACTTCAACTTTCCAAATATTGATTGGAACCTTTATAGGTCAAACAGTTCGGATGGGATAGTTTTTGCACAGTGTGTGCAGGAGGGTTTCCTGACACAATATGTGGATAGGCCGACAAGAGCTGGGGCCACGTTGGATTTGGTACTGGGTAATGAACCGGGCCAAGTGTTTGATTTGTATGTGGGAGAGCACTTTGGAGATAGTGACCACAATTCGGTAACTTTCACTATTGCAATGGAGAGGGATAGGGCCATACGGCAGGGCAGGGTTTATAATTGGGGGAGGGGTAATTATGATGCGATTAGGCAAGAATTAGGGAGTATAAGATGGGAACAGAAACTATCAGGGAAAGGCACAAACGAAAAGTGGAGCTTTTTCATGGAGCAATTACTGCGTGTCCTTGATAGGTATGTCCCTGTCAGGCAGGGAGGAAATGGCCGAGTGAGAGAACCATGGTTCACAAAAGAGGTTGAATGTCTAGTCAAGAGGAAAAAGGAAGCGTATGTAAGGATGAGAAAACAAGGTTCAGTTGGGTCGATTGAGGGGTACAAGGTAGCAAGGAATGAGCTAAAAAAAGAGCTTAGGAGAGCTAGGAGGGGGCATGAGAAGTCCTTGGCGGGTCGGATCAAGAAAAACCCCAAGGCCTTTTACTCTTATGTGAGAAATAAAAGAATGACCAGGGTGAGGGTAGGGCCGGTCAAGGACAGTAGTGGGAACTTGTGCATGGAGTCAGAAGAGATAGGAGAGGTGATGAATGAATACTTTTCGTCAGTGTTCACTGAGGAGAGGGGCCATGTTCTTGAGGATGAGAGTGTGATAAAGGTGGATAGGCTGGAGGTGGTAGATGTTCTGAGGGAAGATGTTTTAGCAATTTTGAAGAACCTGAGGGTCGATAAGTCCCCTGGGCCAGATGGGATATATCCTAGGATTCTTTGGGAGGCAAGGGAGGAGATTGCAGAGCCTCTGGCTTTGATCTTTGGGTCCTCACTGTCCACGGGGATGGTGCCAGAGGACTGGAGAGTGGCGAATGTTGTTCCTCTCTTCAAGAAAGGAAATAGGAATGACCCTGGTAATTATAGGCCGGTTAGTCTTACTTCGGTGGTTGGTAAGATAATGGAAAAGGTCATGAGGGATAGGATTTATGACCATTTGGAAAGGGGCAACTTAATCAGGGATAGTCAACACGGATTCGTGAAGGGTAAGTCTTGCCTCACAAATTTGATTGAATTCTTTGAGGAGGTAACTAAGTGTGTAGATGAAGGTAGAGCAGTTGATGTCGTATACATGGATTTTAGTAAGGCGTTTGATAAGGTTCCCCATGGTCGGCTCATGAAGAAAGTAAGGAGTTGTGGGATAGAGGGAAATTTGGCCGATTGGATAAGTAACTGGCTATCTCATAGAAGGCAGAGGGTGGTGGTGGATGGAACATTTTCGGACTGGAGACCAGTTACCAGCGGTGTGCCACAGGGGTCGGTGCTGGGTCCTCTGCTGTTTGTGATTTTTATCAATGACTTGGAGGAGGGGACTGAAGGGTGGATCAGTAAATTTGCTGATGACACCAAGATTGGTGGAGCAGTGGATGAGGTGGAGGGCTGTTGTAGGCTGCAAAGAGACATTGATAGGATGCAGAGCTGGGCCGAAAAATGGCAGATGGAATTTAACCCTGATAAGTGCGAGGTGATTCATTTTGGTAGGGCAAATTTGAATAAGGATTACAGGGTCAACGGCAGGGTTCTGAGGAACGTGGAGGAGCAGAGGGATCTGGGGGTTCATATCCACAGATCTCTGAAGGTTGCCACTCAAGTGGATAGAGCAGTAAAGAAGGCCTATGGTGTGTTGGCGTTTATTAACAGAGGGTTTGAGTTTAAGAACCATGAGGTTATGCTGCAACTGTACAGGACCTTGGTGAGACCACATTTGGAATATTGTGTGCAGTTCTGGTCACCTCACTATAGGAAGGACGTGGAAGCATTGGAAAGAGTGCAAAGGAGATTTACCAGGATGCTGCCTGGTTTGCGGGGGAGGTCTTATGAGGAAAGATTGAGGGAGTTGGGGCTTTTCTCTTTAGAGCGGAGGAGGATGAGAGGCGACTTAATAGAGGTTTATAAGATGATGAGGGGGATAGATAGAGTGGATGTTCAGAGACTATTTCCTCGGGTAGAGGCAGCTGTTACAAGGGGGCATAACTATAAGGTGCATGGGGGGAGATATAGAAGGGATGTCCGAGGTAGATTCTTTACTCAGAGAGTGGTTGGGGTGTGGAATGGACTGCCTGCTGTGATAGTGGAGTCGGACACTTTAGGAACTTTCAAGCGGTTATTGGATAAGCACATGGAGCACACCAGAGTGATAGGGAGTGTGATAGCTTGATCTTGGTCTCGGACAATGCTCGGCACAACATCGAGGGCCGAAGGGCCTGTACTGTGCTGTACTGTTCTATGTTCTATGTACTTGTGGGGAAGAGCAAAACTAGAGGCCATCAATATAAGATAGTCACCAAGAAATCCAATAGGGAATTCAGAAGAAACTTCTTTACCCAGAGAGTGGTGAAAATGTGGAACTTGCTACCACAGGGAGTGGTTGAAGCAAATAGCATAGATGCATTTAACAAGGGGACCTTGGAGTGCATGTCCACAGATCCCTGAAGGTAGCAGGCCAGGTAGATAAGGTGGTTAAGAAGGCATACGGAATGCTTGCCTTTATTAGCCGTGGCATAGAATACAAGAGCAGGGGGGTTATGCTTCAACTGTATAAAACACTAGTTAGGCCTCAGCTAGAGTACTGCGTGCAGTTCTGGTCACCACATTACAGGAAAGATGTGATTGCACTAGAGAGGGTACAGAGGAGATTTACAAGGATGTTGCCGGGAGTAGAGAATCTTAGCTATGAGGAAAGACTGGATAGGCTGGGTTTGTTTTCCTTGGAACAGAGGAGGCTGAGGGGAGACCTTATTGAGGTGTATAAAATTATGAGCGGCAGAGATAAAGTGTATAGAAAGGACCTATTTCCCTTAGCAGAAGGGTCAAAAACCAGGGGGCACAGATTTAAAGTAATTGGTGGAAGGTTTAGAGGGGATTTGAGGGGAAATTTCTTCACCCAGAGGGTTGTGGGAGGTCTGGAACTCACTGCCTGAAAGGGTGGTAGAGGCAGGAACCCTAACCACATTTAAAAAGTGCTTGGATGTGCACTTGGGATGCTGTAACCTGCAGGGCTACGGACCAAGAGCTGGGAAGTGGGATTAGGCCGGATAGCTCTTTGTCAGCCGGCGTGGACACGATGGGCCGAAATGGCCTCCTTCCATGCTGTAACTTTCTATGAATCTATGATTCAATGATTAAGGGAAGGCTAGATAAGCATATGAGGGAGAAGGGAATAGAGGGTTCTGCTGATAGAGTTAGATGAGGAAAGACGGGAGGAGGCTCTAGTGGAGCATAAATACCGGCCTGGACTGGTTGGGCCGAATGGCCTGTTTCTGTGCCGTATATCCGATGTAATCCTATGTAAAGAAGAAACCTAGTCAGCAGTCCCATTTTACAATGATTGTTGTTGCTGATATCATTTCTTTATCCGGCTGTTTATGTTTTTTTTAACCAAGTCAATAAACTAATGTGGAAGTAGCAGCCTGCACCAGACTGGAAATCTGAAATAGTGGATTAAGAATTAATTTGATCAATTGAATAAGAATTTGTTGTTTATATTACCTGTCAATCTGCAAACCCTGAATGTATCCAACAAGGGAATGGTTGAGGAAATGTATAGTTGAATATTTAGGAAGCATCTGTAACATTGAGATAATGCAAGGTGAAAACCCCAGCGTTCTTTTTAGCCTTGTTTGTTCAGCTGCTGTTTTTGTTTAGATTTCTCAAGAATTATCTTGAGATAATTATGAAATCTGGCTCCCTTTATCTGGCTACAGACTCAGAAGCCCCACCCTCACCTCCGCGCACTAATCGGCGAGGAGGGGCAATTTCCAGCGGGCCGACCGAGGCCTATTCAAAATGGAGAGGCACCTCTTAAAGCGAGGCTACATTTCCTGCTTTCATTGTTGCCTGAACAACGCTGGAAACTATTGTAGCAGCACAGATGAGTCAGAGGGCTGCCCCCCCCACCCCCGCCCGGGTTTTCTGATGCCTCCCCGGAGGTCCACGTGGAGGAGGTCAGGGCCAGAGGGAGGTTGCACAAACACCCCCAAGGCCACTGTCAAGCAGGCCTGGACAGAGGTGGCTTATAGAGTCAGTGCCAGCCGTATGACCCCCGTGGCCTGGGTTCAATGTAGGACAAGGTTCACTGTCCTCACAAGAGCCGCAACGGTAGTTGCAGCTCTTCACCTCTCTCACCAGCACTTCACAACACACCTATCACCCCCTGCCCCAGCATTCGCAACAATTCCCTCCCCTCCATTACATCCTTCACCACACAATCACAAGGGCACACTGCAATATCTATTTCTTATTCCAAACACAGTCATCTCTTCCTTTGTTCTCTGCAGTCCAACACTAACACCATTCTCACAGCCTAGCACTTGAGCAACCACTAACTCCCCCCCAGCACTCCTTCCTGACTTTATGTCACACGCACTTAGCTTTACCTTCCCATCCTCATTCCATCTTGCTTCTTCACCCCTCACCACATGCACAAGCCCCACACATCTCCACTTTTTAAATAGCCATTCATTAACTCTCACCCTCTTTCCGGACAGTTCCAGCTCTCTGAAACCCCAATTCCTGTCTTTTTTTCTCTTCCCCATTCTTCTTTCAAGCCCTGATCTGTGTTTATTTTTCTGTTCTCTTCTCGGTTTTTCAATGTATGTAGCATGCTCTATTTATTTTTATTTCTTTTCCCAGTCTCTGCTTTTTTTAACAACACCTGTTCTCCACACTTTTCCTTAATGGCGTGTTTACGACACACCTCTCTTCAAAAGACCTGTCCCCACACTTATTCCCACTGAGCTTTTCTCTTTTTGCAGTTCTATTTTGCTGTTATAAGAACATAAGAACATAAGAAATAGGAGCAGGAGTAGGCAAATCGGCCCTTCGAGTTATAGTTCTTCATATTTTTGCCAACTCCTCTTCCCTTTTGTTTTTTGTCATGTTTTTTCAACTCCAGTTTACCATTCTTTTATTTCTCCAGCCATCAACACAAATTCTTAATATCCCATTCCGCTTACCTAATTTCCCACTGTGCCATTATTTCCTCCAGCCCTCAGCTACCCACTGCCTCTTCCACTATTATACCCCACTACTAACTACCCCCGAAAAAGTCTCAATACTTTTCTTCTCAATATCCACAACCCCTGCAACTCCTCACTTCTCCAACCCACTTAATTATTCTTACCTTCTCCCCAAATGCTTCCAAACCAAATAGCCTGCTCCCATAAACCACATTAAGGAAGAAAAGAAAGAACTTGAAACAACAGCAGAAAACGTTGGAAAAACTCAGCAGGCCAGGCAACATCCGTGGAGAGAGAAACAGAGTTAACGTTTCAGGTCGAAACCCTTCGTCAGAACTGAGAAAAAAGCAGGAAATGAAACAGATAAAAATGCAAGGGGGAGGCTGGGGGGAGGAATAACTAGAGACATTAAGAGATGCTCAAGGCAAGACGAGATGGTAATGGGACAGGTTAAGAAACAAAAGGTAAGTGTGAAATGCTGGCAGAATGAGAGACAGCTGCCGTAGGGGGAGAGAGAGAGAAAAAGAACTTGTATTGGTTACAGTAAGTGAGATAATGCCACAACAGAACTACTTCCTTATAAAGGAGCATGTTCTATAAATCCCCTTGAACAAAATACTTTTATGTATTGGAAAAGATGCTGGCCTAGAAATTGGGGGAACACTGGAAACCTGTCGGTAACATTGGCGGCCAAAGATAACGGCCGCCGGCCGAGAGAGCGCAGGAACTACCGGCATTTTGGTACTGCCTGCTCATTACCATCAGCGTGGCGGTGATTTACTAGGGCAACGCGCTCTTTGCGGCCCTAATCTCAGAAGGAGGCCAAAGGTCGCCTCTGTCTCCCGCTCGCAGTGTAGGGGAGCGGGGAAGAAAGGAGTGACCCGAGCAGTTGCCGTACGTGCTCCAATAATATTAGCTGCCGCCCGATGTCTGTGGATTTTTTATTTGTTTATGACATGAATGCAGATAAAAGAGATCTTATCACAGATCATCTTCAATCGTTGCAATGGAGTTCACCCATTGATTGACTGGTAAAAACATATGGACGATTCGCATTGTATGAAGGCTCAATAACTACATGAAATTATTCTTAGATAATACATATCTTGGAACATACAATGCGGGCTCATTACATATATTTCTCCATATAATAAACGAGTAACTGAAATGTCTATATTCCCTGCTGTGTTGCAAAGACTGAGAGGTGCCTGACTGTAAATGTGGTTCCCAACAGTGAATCCTGTGGTGTCTACTCATTTATTAAAGGGTTTATGAAAAATACTGGTATAAGTATCTTATCTGGGAACAGGTCCGGTAGAGTCTCATCTTTAGGCTTAGTTAGTGTTCTGTGATTATCTGGGCCTATCCATCTGAAATCCAACTGTGAGTCTTGTCCTATAATAGAGTCTGAATCCACCACCACAGGTGGCGAGTGTATTGCGATCATGTTTGGTTTTCAATTTAGGCAGATGGAATTATACTATTGACCCGTATCAATAAATGGAATAACATTTAATTACCGAGAGCAGCATCAGTGGAAGTGGATGTGAATCTCACTGCGAGTGTTATGTTTTTTGCGGACGTTGAACAACCACTACTGTTTAGGTTCAGTTGTCGAGTCGAGTATTGCTAGGATATATGGGTGTGTTTTTGTTGAGGGGTGAAATTATTTACTGACCCACAAACACTGGAGGCCTCCCGGAGAGCTGCCAGAAAATGCAACCCCCCTCCCTCCCTCACCACTGATGGGCAAAAACTGAAAGTTTAAAAGAAGAACCTTGGCAAAGGAGGCGTTTGAAATTCCAGCCTCCATCCTCACAAGTCCTGCCAGACTCCTCATGGCCATTAACGCTGCTGAGAGACCTTTTAGCGGCAGCACTCACTGGCGTGATTTAGCGCGAGCGGCAGTGCGAGTGGAGAACTCCAAAATGGATGAGCTGGTGCCAACTCATCGCTGCACACCGACTGACGTCACGCTCCAACTCATTAAAATACTCTCCCCGATAGCAGGCAATGGCAGCGCTGCCGGCCTGCCGAAAATGGCGGCCGCCGCGGGACCCGCCACCAGCTGGCGGAGGAGAGCCGGCCACCGTATTTCGCCATTTCACGGCGATAACGGGTGGCGCAAACCACCCGAATATCTAGGCCACTGTTTGTACAGCTTCACCTCTGGGTGTATGCTCAAATGAGAAAAGCACACTGTTCAAATAGTCTTGAGGAAAGTCATCATCTGAACTATGCAAAAAGATTCTACAAGGCATTAACAAGCAGTTAGCAAGAGTCTACATTCCTGGGACTCCAACCAACTTAATGGCCCTGAAATTCCAAGATATTCAGTTGAGCGATGCAAGGATTTCAGGAATGCCGAAGTGATGCCATAGGGACAGCGTTTAGCACCTTGTAGAACTTCCTCTTCTGATGTACCCTGACGGCTGCCTGAGCTTTCTCTCTTGTAAATAATGGCTAGTACAGATTGCAGACTCCACGTGGAAAATCGAGGAGATGGTGGGCGAGGAGGTAAAAGTGCAAATAATACAGCTGACATCTCCAAGAGCGCGGATGACGGTCGTGCCTAGTCCAGATTTAGAATTGCGCTGCTTGTGTAAAATTGAACTGACAGAGCTGGAGGTGGTAAAAGTACCAATATTTTGAAGCAAGTTAATGACTTAACCTTCTTCATTTTTAGAATTCAAATCAGAAAGAATATGATCGTTCATGCAAAGAAAAAATTAACCAACAAATACCTTAAGAGTGATCCAGGGTAAACAGCAAAACTGACCTGCTGTGTAAGCCTGGTGACAATGACAATTCTGAAGACTTTTCTTGCTACTATGACCATAAAAGTGAAACTCGGAACCGATTTATTTCATGCAGTTGAAAATAGTCATCAAACAACACTTGGACTCACAGCTGCAGAGACAGATTACCATTTCAGAGATTTACTCGGGGCCGGGAAGAGAGTGGGGTGGGAGGATTTTTGGACAGGAAACCTGGAAGTACGGGTTTCCCACACGTCCTGCAGAAATTAACCACTGGATATCTTTTACATTTTTTCGACAGGTTTCCCGCCCGCCAGCCAGCCTGATTGACAGGCGGGAAAGCAGCCAGAGAGCGGATGTCAGGTAAGTCTGACATCGCAGAGCGGGTGTGGTCGCACATCGCGGGAGGGGGTCTGACATTGTGTAGGGGGTCGGACAATTCGGACATCTCAGGGGGGGTTGGGCAAATCGGACATCACAGGTGTCCGATCAGATGGAGGTTAGCTTGTTGGGCTTGGGATAAACACTCCTCCTCCTCCTGACCCACAAGGAGCGCAATAAGGACACTGGGCTGGATTTTGATACTGAGGTCGGGTTGGTGTCGTGAATCACACATTCTGGCTTGTGAACCCGCCTCCATCGAGATGTGGCCAACCCACTGTATTTTCCCTTGATTGACCTTGTTGAGCCCGCCCAGTGGGCTCAGCAGGCCAATTAAGGGCCACCCGGCAACAGGTGACGTCACAGACTGACATTTCATCTGTCAAGAGCTTTTGACAGATGAAATATCAGCGTTTGACAGCTCTGTGAAGCTGTCAAACACTGACAATATGATTTCTAACTTCAGTCCTTCCTCTCAGGCTGAGTTAGAAATCATTCCAGCACAGAAAACAGAAGGCTGCAGTTTTTGACAGAACCACGGCTTTCCTGATTTCTGTGCTGGTGAGATTTCTGACTCCCGAGAACTGAAGGGCTGACAGCTGCAGGAGGAAGTTAAGGTAAGTAAAACTTTTTCCAACACTTAGCACTTACCTTACACACTTACCTCTGCACACATGCACCCATCACTCACCTGCCCACCGGACATATCGACCCCTCCAACCCCTGCAGACCCACGGCCCGACCCGATAACTTGGCGTGGTTGCCACCTGTCGGGAAGCCCACACTTTTCCTTTTAAAATAGGGATTATGCAAAAATCTGCCTGTTAACTACCTGTTAACAGGCAGTTAATTGTCACTAATCCCTTCCCGCCTCGGGGAGTCGGGTCTCAGCACAGGTCGGGTACCCACCGCCAGCGAAACTGCATGGAGGCGGGTTGGAGGCGGGATGGGGTCGGGACGCCCGAATCTGCAACTTTAACCCCGCCCCCGACTCCAAACCCGACTCCACGGGTCATTGAAAATCCAGCACACTAACTTCACGGATCCGGCCCTTCTTGCCTCCTTTTACCTGCCAGGTTTACTAGCCTCTACCAGTTAAAAATAAAAATGCAGTTAAAATGGAGGCATGCGGCCTCCTTACGTGGCCCACCCACCTCCTGAGCCCATCCCCTGAGCCCATCCCCTGACCCACCCCCTGACCCACCCCCTGACCCATCCCCTGATCCACCCCCTGACCCACCCCCTGACCCACCCCCTGACCCACCCCCTGACCCATCCCCTGAGCCCATCCCCTGACCCACCTCCTGACCCACCTCCTGAGCCCATCCCCTGATCCACCTCCTGACCCATCCCCTGAGCCCACCCCCTGACCCACCTCCTGACCCATCCCCTGAGCCCATCCCCTGACCCACCTCCTGACCCACCTCCTGAGCACACCCCCTGACCCACCCCCTGACCCACCCCCTGACCCACCCCTTGACCCACCCCCTGACCCACCCCCTGACCCATCCCCTGATCCACCCCCTGACCCACCTCCTGACCCATCCCCTGAGCCCATCCCCTGACCCACCTCCTGACCCACCTCCTGAGCCCATCCCCTGATCCACCTCCTGACCCATCCCCTGAGCCCACCCCCTGACCCACCTCCTGACCCATCCCCTGAGCCCATCCCCTGACCCACCTCCTGACCCACCTCCTGAGCACACCCCCTGACCCACCCCCTGACCCACCCCCTGACCCACCCCTTGACCCACCCCCTGACCCACCTCCTGACCTACCCCCTGACCCATCCCCTGACCCATCCCCTGACCCACCTCCTGACCCATCCCCTGACCCACCTCCTGACCCATCCCCTGACCCACCCCCTGACCCATCCCCTGACCCACCTCCTTTCCCATCCCCTGACCCATCCCCTGACCCATCCCCTGACCCATCCCCTGACCCACCTCCTGACCCAGCCCCTGACCCACCCCCTGACCCACCCCCTGACCCACCTCCTGACCCATCCCCTGACCCATCCCCTGACCCATCCCCTGACCCACCCCCTGACCCACCCCATGACCCATCCCCTGACCTAAACCCATGACCCACCCCCTGACCCATCCCCTGACCCAGCTCCTGACCCACCCCCTGACCCACCCCCTGACCCACCCCCTGACCCATCCCCTGACCCAGCTCCTGACCCATCCCCTGACCCACCCCCTGACCCACCCCCTGACCCACCTCCTGACCCATCCCCTGACCCATCCCCTGACCCACCCCTTGACCCACCCCCTGACCCAGCTCCTGACCCACCCCCTGACCTTCCCCTGAGCCCATCCCCTGACCCACCCCCTGACCCACCCCCTGACCCACGCCCTGACCCACCCCCTGACCCAGCTCCTGACCCACCCCCTGACCCATCCCCTGACCCACCCCCTGACCCACCCCCTGACCCACCCCCTGACCCAGCCCCTGACCCATCCCCTGACCCACCCCCTGACCCAGCTCCTGACCCACCCCCTGACCCACCCCCTGACCCACCCCCTGACCCACCCCCTGATCCATCCCCTGACCCACCTCCTGAGCCACCCCCTGACCCACCCCCTGACCCACCCCCTGACCCATCCCCTGACCCACCCCCCTGACCCACCCCCTGACCCACCTCCTGACCCAGCCTCCTGACCCATCCCCTGACCCATCCCCCCTGAACCATCCCCTGACCCATCCCCTCTAGCTCTCTGACCCAGCTCTGACCCACCCCTGACCCCACCCTGACCCATCCCCCTGAATCCACAGCCCCAGCTCCTGACCCAACCCCTGACCCAGCTCCCCTGACCCCTCCACCTGCCCATCCCCAGGACCCATCCCCTGACCCCATCCCCTGACCCAGCCTCCTGACCCATCACCCCTGACCCACCCCCTGACACAGCCCCTGACCCATCTGCCCATCCCTGACCCACCCCCTGACGGCCACCCCCTGACCATCACCCTGACCCATACCCCTGACCCATCCCCCTGACCCATCCCCCTGACCCATCCCCTGACCCTATCCCCTGACCCATCCCCTGACCCACTCCCTGAGCCCATCCTGACCCACCCCCTGACCCACCCCCTGACCCATCCCCTGACCCAGCTCCTGACCCATCCCCTGACCCACCCCCTGACCCACCCCCTGACCCACATCCTGACCCATCCCCTGACCCATCCCCTGACCCACCCCTTGACCCACCCACTGACCCAGCTCCTGACCCACCCCCTGACCTTCCCCTGAGCCCATCCCCTGACCCACCCCCTGACCCACCCCCTGACCCACCCCCTGACCCAGCCCCTGACCCAGCTCCTGACCCACCCCCTGACCCATCCCCTGACCCATCCCCTGACCCACCCCCTGACCCACCCCCTGACCCACCCCCTGACCCACCCCCTGACCCATCCCCTGACCCACCCCCTGACCCAGCTCCTGACCCACCCCCGGACCCACCCCCTGACCCACCCCCTGACCCATCCCCTGACCCACCTCCTGAACCACCTCCTGACCCACCCCCTGACCCATCCCCTGACCCACCTCCTGACCCACCTCCTGACCCATCCCCTGACCCACCTCCTGACCCACCTCCTGACCCACCCCCTGACCCATCCGCTGACCCATCCCCTGACCCACCTCCTGACCCATCCCCTGACCCACCTCCTGACCCATCCCCTGACCCACCGCCTGACCCATCCCCTGACCCATCCCCTGACCCACCTCCTTTCCCATCCCCTGACCCATCCCCTGACCCATCCCCTGACCCATCCCCTGACCCACCTCCTGACCCAGCCCCTGACCCACCCTCTGACCCACCCCCTGACCCACCTCCTGACCCATCCCCTGACCCATCCCCTGACGCATCCCCTGACCCATCCCTGACCCATCCCCTGACCCATCCCCTGACCCACCCCCTGACCCACCCCCTGACCCATCCCCTGACCTAAACCCATGACCCACCCCCTGACCCATCCCCTGACCCACCCCCTGACCCACCCCCTGACCCACCCCCTGACCCACCCCCTGACCCAGCTCCTGACCCACCCCCTGACCCACCCCCTGACCCACCCCCTGACCCACCTCCTGACCCATCCCCTGACCCATCCCCTGACCCACCCCCTGACCCACCCCCTGACCCAGCTCCTGACCCACCCCCTGACCTTCCCCTGAGCCCATCCCCTGACCCACCCCCTGACCCACCCCGTGACCCACCCCCTGACCCACCCCCTGACCCAGCTGCTGACCCACCCCCTGACCCATCCCCTGACCCACCCCCTGACCCACCCCCTGACCCACCCCCTGACCCACCCCCTGACCCATCCCCTGACCCACCCCCTGACCCAGCTCCTGACCCACCCACTGACCCAGCTCCTGACCCACCCCCTGACCCACCCCCTGACCCACCCCCTGACCCAGCTCCTGCCCCACCCCCTGACCCACCCCCTGACCCAGCTCCTGACCCACCCCCTGACCCAGCTCCTGACCCACCCCCTGACCCACCCCCTGACCCAGCTCCTGACCCACCCCCTGACCCACCCCTGACCCACCCCCTGACCCACCCCCTGACCCAGCTCCTGACCCACCCACTGACCCAGCTCCTGACCCATCCCCTGACCCACCCCCTGATCCACCCCCTGACCCACCCCCTGACCCACCCCCTGACCCATCCCCTGACCCACCCCCTGACCCAGCTCCTGACCCACCCACTGACCCAGCTCCTGACCCACCCCCTGACCCACACCCTGACCCACCCCCTGACCCAGCTCCTGACCCACCTCCTGACCCACCCCCTGACCCACCCCCTGACCCACCCCCTGACCCACCCCCTGACCCAGCTCCTGACCCACCCCCTGACCCATCCCCTGACCCACCCCCTGACCCAGCTCCTGACCCACCCCCTGACCCACCTCCTGACCCACCTCCTGACCCACCTCCTGACCCATCCCCTGACCCACCCCTTGACCCACCCCCTGACCCAGCTCCTGACCCACCCCCTGATCCATCCCCTGACCCACCCCCTGACCCACCCCCTGACCCACCCCCTGACCCATCCCCTGACCCACCCCCTGACCCACCCCCTGACCCACCCCCTGACCCATCCCCTGACCCACCCCCTGACCCACCCCCTGACCCACCCCCTGACCCACCCCCTGACCCATCCCCTGACCCATCCCCTGACCCATCCCCTGACCCATCCCCTGACCCACCCCCTGACCCACCCCCTGACCCACCCCCTGACCCAGCTCCTGACCCACCCCCTGACCCACCTCCTGACCCACCTCCTGACCCACCTCCTGACCCATCCCTGACCCACCCCTTGACCCACCCCCTGACCCAGCTCCTGACCCACCCCCTGATCCATCCCCTGACCCACCCCCTGACCCACCCCCTGACCCACCCCCTGACCCATCCCCTGACCCACCCCCTGACCCACCCCTGACCCACCCCCTGACCCATCCCCTGACCCACCCCCTGACCCACCCCCTGACCCACCCCCTGACCCATCCCCTGACCCATCCCCTGACCCATCCCCTGACCCATCCCTGACCCACCCCCTGACCCACCCCCTGACCCACCCCCTGACCCACCCCCTGACGCACCCTGACCCAGCTCCTGACCCACCTCCTGACCCAGCTCCTGACCCACCTCCTGACCCACCCCCTGACCCATCCCTGACCCACCCCCTGACCATCCGCTGACCCATCCCCTGACCCACCCCTGACCCACCCCTGACCCACCCCTGACCCACCCCTGACCCACCCCCTGACCCAGCTCCTGACCCAGCTCCTGACCCATCCCCTGCCACCCCTGACCCATCCGCTGACCCAGCTCCTGACCCACCCCTGACCCATCCCCTGGCCCACCTCCTGACCCACCTCCTGACCACTGACCATCCCCTGGCCCACCTCCTGACCCACCTCCTGACCCTGACCCACCCCTGACCCACCCCTGACCCAGTCCTGACCCACCTCCTGACCCATCCCCTGACCCACCTCCATTAAAACCAGAAGTGGGCGGGTTGCGGTCGGGTTTGAGAATTTAAATATTTTTACCTCCCCACCCGTCCCCAACCCACCTCTCCTTGGGGGTTAATGTCCCCCCACCCCCACCCCGAGACTTGCATTTATATTGCACCTTTCCCGTCCCAAAGCGCTTTACAGCCAATGAAGTACTTTTGAAGTGTAGCCACTTTTGTCATGTGGGAAACGCGGCAGGCAATTTGTGCACAGCAAGGTCTCACAACGAGAAAATGGCCAGGTAATCTGTTTTTTAGCGATGTTAGTTGAGGAATAAATACTGGCCAGGAAGCAGGAGAGTTTGAAATAGTGCCGTGGGATGTTTGACGGCCACCTGAGAAGGCCGGTCGGTTTAATGTCTCATCCGATAGATGGCACCTCTGACAGTGCAGCAGTGCTTCTTCACTATTTAGTTGTTTAACTGTTTAATTGTATTTCCCAAATAGAACTGACTGTAAGCCTCTTAAAGCTTTGTATTGGACTGATTACAATATATTTATGCATCCTCCTTAAAGTCTGTGTTTCAACTTTTTGAACAATTTAATATCAAATAATACATTCACTTAAACTAAGAAACTAAATTTTTTATTAAAACATGTTTTTTTTCACTATGCCCCTAACCTTAAATCTATTAGTATATGTGGTAATTACTACTTAAGAAAAGACTCTTTGATCCATGTATTTTCAAAGTTTTAATTTGATAGGTCCAGTTCAATTAAGTCGCACATTTTTCCAGAAGCAAAAATGACCTTTGGTCTTTATAATTCTGCCCTGGGCAGACCTGCAGAACCTTCCTATTTTTAGAAATGTTGATCTCATTCTCCATGGAAACAGTATCCTTGGTTACCCGTGCTGCTGCCGTGTGGCCTAGGGTACAGGCTTGTCATTAACATTAGGTCTCTATGACTTCTCGTACTGAGTACTACTTCACAGCATTCTCAATGTATAATTTGTAGCAGTAATTGATGATGCATTCCTTCCCATCTGATCTAATTGGTCGCTGTAGAATAACACATATATTCATAAGTGAGAAGTCGCACAACACCAGGTTATAGTCCAACAGCTTTATTTGAAATCACAAGCTTTTGGAGTGCTGCTCCTTCGTCAGGTGAAGTGAAGAAATACATATGGGCACAGCATATGTAGTCAGAGAATACTACTAGATGACTACAGTTAATCTTTCTAACTTTCTAACTAGAAAGATTAACTATAATCATCTGGTAGTGTTCTCTGACTACATATGCTGTGCCCATATGTATTTCTTCACTTCACCTGACGAAGGAGCAGCGCTCCGAAAGCTTGTGATTTCAAATAAAGCTGTTGGACTATAACCTGTGTTGTGCGACTTCTCACTTTTGTCCACCCCAGTCCAACACCGGCATCGCCGCATCATCACATATATTCATGTTTGTGATCTGAAAGTGAGACTTCCCATCTTTCACTATCCGCTGTTTCTCCCTTTTTCATTTCCTGTGTCTGCCCATGTTCTGTATCATTCCTACCCAGCAGAATAAGTGCGAAAACTCTTCCTCAGCTTCTGTCAATGGTATTGTCAACCAGCTTGTAGGAGCTGCTCGAGAGCAGCTTGGTGGGAACTTCCTCCATCGTTTACTCTCAACGTGGGGAGAAGATCCTGGGCTTGACTCGGCTGCTCATGGCTCCAAGACTGAGATTGGGAACTCAGTGTGTGGAGGGAAGTTGCTGCTAATTCTCTCGCCCAGCTGAGGCTCCACTGCGCTGTCTACATTTACTGGTATTTTAAAGTAATGGGCCAGAAATTCGGCTCTCCAGCTCCCTGCGGGTGCAAGGATCGCGCGCGTACTTGCATACCGCGCCTGCCGTTGTGCTTCAGGCCTGCGTGGAATTCGACTCCTGGGCCTCCTGCAGCTGCCGGCGCGCAGTGCTTGCGTATCCCAGGGGCGCAGTTAGTTCGAAGCGTCCCCTGGGATCACGTGGGCCATGGAGAGCCAATCGGAGCAGGGAATCTTCATGCCCCAAAACCTCACTAAAACTTCAAATAAATTAAAAAAACATCACATTTTTAAAATAACTATAAATTACATAAATTAACTACTTTAAACAAAAATTTAAATTTTTGAAAAAATTAATTACACTTTTTAACGGTGCTAAAAATAAACTTACCTTTCTTTAAAGTATGTAAAAAAGATAAACCTGTTGAAAAAATGTTTAAATTGTACTTAATTCACCACTTACCTTGTTAAAAACAGGCCTTGCGCCTCCTTTTTTCCTGCGCAGCTTCTTCATACTTACCCTCACGGAGAAACCTGAAAAAAAAACCGAAGTTCACTGCGTGCGCGCTGCCTCTCCCGCACACGCGTTCGACCTCTGAACCCCTTCCTTCAGGGGAACGGAAGTTCCGGTTTCCAGCGCATGCGCAGTGCATGCACGAAACCGGCACTTTCGTTGGGTCTACGGGTGAGTACACAGCGCGTACTCACCCGTGGAGACCTGAAATTCTGGCCCAATATATGCTTTGACAAATATAGCTCATGTCTCTGAACCCAACAGGATTCTGGAATATTTCAATGTTAACCAAAGCACATTACTAATTTTGTTTCCTTTTTAAATAATGAGCACAAGTTTAAAGCAAAGAACTATTGAATAGTTTGAAACACAATTTAAACAATGTAATGAATGTTGTATGATATAATTGTCCCCATGTGTCCTAGGTTAGGATATCTGGTTTAATTTGAAAATGGGTGCAATATCTAAAATCACAACAAACTGCCAATTGGTCACCAACCATAACTCCTCCCCCACCCACCCCCTCGCTCTGAAACCCCGCCCCAGTAAATAACGGGGCCATTGTGTTCCGCTGAAAGACATCTTTCAGCCCACTGTGTCTGTGTCAGTGCTTTCCTCGAGCAGTCCCAAACTAATCCCTGCTCTCTCCAGAGCTTTGTATCTTCCTCTGCTTCAAGTAGCTGTTCCCTGTTCACCCCAGCAAAACCCTTCTTAATTTTAAAAATCTCTATTAAAATTTCTCTTAGCCGTTTCTAATCCAGTGGAAATAGTCCCAGTATTTCAAGTCTATCCTCATAACTGTAGTTTCTTATCCTTGGTGTCATTCCTGGTGAATCTATGTCCTTTTTGTATGAGGCTCCCAAAACTGCACACAGCACTCTGACGTTTGCCTAACCACCGCCATGTACAGATTTATCACCTCTTCGCTCTTATACAGTATGGCCCCTATTTTTAAAAAATATGTTATTGGCCTTTTTATGGCTTTATCTATCCACCTTCATTTGCACTTTTAAAGAATTGGCCCAAAATTTGCAATCAGAAGCCTTCCGCGGGCGGATGCCTCCGACCTGTAAAGAATCCATGCATTTACCTGGTGGGCCGGGAGGTACAGAGGCTTGTGATCCTGGGCCTCTCCGGGTCCGCGCGGGCACAGGCCCACCTATCCCAGAGACGCAGGCGGTTCGCAAGCGCCCCCGGGATCACGTGGGCCGGCCCAACCAATAAAAGAAGGGAATCCCCATTCATACTTAGGGGAGTTGCGTACATACGGAATCCCCATCAGTGTGAATGGGGATCACTTAAAAAATACACAAACACATGAAATACATTTAAAAAGAAATTACATATTTAAAATTAATTAAAATGCCATTTAATTAAATAATTTAAACGAAAATTAAATTTTTTGAGAAAAATATATATATGTTTTAAAAAGGCTAAAAATAAACTTACCTTATTGGACAGGGTTTTTAAGGTATATATGAGTGATAACATTATATTTTTCTATTTTTTTAAACTATTATGCTGGTAAAAGCTGGTCTTACGTCTGTTTTACCAGGCATAAGAATTTCACAGGCGAACGAAGGCTGCACTGGCACACTGAAGGCGGTGTTGGACTTCGTCATCGACATCTGCCCTTGTTGACAGTAGGCTCCCGAGGTATGGAAAGTGGTCCACGTTGTCCAAGGACTTGTCGTGGATTTTGATAATCCGGGGGGGCGTGGGGGGGCAGTACTGTGTGGCAGGGGCAGGTTAGTAGAGGACCTTTGGCTTATGAATGTTTAGTGTAAGGCCCATGCTCTCGTACGCTTCGGTGAAGGTGTTGACGATGGTTTGGAGTTCGGCCTCCGAGTGAGCGCAGACGCAAGCGTCGTCTGCATACTGTAATAAGGAAGAGAGTGTTTGAAGACCAGGACCTCAAACCCGGCACTAAGCTCATGGTCTACAGAGCAGTAGTAATACCCGCCCTGCTGTATGACTCAGAGACATGGACCATGTACAGCAGGCACCTCAAAGCACTGGAGAGGTACCACCAACGCTGGTTCCATAAGATCCTGCAAATCCATTGGCAGGATAGGTGCACCAACGTCAGTGTTCTCGCTCAGGCCAACATCCCCAGCATCGAAGCTTTGACCACGCTCGATCAGCTCCGATGGACGGGCCACATCGTCCGCATGCCCGATACGAGACTCCCAAAACAAGCGCTCTACTCAGAGCTCCGACACAGCAAGAGAGCCCCAGGTGGGCAGAGGAAACGCTTCAAGGACACCCTCAAAGCCTCCTTGAAAAAGTGTAACATCCCCACTGACACCTGGGAATCCCTGGCCCAAGACCGCACAAAGTGGAGGAGAAGCATCCGGGAAGGCGCCGAACACCTCAAGTCTCTTCGCCGGGAGCAAGCGGAAGCCAAGCGCAGGCAGCGCAAGGAGCGCACGTCAACCCAATCACCCCACCCACCCGCCCTTCAACCACCGTCTGTCCCACCTGTGACAGAGACTGTAGGTCCCGCATTGGACTCATCAGTCACCTGAGAATTCATTTTTAATGTGGAAGCAAGTCATCCTCGGTTCCGAGGGACTGCCTAAGAAGAAGAAGAGAAGAATTTCACAGGCATTCAGTGGGCGGAAGTTGGGCAAATAGCACAACTCTCCACCCACAGAGGCCCATCTCCCGGGGATGCGGAGGATCTGTCAAAAGGAGTCTTGACAGATCGCAAGTTCCGGGTTTTCGCGCATGTGCTTCGCCTGCCTAAACCTGGAACTTGCGCGGCCCCTACAGGCGCGTACACACCTCGTACGCACCCGTAGGGGCCGCAAAATACGGCCCATTGTGTATTTGAACTCCTAGGACTCTCCAATGTCTTTCTGGTGAGACCATTCCCCAATTCTTTTTTTTCTCCCAAAATGTATTACTTCACACTTATCAGCATTAAATTACATTTGCCACTTGCCTGACCATTCCACTAACCTGTCTTCATCCTCCTGATGACTGTACAGTCCATCTCGTTGCTTGCTAACCTCCTTACTATTGTGATGTCCAAGTCCAAATCAAGTATATATGCCAAGACTGACTCTTGGGTATAACACCTTACTTGTGAACAATGCTTATTTACCCTAATCCATTGTTTCCTACCCATCAACCAACCTTCTACCCATGCTGCTTTTCTTTTATTCCAAGCACTTGAATTTTTAATCCAAGCCTCCTGTGAAACATTAGAATGACTGCCTTTTTTTTACAAGAATGATTCCAGGGATGAGGGACTTCAGTTACGTGGATAGACTAGAGAAGCTGGGGTTGTTCTCCAGAGAAGGTTGAGAGGAGATTTGATGGAGGTGTTCAGAGTAGATAGAGAGAAACTATTTCCAGTGGCAGAAGGGTCGAGAACCAGAGGACACAGATTTAAGGTGATTGGCAAAAGAACCAGAGGCGACACAAGGAAAAACTTTTTTACGCAGCGAGTGGTTCGGATCTGGAATACACTGCCTGAAAGGGTGGTGTGGGCAGACTCAATGGCTTTCAAAAGAGAATTGGATAAGTACCTGAAGGAAAAAAAATTTGCAGGGCTACAGGGAAAGGGCGGGGGAGTGGGACTAGCTGAGGTGCTCTTGCAGAGAGTGGGGACGGGCTCGACGGGCTGAATGGCCTTCTGTGCTGTAACCATTCTATGATTCTAATTTGAAAATCTACATACACTACATAGGCTTTAGAGAAATCTATGCAGGCTGGCTTTCATTAATCCAAGCAATTCTAAATGCTCACTCATTAGATCTCAAATTCTGAATTCGCAGAGGTAGTCCACAATTTATAGACTAGCTGGCCTACAGGTGACTGCTCCCTTCTTGAACAGAGGCTGCCCTCCACCTCGGAGCACAATGTGTGTGTCAAAAAAGAGGATTGAAAAATTGTGCTCAGAGCTTCAGTTATCTTCTCTCTGACAAGGGTGCACACTTGGTGATTTATCCATTTGGAGTTCTGCTATTTTTTCAATAATAATTCATTTTCCAATTATCTCTAGCAATCTTACCACATCCTCCTCTGGTACAGCTACATTCTCTCTTCCATCATTATTTACAAAAACTGATGCAAAATGTTTATGCAATATCTGCCATACCTTCATCCTGTAATATTAGATTTCCCCCTTAGGAACACAGGAACAGGAGGAGGCCATTCAGCCCCTCGAGCCTGTTCCGCCCATTCAATCAGATCATGGCTGATCGGTATCCTAACTAAATCCACCCACCTTGGCTTCATACCCCTTGGCTAGCAAAAATCTATCGATAAAAGATTTGGGGGTAGAAATTAGGTCGCGCCCCATTTGGGGCGCAAATATCGTCTGGACGCAAATATTAGCGCCTGGCGCTAATTATTGGCACTGACAGGAAACTTCACTTTTACCGCCCCGGGAGGTGAGTGGAGCGCTAAAGCAGGCGCTGCACACCTGTCTTAAGGCGCAAAGGCCGAGCAATGAGGCGCTAACTCAGAGCGCTGGCGAAGCTCATGTAATGTCAGTCAGCAATGGAACACACACACAATGGCACGGGCCAGTTCTTAAAGGGGATGGTTAATCTTGCTTTCCATCCACATCCTGTTCATTGCAGCCTTGAATCTCGGCCTGGAGAGACTTGCACATCAAATGTGCTGGAAAGAACAATGGAGAGTACCAGGCAAAGAGCTCAGAGTGCAGCTCCCACAGTCTCTGCTAAATCGATACAAGGAATGGCAAATCAAAATGAACCTGCAAAGTGCTGCTCAGTACCCAAAACTCCTTCACACAACGTTGAATCTCTCCAGAAGTCTCTCCCTCTCTCTCTCAGAATGCGTAGTTCAAAAATGCCACCAGCAATAAAAGACAGGAAGAGGCCCCCTTTAAATAGCGCCCCCCCCCCAGCCCCACAGCGATTGATAGCGTTCCAATCTTCTGGTCGTTGGAAGCGCCAGGCGGTAAGGCAGGGGGCGCCACTCAATTTCCACTCCGGGGCGCCCCAAGGGCGTTGCACCATGGAATGACGTCATAATCTGCGCGCGCAGGTGGTCGCAGCGGTAAGTTTTAGCGCCGCCGCACAATCTCAAGTTAAGTTCTCGAGCGGCGCAAACATCGCTGCGCCCGGGCGTTAGCGGTTTTGCGCCCCATTAGCGCCCTCTTAAGGCGCTAACGGGAGGCGCAACCAACTGAATTTTTACCCCTTGAAATTATTGAGTTAGCATCTATTGCTTTTTGTGGGAGAGAGTTCCTCACTTCTAACAAACTTTGTATGAAGACGTGTTTCCTAACGTCTCTCCCGAAGGTCCTGGCTCTGATTTTAAGGCTGTCCTAGAATCCCCCACCAGTGGAAAAAGTTTCTCTCTACCAACCCTATCAATTCCTTTCAGAGTCCTAAAAACCTCAATCAAATGTGTCAGCTGTGGCTTAGTTGGTAGCCTCGGAGTCAGAAGGTTGTGGGTGAATGACCTCACACTTACCTGCATTGAAATCCATCTGCCATAGTTTTGCCCACTCACTTAATCTATCAATGTCTCTTTGTAATTATACGCTCCCATCTACACTACTTACTAGTTTGTGTCATCAGCAAACTTGGATATATGTCTCTCTATTATTTTTTTTAAATTTGTTTATGGCAAGGCCAGCATTTATTGCCCATCCCGAATTGCCCTTGAGAAGGTGGTGGTGAGCCGCCTTCCTGAACCGCTGCAGTCCGTGTGGTGAAGGTACTCCCACAGTGCTGTTAGGGAGGGAGTTCCTGGATTTTGACCCAGCGACGATGAAGGAACGGCGATATACTTCTAAGTCAGGATGGTGTGTGACTTGGAGGAGAAATTGGAGGTGGTGGTGTTCCCATGCGCCTGCTGCCCTTGTCCTTCTAGGTGGAAGAGGTTGCAGGTTTGGGAGGTGCTGTCGAAGAATCCTTGGTGAGTTGCTGTAGTGCATCTTGTAGATGGTACACACTGCAGCCATGGTACGCCGGTGGTGGAGGGAGTGAATGTTTAAGGTGGTGGATGGGGTGCCAATCAAGCAGGCTGCTTTGTGCTGGATGGTGTCGAGCTTCTTGAGTGTTGTTGGAGCTGCACTCATCCAGGCAAGTGGAGAGTATTCCACCACACTCCTTACTTGTGCCTTGTAGATGGTGGAAAGGCTTTGGAGAGTCAGGAGGTGAGACACTCGCCACAGAATACCTAGCCTCTGACCTGCTCTTGTTGCCACAGTATTTATGTGGCTGGTCCAGTTAAGTTTCTGGTTAATGGTGACCCCCAGGATATTGATAGTGGGGGATTTGGCGATGGTAATGCCATTGAATGTCAAGGGGCGGTGGTTAGACTCTCGCTTGTTGGAGATAGTCATTGCCTGGCACTTCTGTGGCGCGAATGTTACCTGCCACTTATCAGCCCAAGCCTGAACTTCATCCAGGTCTTGTTGCATGTGGGCATGGACTGCTTCATTATCTGTGGAGTTGCGAATGGCGCTGAATACTGTGCAGTCATCAGCGAACATCCCCATTTCTGACCTTATGTTGGAGAGAAGGTCATTGATGAAGCAACTGAAGAGGGTTGGGCCCAGGACACTGCCCTGAGGAACTCCTGCAGCGATGTCCTGGGACTGTGATGATTGACCTTCAACCACCACAACCATCTTCCTTTGTGCTAGGTATGACTCCAGCCAGTGGAGCGTTTTCCCCCTGATTCCCATTAACTTCAGTTTTACTAGGGCTCCTTGATGCCACACTCAGTCAAATGCTGCCTTGATGTCAAGGGCAGTCACTCTCACCTCACCTCTGGAATTCAGGTCCTTTGTCCATGTTTGGACCAAGGCTGTAATGAGGTCGGGAGCTGAATGGCCTTGGCGGAACCCAAACTGGGCATCAGTGAGAAGGTTATTGGTGAGTAAGTGCCGCTTGATAGCACTGTCGATGACACCTTCCATCACTTTGCTGATGATTGAGAGTAGACTGATGGGGCGGTAATTGGCCAGGTTGGATTTGTCCTGCTTTTTGTGGGCAGGACATACCTGGGCAGTTTTCCACATTGTCGGATAGATGCCAGTGTTGTAGCTGTACTGGAACAGCTTGGCTAGAGGCGTGGCTAGTTCTGGAGCACAAGTCTTCAGCACGATTGCCGGGATGTTGTCGGGGCCCATAGCCTTTGCTGTATCCAGTGCACTCAGCCGTTTCTTGATATCACCTGGAGTGAATCGAATTGGCTGAAGAATGGCTTCGGTGATGGTGGGGACCTCGGGAGTAGGCCGATATGGATCATCCACTCAGCACTTCTGGCTGAAGTTGGTTGCAAACGCTTCAGCCTTGTCTTTTGCACTCGCGTGCTGGGCTCCACCATCATATGTTACATAAGTCATGAAAAAATATAGTGAATAGTTGAGGCCCCAGCACAGATCCTCTTGGGACACCAGGAGTCACTTGCTGCCAATTTGCATACATACACATTATCCCTACTCTCTGTCTCCTACCGCCTAACCAATCTCCTAACCAAGTCAATCATTTGCTTTCAATTCCATGAGCTAACGATCTCTTATGTGTCAACTTATCAAATGGCTTCTAGAAGTCCATATAAATGATAGCCATAGACATCCCCGTCTACTACTTTAGTTACTTCCTCAAACAATTCAATTAGGTTCGTTAGACATGACCTACCCTTTACAAATCCATGTTGGCTCTCTCCAAACAGCTCAAATTTCTCTAAGTGCTCAGCCACTCTGTCCTTAATTATCAATTCCAATAACTTCCCCACAACAGATGTTAGACTAACAGGTTTATAATTTCCTGGTTTCTCTCTCTCACCTCTGTTAAATATAAGTCAGAGGCTGCAGCCCTCTCCAAGCTCTGCTCGCCTGGAGATAGATGCTGTACCCCGGGGGCCATCAATGAAAAGGATAATCAGCAGGAGAGAACATGCGATATACTAACAGGCTTTCCAAGCACACTGATCATGATTGCTGAGAGATTGGAGGTGTCTGCCTCAGGCATGGGCGAGTTGATGTCACAAGGCATTGCGATGATGTCATCTTGCATGACTGCATAGAACATCAAATGTGGCAATCGCACAAGTCCCTGCATGCCTTGACCATGGCTGTACAGACTCTGGATGCCATTATATCTGCTGCCTTAGATAGGATGACAGATACCTTGCACTTAGCCTTACAGCGCCCCACTGATCAACACCAAAGTGCTCTCCACCACAATGGTAGCAGTGAAGTGTGGCTGGGCCATGAGAGGGATGATGGTGAAAGGGGACATAGAGGTGGGGACTCCGCTCAAAGCGCTTCTACTTCTCACCCGTTGCCTCCAGCCCCCCTCAGTCAGTACCCCACATGCTGCCTCGTGTCCCGATGGCCGAATTTGCCCCTGCACAGGTGCAGGTGGAGCAGTTTTTGGCAGGGCCCTCAAAACCCAAAGGATGTCGGCCAAAAGCATCTCAGCAGTCCGAGCCGGGATCTGAGCAGCCTGCCTCTACCTCTGCTGAAGCCACAGGGGTTGCACCATGTAGGAGCGCTAGGGAAAGGAAGAGTAAAGCTTTGTCGTTGCACAAGAGTATGCACATGGGTGTAAGATTAAATGTTATGTTGTGAAGTTTCTGTTCTTTAGTTCAATCACATGAATAATATTCTTTTGCACCACTTTCCTGTCTTGGTTGCTTGGTGCCAAGTCACCTTTTAACGTGTTTGATGATGAATGGGAAGACATGAATTGATGGGGACCAATGGGGGATGTGAATGGGGCGGTTGGTTGTTTGAAGGACCGCTTTGTGCATGCACACCTGCGCCTGACCGCCCTCCCTGAGCAGGACACTCAGAACCGGGGCCGAGACCCAAAGCTTCCTTTTGTCCCAGAAGAAGTCAACAAGCTTCTTCTGTATCTTGGCGACAAATGCAGGGGGAGGGATCAAAGTGTTCAACCAGTACTGCAGGAAGATATCAATGGATTGGTCAGGTGGGCAGAACAGTGGCAAGTGGAATTCAATCCAGAGAAGTGTGAGGTAATGCATTTGGGGAGGGCTAACCAGGCAAGGGAATACACAATAAATGGTAGGACACTGAAGTGCAGAAGATCAGAGGGACCTTGGCGTGCATGTCTACAGATCCCTGAAGATAGCAGGGCAGGTAGATAAGGTGGTTAAGAAGGCATACGGGATACTTGCCTTTATTAGCCGAGGCATAGAATATCAGAGCAGGGAGGTTATGCTAGAACTGTATAAAACACTAGTTAGGCCACAGCTAGAGTACTGCGTGCAGTTCTGGTCACCACATTACAGGAAGGATGTGATTGCACTAGAGAGGGTGCAGAGGAGATTTACTAGGATGTTGCCTGACTGGAGAATTTTAGCTATGAGGAAAGATTGGATAGGCTGGGGTGTTTTCTTTGGAGCAGAGGAGGCTGAGGTGAGATTTAATTGAGGTGTATAAAATTATGAGGGGCCTAGATAGTGTGGATAGGAAGGATCTATTTCCCTTTGTAAGGTTTCCAAAATTTGCAGATCCCTAAAACCTAAGGAAAAAGGACGTTGGAACTACCTCAGAGTGATAATATTGCATCTGGGCCTAACCTAAGAGACTGTAAGACCAAAAACCAAGTTTTGGCATTTTAAAACTATGTCTGGGCCTGTAAAGGAACAAGAGGTGGGGTCAACCTCTGTAAAAGCAGTTTGGGTATTGCAGTTAATTGCAGTGTCTGGGGAACCGGGATGACCTCACTCAAAGCCCCAGCATGCATTAACATTTTGACAATAGACCCTAGGAGAAGACAGTCCCACCCAAAACAACAGGTCCCATCAGGAAACATGCATATTACAGAGCACCCAGGACTAGGCTATAGACCAGCCTAGAAACCCAAAACACGAAAACAATCACCAGCCATCAGCCAAGGAGATCGACAGGATGCAAACCATCCCAAAACTCATTTGACACTTACAGAGCAGTTACTGGTAGCAGGCCCGCCAAAGTCAGACAATGAACTGAACAGATTTGGCGGGTAGATAAGGCCATGTTCAATGGGTGAGATTGAAGGCCTGTTAAAACCCTGTTAATGTGCTAGTAAGTCGTTACCGATTTACGAGTCCGCCAAAACTAGACAATGAACCGAGTAGATTTGGCGGGAGATAAGGCCACTTCAGTTCTGTATAATTGAAGGCCCACCAAGCACACACCAAGAAGAAGGGAGAGAGACACCACAGTTCAAGGTCGTTGGGTCGAGCAGTCAGTCGCAACCGGTGGTTATTGTAGAATTCGCAATATATCGCGATTTTATTTAATAAGGAGAAAACACAGAGTTTCGTTCAAACAGCTTTTATTTCAGCAGAATGCTGCCAGGTTGTTCAAAGTGGACACAAGCAGCCTGTAAAATGGCCGCCGCACCTCGTGACAGAACATTCTAGACTTTTCAACAGGCAGACAAGATGGCGTTCCAATAAACATTTGTGCAAGATCGATTAAGATTCAGCACAGTGAAGATAATACACGAGACATTATGGGTTTGCAGTATACACATAAATACTGAAATCGGTCTCCCAGGTACGAATGAAAGCTATTGTACCGAGTAATCAAGGGCCCATCCAAAAGACATTAATATGTAAAATCCCAACGACTCTACGATGAGAGAGCCGTTAGCAGGTAGTTATACAAAACACTTGGAAGCCCCACAACCCCTCCAGGGAGAACACCGACCGATTTAACAATGGGAGAAATATTAACAGGTACTCAGACATTTACGAGTAGCCCCGAAACCCATTAAGAACGGAGATCACCCATACAAGACATTTGAGCGCCAGACCCTAAACAAAAGAATGGACATTAAGGTTGGGCGGGAAACGGAAGATTTTGCACTATAATTGCAGGCTCCAAACCGTCCATCTTTCTCTTATTTCGCTTATCCTCGTGGCTGCTCCTGTGCTCTTATTATTCTCGTAACCTCGTGGCTGCTCCTGTGCTCTTATTATTCTCGTAACCTCGTGGCTGCTCCTGTGTACTCGTAGTCGGGCTCCTGCTTGCCTGGTGCCTCTTTGAAAAGGACTGTTGAACTTTCTGATCCGTTCGGATCTACCTCGTGTCGCGTAACGAAGACCTATGTTGGTAACTGGCAGCGGGACCAAAGGCCCGAGATGAGATGAGATGAGATGAGATGAGATGAGAAGAGAGGAAGACCATATTCATCGCCACGGTCAGTAAATCCCGACCGCGCCTGTAGGTCGAATAGCCAAGTTTTCCTTGCCAGGGAGACTTCTTCGAACTTGCAAAGAACGATATCACATCGATGATATTGACTGAACTGTGCTCGAAAGTACCTGTTAAACCAACCAACACAGGTCTTCATCACAGCAGACGGTCCAGCCTGCTAGCCGGAGCAGCAGAAGCAAGCAAGTAAACAAGTGAGACCAGGAGATCTCCTGACCGACACGTGGGTGCTGCGGTGAAAAACATCCGATCAGCTATTCGGAATTTCTCCGAGTTATCACGAGTGGTGAGCATGAGTCTCGAAATCCTACGAATCTAGTTAGGATAGATATTGATAGGGGAGGGTTTAAGTATTAAGGATACTTGTAATGTGTGCCCCTATTTACGGTGTGTCGTTCGTTCCTCGTTTCCCTAGGATCAGCTATATAACTGCTTGTAAGATTGTACTGTCATTAATCTGTGCTTATGACATGTATTTCATAATCTTAAATATCATGCAATAAAGATTTTCCATTTCGTACCATTCAACCGAGTCTACATGAGTTTCATCTCCATTACTGCTCTCGCATCTAAGTCCAGTGTCTAGAACCGTAAGGGCGAGTGATTCGAACCACTCACAGGTGTGTCTAGTGTTCCCAGACTGGCTGGAGACCAGAACAGGCAACAAGGCCTAGACCCGCACTGACATACAGGCTGCACAGAGCCGCGTGAATCTCACAGGCTGCGAGACACGCAGGGTCAGAATCCCTTACAGAAAATGGCGACCGCGGCAGGACACTGGCAGTGAGAGGGTAGTGTGTTAGACTTTGGAATGACTGTACGAAATGTTATGCAGGAAAAGATAGCAGATTATGTGTTCGGAAAGGTTAATCTAACTAAGAAATGGATAAGTGAATTGTTAGCGGATAAAAGCCCGCTAGAGGCAGCCGAAAGGTGGACAGATAGTAAAGAACATAAAAAGACACTCGAGAAAGCAGTCTGGCTTATGTGTTACAAAAGGCAGGTTCAGATTTCAAACCAGACCATTACAGCGCTAGTAGCTCGAATCAGTCATTTAGAGGGAGAAATGGATGAGAAGGTTTCTGGAGGGGAGGTGCTCATTAAGAATTTAAATGAGTTGCACCAAGAAAGCCATGAAATCTCCAGTCACCTTAAAACAAGGATAGATTATCTCGAGTGCCAGGTCACTGAGGCAAAGTTAAATGAGAGCAGGTTAAAGGAAAGATGTAACCGCCAAGCTGCCCAGATAAGAACTCAAGAAGAGAGCTTAACGGGGGTTAGGGCGGCATATAAGTTGGCCCTTGAGGATAAGTTTGAGGGAGCCGACCATAGCGCCTGCCAAAGGGAGATAGAGCACCTCAAGAAGGCCGTAAACAAAGCGAACGGCATGGTGTGCCTGATCAGTCCGTCAGCACACCAGCCGTTAGTAGGTGAGAAGTTTAAGAAATCCCCACCAAGTAAAGCAGAGGAAGTAGTAGCCACTGCGCCCTCCGCGCCACCCAGCTATTCGGAAACCTGGGTAAGGGAGGAAGCAATGGAAGAAACGAAAGAGCCCATTGAGAAAGAAGTGGGAAAGGGACCGTTGTATCCAGTAACGGGTATTAAAAGGGGCCCAAACAGAAACGGTGGGGAAGAACCAGGGGATCTCCTCGGACAGCTTGTGTTGCCTCACAGCTCACACCAGCTGAGAGCTATGATAAATCACGTACGGAAGCTGACCGAGTCAGACGACCCTTCCGTACATTTCAGAGAAGTTGAGCAAGCCGCAGCCATTAACGGCTGCGATGATGGGGAGACAGCAAAAATGCTGCTGTTCTCATTAGACAGCTCGGTCCTTCAGTGTCTCTCGGGCGAGAGCAAGAGGGGAACCAAGACTTATGAGGAATTGAGGGACGAGGTCCTGGAAGTGTTGGGGGCGAACGATGAAGGTCCGTTTGCTAGAGTGGGACAGACAGTGCAGATGGAGGGAGAACCCCCGAAGGTTTTTGCCGACAGGCTGTGGCCAGTATATGAGCGCAGCTGTCTAGGTGCGCCCGAGCGCGAAGATGTGGAAGGCACCGCTTTAACTCATTGGCTTAGGTGCATAATAGCCAACAGTTTACCAGCCGTCAGAGAGCAGGCAAAAGCATGGTTTGATCCCAATGACCCCAACATTACGGAAGAGTCGGTCTTGAATCGACTCACGTTAGGATATCGCAATATAAGGGGTATGGCAACACGTCCCCTTAAGGGAAGAGTACATGAGGTACGACCCGCAGCCCCGTATCAAAGAGAGTGGCATCAGGAGGGTAATCGCGCCCCACAGGCAGGTAATGCTTGTTACGGGTGTGGGAAGACAGGGCACTGGCGCAAGCATTGCAGGAACCCTTGGAAGGATTCCAAGGATAAAAATCCCGCGGTCCGAGCCCAGGCGCCTGTCCCGGCTAAGGAAGCTAAGGCACCCACCCCTCCCGACGACATCGAAGTAGTGTTAGGAGCCATGCGCAATCTCTTGAGTGCACGTGGACAGGTGGCGGTCGCAACCGGCCCCGTAGGTGCCGCAGGACCGTCTAATAGTACCCAATGACTAGAGCCCACGCAGCCTGCCTACCTGTGTCCTTTTAAAAGACACGCACAGGAGGGGGTCTGCGGTGAGGAGGCCAGGTTAAAAGAGCAGGCCTTGCGGGAGGAGAACGCCCGCTTAATAGGGAAAATAGATGGGCTGGAAGGGGCAGCTTAGAGAGCAGGCCCTGCGGGAGGAGAACGCCCGATCAATGGGAAAGTTAGACGTGCTCAGGCTAGAAGGGCAGCTTAGTGAGATAAAAGCAGCCTACAGGGTAGCCAAAAGCCGGGAGTATGAGGATGTAAACCAATGCAAACTGTACCAGCCAGGTGCGCAAGGGAAAACTACAGGGGTAAATCCCGCCAGTGGGAAAGCACAGCCCCAGGTAGGACCACAAGGCACACAGGCAGGCATAGCAGCTTGCATCAGGGGAGGGGACATCCCGGAAGATCATGCAGCGTTTTTCTGGAATTGGGGGTTAGATGAGGGAGAATTCAGGGAACGCGAGTCAGATGAGGATAGTGCAGATGAGGATAGTGATGACGACGGGTGGTTTCGGAGGAACGGTCCCGTTTTCGATATGGGAAGAATGCGGGCTGCAGATAGAGATCCACACAGGGTGGACACACAAGCTGCAGGTCCCGAAGACAGGAGGGAGGAGCTAGGGGAGGCGGGGCCAGCCGCTATGGGAGCACAGAGAGTACCGGTGTGGATCCCAGAGACGTGGCCGCCCGCTTTGAACGTCCCGTCCTCGGGGGAGGCAGAGATCACGAGTGAAGGGCCGCCTGCTGGGCCGAGCAGGGCGGAGCCACAAACTGCAAGCCCCGAGGTTAGGGAGGCGGAGTCAGCGGAGGCGGAGCCAGCGACTGTGGTGGAACCCCAGGTCATCCCGATGGAAGTCTCGGAACCCGGTCCGTCAGTCACGGAACCCCCGCCCATGGCAACTCCCCGTAGGTCAAGTAGAGAACCCCAGCCCAGGAGGATGTGGTCATGTCCCCAGACTGCCCCAAGGCGTAAAATTAAGGTTAAGATAACCCAGATACAGGCCGGCCACATCGCAGCAGCAACAGGCTGCGGCAGATCAGAGGGAAGGGTCAGTGCCCTCCCACCGTCGGGAAGAGCTCGCAGCAGCCTTCTCAGAATTTAAAGGGGCCGCCCTGAGAACGGGCGGCACTGTAAAGTTATAAGTTTTAAGTTTTAAGTTTATAGTTCAAGGGTAAGTTTTTTTTTTTAATAAGGTTATGATTGTAGTGTTTTTAACAGAAAACGATAGAATGATGGGAGCTTTAAAAATAGGTTTAGTTAAAGTTTATACAGCGAACGTGGAAGTTTACGTGAGGCGAGGTCAGGGGACCCGCTCACCCTTCACAAAAGCCAGAGACTCTTGCGAGGCTGGCTACCTCATTCTATCTGATCACAGGAACCAAGGAAGGATGGAACGAATTCTAGTATTGCTCGCGGCAATCGGATGTGGATTGGCCTATCGAGGCCGCACCAAGGATGTCGTGGTGTTTGGATGTTCCGGGGACACGGCCCCCATCGCGGTGGATGGGACCGGAAGACGGGAGGCAGAGGAGACCAGCACCTATTTCCACAAGGGAAGGTGGCCAGGATGGCTGGGAACGAACTCAACGGAGTATTCTAGCACATCGGGGTTTGCCTACAAAGAGACTTCTTTACTGTGCCCCAAAGTAAGGATCATCGCACCCAGGATCAGCGTCACCGTCGGCAAACGGATTTGTTTGACTTGTAGTGGGAATGTCCCACTGAGCCGATGGTGGTGGCTGCGAAAGCTGAGCAAAACTATGAGGAACTCTTCGGTCGAGTGGGAACGACTGGGTAATAATACCCATCGGACAATTACGGGGACAAACGGACAAGTGAAAGTCTGTTGGGACAAATGGTGGGAACCGGACGAGGGAATTTATGTATGTATGTGGGGGTCAAAGTACGTTTGCCCCAAAGGCATCTCCATATTTTTCATTAATCAATGGCAGGATAACGGACAGGGGATGAGGTGGGATGCGAGCACCAGGGGGTGCGGAGCCCCATTCTCCCCGATCCCAGTAAATGCCACGGAGCTCATTACGCGCCCACGCAAAGCCCCGCCCACGATTCCGGTGGTTCTAGCTGAGGAAGAAGGGTGCCCTAAAACTAGTAAGGGACCCGGAAATGGTTTGGTACTGGTCCCCACAGACCAGATACTATTTCAGGGAGTACATTACGCGGTGGCCTCGGTGATTTTAAATCTCACCGAGGTGCGGTTACCAGAGTGGTGCCCCAAAAAGACGGAACAGTTGTATCAGGTCCTGTTGACCAAGATGTTCAGACAATTTTACGAATTCGATTTCGCGGAAATTGATAAAACAAGTTTGTACAACCGCACCACAGGAAGTTTTGGATCAAGTAGGGAGGCAAAGAAGGGGTTTGGTGAACGATGCGTTCACTGCTTTTAACACGGGTACATCTGTGGTCAACGCTCTAGACAGTGTGGAGCTGCAGACCCAGATTAATGGTTTAAAGACACAATTAAAAGACATTCTAACAGATGAGAATAAAGTGGTAGGGTCAGGTTTACACGAGGACCAAGCCATGACTCTCCATTTAAAGGAAATTATAGCAGAGTTGGAGAAACATGCAAAGACGGTAAATGCCCTGATTAGGGAAGATCGGAATGCATCCGATCAAGCTGCGCAGAACGAGGTGTGCGTGCTTTACGGGGCGTGGTTACTGGGCGAGGGCCGCAGTAATTTGGAGGATTTAAAACAAGGTTTGGTTCCGTCCTGGATAAGTAACAAACACCTGCGGGCGCTCCACCCTTTTCAGAACGCATTAAGTCCGTGCCAGCTCAGGCTAGCTTCAGAAGCTTACCCAGTCCCCGTGGACTGCGGACGATCAAACCATACTATTATGGGAATAGTATTACGCATGCCGGTTTTGGGCGACACAGCAAAGCCCGCCCCGGTGTATCGGGTAGAGAACATTGGTGTCATTCAGGGGGGGGCCCACATTCGTTACGCAGCGGTTCCACCTTACGTCATCCGCTGGGAGCAAACGATGACAGGTACAGATCTCTCTGGTTGTCGTGGCAGGGGAGCACACATAATACTGTGCCCCCAGCACTTGAATGCCTTTTTAACACCACAGTGCGGGTTCAGAACGACTGGCGCCAAGTCCATGAATTGCACCATGGAGGCAATGGCACAAGATCATGTGCCTCCGCAGGTAGCATACATCGGGGGTGGAACATATTGTGTTACCACTGCAGCGCAACACTACCAGCATGGAAACCGTAGCCGGTGTCCGGTGAGTGACAGCAGTTTCTGTTTTAAACCCAGGGTGGAAGTTCAAGTAGCACAACAGCGAATTATCCCAATCCCGGAACCATCCACTGTTCATCTCACAGTAAAAGAGAATTTCACCGACTTGCAGCGATTCGTCGCGCATTTCGGATACCTCATTCACCCTCTCCCTGAACACCTCACCAAGCTTCTAAAAGCCGTCGCGGTGTCACAGAAACATTTTTACACATTAGAGCAGAAAACTGTCGAAATAGGAACAGACATTTTGGATATAGTAGTTCCACCGTGGTGGAATCTGTTCACCAATATTGAAGTGCCTTCATGGATCAGAATAGCCTCCCACATTTTAGTCGTATGCCAAGTGTTCATTGTAGTGTACCTATTGGTTGTACATTGTAAAAGAGACAAACGCCTCACCAAGCATGAAAACACGGGAGAGTGGCGAGAACGTTACGTGCGCGTGGACGATGAAAGCACCGTGTAATCGGAAAAGGACGTCACTCCCGCTCGCCACGTGCGCCGCGGAAGTTTGTACTCAATCATGGTTTTCAGAGATTGTAAATACGTTGGGAACTCGACATGTTTTAAGAGTTGGTGTTGATTATTTTGGTGATGGTGTTACAGTTAAAAATGATTGTTTGGTTTTGGGTTTTGTTTTTCCTTTCCCTGAATAAAAGATGAATATACAGGTGATACGAGAGGCATCGGCCTGGTTACGCTGGGAAGGAAAACAAGTGGTGTAAGTTTAAGGGCAAATAAAGGCCCACGGTGATATAAAATGTAATTTTCTTGGGAAATAAGGACGACACAGAGATCCTAGCTAGGTTAAAATTATGGGATTAATTTGCTGGATTCGGAGAGAAATCGAGATAATATTGCTCACCACTATGATTTTTGATACGATAAGCGGAGTTATTCGCATCAACAGGAGGGACTGTAGAATTCGCAATATATCGCGATTTTATTTAATAAGGAGAAAACACAGAGTTTCGTTCAAACAGCTTTTATTTCAGCAGAATGCTGCCAGGTTGTTCAAAGTGGACACAAGCAGCCTGTAAAATGGCCGCCGCACCTCGTGACAGAACATTCTAGACTTTTCAACAGGCAGACAAGATGGCGTTCCAATAAACATTTGTGCAAGATCGATTAAGATTCAGCACAGTGAAGATAATACACGAGACATTATGGGTTTGCAGTATACACATAAATACTGAAATCGGTCTCCCAGGTACGAATGAAAGCTATTGTACCGAGTAATCAAGGGCCCATCCAAAAGACATTAATATGTAAAATCCCAACGACTCTACGATGAGAGAGCCGTTAGCAGGTAGTTATACAAAACACTTGGAAGCCCCACAACCCCTCCAGGGAGAACACCGACCGATTTAACAATGGAAGAAATATTAACAGGTACTCAGACATTTACGAGTAGCCCGAAACCCATTAAGAACGGAGATCACCCATACAAGACATTTGAGCGCCAGACCCTAAACAAAAGAATGGACATTAAGGTTGGGCGGGAAACGGAAGATTTTGCACTATAATTGCAGGCTCCAAACCGTCCATCTTTCTCTTATTTCGCTTATCCTCGTGGCTGCTCCTGTGCTCTTATTATTCTCGTAACCTCGTGGCTGCTCCTGTGCTCTTATTATTCTCGTAACCTCGTGGCTGCTCCTGTGTACTCGTAGTCGGGCTCCTGCTTGCCTGGTGTCTCTTTGAAAAGGACTGTTGAACTTTCTGATCCGTTCGGATCTACCTCGTGTCGCGTAACGAAGACCTATGTTGGTAACTGGCAGCGGGACCAAAGGCCCGAGATGAGATGAGATGAGATGAGATGAGATGAGAAGAGAGGAAGACCATATTCATCGCCACGGTCAGTAAATCCCGACCGCGCCTGTAGGTCGAATAGCCAAGTTTTCCTTGCCAGGGAGACTTCTTCGAACTTGCAAAGAACGATATCACATCGATGATATTGACTGAACTGTGCTCGAAAGTACCTGTTAAACCAACCAACACAGGTCTTCATCACAGCAGACGGTCCAGCCTGCTAGCCGGAGCAGCAGAAGCAAGTAAACAAGTGAGACCAGGAGATCTCCTGACCGACACGTGGGTGCTGCGGTGAAAAACATCCGATCAGCTATTCGGAATTTCTCCGAGTTATCACGAGTGGTGAGCATGAGTCTCGAAATCCTACGAATCTAGTTAGGATAGATATTGATAGGGGAGGGTTTAAGTATTAAGGATACTTGTAATGTGTGCCCCTATTTACGGTGTGTCGTTCGTTCCTCGTTTCCCTAGGATCAGCTATATAACTGCTTGTAAGATTGTACTGTCATTAATCTGTGCTTATGACATGTATTTCATAATCTTAAATATCATGCAATAAAGATTTTCCATTTCGTACCATTCAACCGAGTCTACATGAGTTTCATCTCCATTACTGCTCTCGCATCTAAGTCCAGTGTCTAGAACCGTAAGGGCGAGTGATTCGAACCACTCACAGGTGTGTCTAGTGTTCCCAGACTGGCTGGAGACCAGAACAGGCAACAAGGCCTAGACCCGCACTGACATACAGGCTGCACAGAGCCGCGTGAATCTCACAGGCTGCGAGACACGCAGGGTCAGAATCCCTTACATTATCAGAAGGAGAAGAGACCAAGAAGAAGATGGCCCGAGCTGGAAGCGAGTCGGCATCACTCACCACTCAGACACACCT